>JAMWET010006600.1:492500-1080000 GCA_024036415.1 Prochilodus magdalenae
CCTCTTCAGTGATGTGTGTGTCTTCTGGTTTGTGACTCTTGTCCATTTTTTCTTTGAGACATTCATACTACGTTTTAAGCAGTGTGGTCATCTCTGTTGAATGGGCAAATCCAGAGTTTGTCCATGTTCGTTGTGTTGTGTGTCCTGTCCCCTCACTGAAATCCGCTGTTTGCTGTGTTCGGATCAGTCTGTGGGCGTTACTGGTTCCCCTGTGCTTCTCAGTTCATGTCAACATATCCAAACTTGGATGTAGACTTACTGAGGTCCAGCATTAGCAATGTCCTTTATTATTCTACAGTTCTCTTGTAAAGTTATAGCGCTGGTTTTTAAAGGAATAGCTTTGTGAAAAATCAAATGTAAAGGAGAACATGGCACAAACTCACATGGGGCAGACTGTGACATGAATATTTAATGTATTTAAACATAGACCTGCTTTATTCTCGTATTCCCTTACTGACATCATCTGTGAATTTTGACAGCAGTTGAAAAGAATTTGCGGGATTCACCCAGAAGACTCTTTTGTGTCATCTGATTGGTTGTTTAAGTTGCAGCTATGTTTTTTTAATCACCATCTTAGTGACTGTAATATAGCACTATTCAAACTCACAGTGAGATCTAGCCATGCCAGGGAGCAGCCACTATATGGCGATTGTAGTTTTAACGCAGTGTTCCAAAGTAACACATGATCACCAATCAGTCAGATCACCAATTGCAATTTTAATATACTTGCAATTATTTCTGATAGAAAGATCTAACAACACAGACGGTGTTTTTGTAATTGGTGTTTTAGTGACTGTTAAAGTCCCTCAGCCTGCTGTAGTTATTCTAACCTACCTGTGGGGTGCACTTTAAGTTGATTTGCTCATAAACAGTAGGAGCAGAAATGAGTAGGTTGACTGTATAGTCAATACCTTTAGGTATACGTAAGTATTAATAATTAATAATAATAATAATATGTCTAATGATGTGATATTGTGTAATATTTCTACAGTACAGAATAAAAATAAGATATTAGGTTGTGCCCCCACAACCCACCCCCTCTTTCCCAACTCTAGTCAGTGAGCACACTCTTTGAGTTGGCTTCATTAGTTATTTCACTGGAGCTACAGGAATAATGTGGCTAATGAGCAAAGGCTAAAGTCTCCCAAAAAACACAAATGGAAAAAAAAAAAAAATCAGCAAAACTGAATTTCTTTTTTAAAAGACTGAAATGCCATCCAGGTCTTTATTAACACTGAACAACCTTGTAAAAATGTGGTTTAGGACACAATGTGACTTACTGTGAATTATAAAAAATAAAAATAAATAAATAAATATAAAAACGTCCATCCAGCTGCTGAACACAGTATTCTGTATTGTCCTCCTCAGGAGCATGTGTTTTTGTAACAGTTTAGATGGATGGATGGATGGATGAATAGATAGATAGATAGATAGATGGATAGATAGATGGATAGATCACTTTATTAATCCCACAGGACTATATCTATCTGTCTGTCTATCTATCTATCTATCTATCTGTTTATCTGTCTATCTATCTGTTTATCTGTCTATCTATCAATCTATCTGTCTATCTATCAATCTATCTATCTATCCATCTATCTGTCTATCTGTCTATCTGTCTATCTGTCTATCTATCTATCTATCTATCTATCTATCTATCTATCCATCCAGCTGTCCATCTATTCATCCATCTTTTTCTACTTACAGCACAAACACCTGGGTGTGATTTAAAAGAAGTTGTGTTGATGTATTTTACCAAAATGATTTGGGCTATTTGCATGACTACAGTTTTAGTGTTTGCTGTGTTAGCCTTGTAGATCCAGTGTTAAACTAAGGAAGCAAAATTTGGTCTCCAAACATGTTTGGGTTGGTTGATTGACTACATTTGGCATAAGTGCTGCGCTTCTTCTTTCATATTGCTTAATTATTAACTATTGCTTCAATCTGAATAACGGTTTGTCCACTCCTGCTGCAGTTAGTCATAGAATCAGGTATCCATGTTGAATGATATGTTCAGGATCACTCAGACTCATTCCATTGGTCCCTCACCTCTCTCAGTTCCACTGCTGCGCAGCCCAGTGCCGGGACTCTCGGCCTAGGGGCATGGTGGCCCTAAGCTACTCTAGAGCATCCTCTTCCAAGTCGGTTATTCCAGCTGTTTTTGTGCAGTTGTAGCAGATGAGCCTAAATACTTTTGGACGTTATATATACAGTATATTAGCTCCAATGCAAAACATGCACAAACAGACGTCAAGCTATTATGACATCAAGTCATGATTTTCAGGGATTGCTGAAATAATATCTCATCTAACAATATAATATTTTTGTTTCTCTTTCCTTCTTAGAAAAGGTAGCAGTGGGGAAGCTGGAAGAGAGGTGGAGCTGGAGGACCTGCATGAAGATGAGCCGCCCTCGTCCTGAGCATCTTTGCCTCTTCTCGCCGATGACTGTACGTGCCCTGCCCTTTACTAACCCCTTACACTGGACGTCGAAGCGAGTACTGCTGCACGTCAGTTTGCAATCTGCTCAATCTGTTCAATTCTGCTTGCACTTCTCCTTTCTTTAGCTCGTAGCTCCTCCTTCCCACTCCTCTAACGACCCCTCTTATTCCAAAGCCCTTTTGAGCCACCTGAGTGCTAGTAGTTTAGCCTGACCGCCCTTGCTTTTTGGTCCAGACTTGACCCTTCCTTCATTCTGGACCTGCATGTCAACCAGCTTTCTTCTCCTTGATGACGTCCCTGGCTTCACTTTTCCCAACAGGGGAACTCCGCTGGCCAGGAAGAAGCGTGGGCTTTTATGGAGCATGAACCTTCCTCCGTTTGACATCTCCAGCCGCCCTTCATTTTTCATTCATGCTCAAGCGGTCATGTGTGCTTTTCTTCGTCCTTCATGAAGGGAGCGGACCTTCTTCGGCTCAATCTCAGAGACTTTTGTTGAATTCTAAGGTGCGTTTGGAAGACTAGCTTTGTTTGAAAGTGGACTAAGCTTTAAAAAGAAGACGTGTTATGGACTGCAAACCAAAAGACTTGGAGCTTCAACTGAGGAACATTGCTTTAACATCTCGAATCTAGAACAGGGATGGGAATGGCATGGCTCCATCAGCTTGGCAGAGCTTTCTTTTTTTGTATATGTGTGGTATATAATGTTGATGTCTCGCTTGGTCACGGTTTGCATACCGAAATATTTATTCTCAACATGGCTAGATTTACGATGCTCGCCACATTTACTGAACGTATCCTCATTCGCGCACGTACACAGACTCACCTGAGCAAAAACAAGCCTCTTATGATAGGGCTGTCTTAATATGCGTGTTTCACACAGTGCTACAGAATAGGGCTTGCGCACAATGACATGCAAAGTGTTTCGAGGGCTTCTTGTTTTAACCTCTTAAACTGCAAGGGCAGGGCCGTCTCTGAGCAGCATCCTACTCAAGAAGGGCCCCATAAAACTAATTTAAATAAATAAATAAATAAATAAATATAAATATATATATATAAATATATATATATATATATAAATATATATATATATATATATATATATATATATATATATATATATATATATAATTTTTTTGTTTTAAGGAAAGTCTTATGATTCACTCTATTTCTTTTACAAGCAATATTAAATATGTAAGAGCGGTACTTCTTAAAAGTCGAGCTGTTTATTTCATTTTTGTTTACATACTTTTTTTTTTTCAGGAGACTCACATAAAGAGTTTCCTACATAGGAAAGAAAGAAAATGAATAAGCTGCTTGAGTCCTCAGAGTACAGGTCTAGCGTCCAGACATTCCTGAATGTGTTGGGGATTACTTGGATCCTGAGTAGCAGACAACACAACATGTCTGTATGCTTTGTTACCCCCTTTGTTCTTTGTTCAGTGGTCCAGAGGACCACCATAGGGCTGGTATAGTATGGGTGTTGGGTCATTGTGTGTTAGTGTGTGTTGTGCTGGTGTGAGTAGATCAGAGACAGCAGTGCTGCTAGAGTTTTTAGTCACCTCAGTGTCACTGCTGGACAGCTGGTCCGCCAACCAAAACTATTCACCCTACAGCATCCTGTGACCACTGATGAAGGACTAAAGGTGACCAACTGTGCAGCAACAGATGAGCTGTTGTCTCGTTGTGACTTCACATGTAGAAGATGGATCAGCAATGTAGCTGTGTCTAATAGAGTGGACAGTGAGTGGACACAATGCCTAAATTCTCCAGCAGCACTGCTGTGTCTGATCCATTCACACCAGCACAACACTCACTAACACACCTCAGCCACCACCATGTCAGTTTCATTGCAGTGCTGAGGAGGATCCACCACCCAAAGGGGAAAAGGGGGGATAGCAAAGTATACATAGCAAATGGACTACACTACAGTTGAGAGACAGATGGAGCTGAGTGTAGATACAAGGAGGTGTTCCTAATGTTTGGTAAGCAGACGGATACAGTAGTCTGTGGTTGGTGTAGCTCAGCGGATAATACCACTACCCACCAGGGAGCCACCAGCACATGTGGGAGACTGGGGTTCGAATCCCAGTCTGCATGGCTGAGCTACACCAATAAGAGTCCTTGGGCAAGACTCCTAACACTGCACTGGCCTACCTGTAATATGGATACCCTTGTAAGTCGCTCTGGATAAGAGCGTCAGCTAAATGCCATAAATGTAAATGTAGTCTTGGGAATGCTAACTGAAGAAGT
Organism: Prochilodus magdalenae; assembly: GCA_024036415.1. Classification (NCBI taxonomy): domain Eukaryota; kingdom Metazoa; phylum Chordata; class Actinopteri; order Characiformes; family Prochilodontidae; genus Prochilodus; species Prochilodus magdalenae. The sequence goes on from JAMWET010006600.1 coordinate 497,192, forward strand.
GTGCAGTTTAAGGGGCTAAACACACACACACACACACACACACACACACACACACACACACACCCCAACACACACACACACCCTCATCCACCCCATTACCACACAGGACTTTTTTCCTCATGATGGTGAATGTTGCGGATGCTCCATTCTGACAGAAATGGTAGCAAAGATGCTATTTTGTGTCACAATGTGCTATTGTCTCCCCGCAGAAGCAGAAATCTGTCATTATTTACAAAGTCTCTTTATTGGGAACGGCTTATTTGTCATTTAGAAATGCAGACGGTCTCTCTCTCTCTCTCACGCACATGCAAACATTCATAAACACGCGAGTGAATGAGCATGTGTTCCTGCAGAAACAGAAGAAATCGCTTCGTTCAGTCTCAGACAGCCATTGCAGTGTGAATACAGTGATTAGTAGCGTCCGAGATTCAAAGGAAATACGGTCCCTCAAGCCTTGGGTTACAACTCTGCTTTGTCATTCCAGTCCCCCTTTTAAAGAACCTCTTATCTGGCCTTCCAAGCAATGCTGCAGGGCTAAGGGTAGTGTTTTGTGCACAGTAATGGTAACTGCGGACTGGCGGACTAATCGCACTGTAATTACGAGGGCATTTCAAATTGGCACCCGTCTAAATTGGATTTTGTTCGCTTTGGAAGCAGCCGTGCCCTTTTGGAACAAGTGAATATCGGTGGGACTACCCAAATCAGAATAGCTGCTAATTAAACACCTCGAATGAGGCTGTTGTGTTTCTGTATTGTGTGTGTGAGGAAGGATTAACACTTTAAAATGCAGGTTTCCCCCCATTTGGGGATGTAGATTACTCTCTACAAATTGACACAGCACTTCTTATGTTTCACTGGAGCTAGTAAATCCACTTATTCAGCCCCCCGTCAGTTTTAAATCACGTTCTATAGCATCACATAGTTTGTGATCCCCAAGGGGTTTCTGGTGGAATGCAAATAAGTATAATGCACCTTATAGGACTGTGCTGGAGTGATCAGATGAGTTAAAGAAATCATTTTTGCACATACAAATACAAGGACGAATCAAAAAAGTCAAATCAGCACTGTTTTTGGCCATCTGATGTGTTTAAAGGGGAAGTTGACATCCATACTGCAAAATTCAGTGGCATAACTGTCTGGGGGGGCTCTGGGACTGGTGGACAGGGGTGCAGTCACGCTCCATACAAATCTTTATTGGACCTCCCAGAGAGATAGTGCTACAACTGTACACCTGTGGCTCATGCATAGATCCAACTTCTTAGCAACTTCCCCCTGCCAGGTAGCTCCCATCATGACACTGACAGCCCTGATGACTATTTACCTCCCACCTTATTCATAATGTATCTCATACATGGTAAGCTTTATGGATGTGCCATGATGTCACTATGGGCAGATGTTTAAAATAATAGGAATGATTGGGACACGACATGTTTAGGCAATGCTGGATTCCTGGCTGCTGATATATCTCTGGGATGCCAATCCAGGTGAATCTACTCAAACTTTCTTGGGCATATTTATTTATATATATATATATATATATATATATATATATATATATATATATATATATATATATATTTCTATATATATTAAAATCATAGGATGTCTGGGCTAGGAATGTGCATGTTTGTGAATGCGTATCTGTTTAATCGTGGAGAGGGCTAAGGAAAAACTAATCTATTAACTAATCAGATGAACAACTCCATTATAATAACATATCGCCTACCGTGAACATTTAGAAATTATGAAGAATTATGATATTAATTGTTGCCACATTGCTCTGCATTAGGTTTGTTTTTTTCTTTTATGTTGTTAAAGACGTAACCTGCTTTTGGATCTGACATTAACGTCCTAATCCATTGAGCAATAAAAGCCACAGTGTCTCTGGCTGCTTAACCTCATCCGTAACAATGTGACTTTAAAAACACAAGCTCAAATTAAGACACCTACGTTTCGGAGTAACTTAACAAGCCATGGTTTAGAGCGCTGTTAAAACACTAAACTGGCATAACACCAGATTGTTGGCCTTTGATGTCCCTCTTGGAGAACCTAACGAATGGTGATTTCAGTATTTGAATACTGTTGTCTAGAACAGAGATCTCTGGAACACATGCACATCCCTAGTCACTACATTTGCACGTCCTAAGTAGCTTAGATTTCGATCAGTGTCGGATGCGGAGAGGGGAGTGTAAGAGGAGTGCCATGCTTTGAGAGCTTGTTTAAGGCTGATAAGCAAACAAGCAAATGACATCATCATGCTTTGCTTCCTGAAGTGTACGGTTTGAATGGGAGGCCCATGTTATTTGTCATTTGATTCTAGTTACGTCACTAAAGTCCTGCATTAAATTAAACTGATCCAGATTTGTTGAGTATAGGATCACAGTTTTGTCTCTCAGTGTACTTTTTTTTTCTTTTTTTTTTGCATATTTGTACAATATTGACATATTTCTTGCTCTAAACTTTGTGAGCTGTATGTGTGTGTTTCATAAATGTAACCCCTCTTAATGTTGACTATGCACTTGTATGTTGTTTGTAAGTTGTGTGGCATGAGCTTGACCTCAGTGTAACTTTATAACTTTTACTAACAGAAGCTCGAATATCAGGTGCAGTGCATATTGCTCAAGTATCTCATTAAACATGGTACGACTCGCATTAACTATAAAACCCCTTTAACACATTCGATCATACAGCAAGCTAACAGGTACAGCTGCTTATACCTCAGCTTTAGACTACCAAAATGAGCAGTAACCGCCATGTAGTCTCTGTTGAGTGCTAATGGCTCGTCGTTTGCGCTTTGTCACTTGGTGTACATAGACCTCTGAAGTTGTGCCATCATTGTCTAGTCGACGGCGTGCTCCCAGTGTGTCAAGTACCTCTGGTATTCAGGGGGTCCCATGTGGGCTCACTACTCCTTCTGACTCACTTGCTAAAGTGGCACTGATGTTAGATTCAGTGGCAGTGAAATGTTTGATGTAACAACTCTTCTCCTGGAAATGCTGTTCTCTAGCCAGGCTATAAAGTACCAATTGGGTGAACCTGCTGCAGTGCCACCCTGAGGTAGATCAGTGCTGCATCTCTAGTTATTTAGGAATACAGAAGACACAAGCTCACTGATTATCCGTGAGACATCTAAACAATGACAGCATAACATCATAATAAGCGTATATTCAGTGAGCCAACATACAGGGGGTCCCAGACCCCTCAGGACTGCCTGTATTGTTCGTCTTGCACACTGCTAAGGAATTTCAGGTCTGAGCTGAGTTTCCCTATGCAAAAATAAATTCTGTTTTTGGAAATTGCTGCCCTAGTGTGTCCAGAAATATAAATTTGACTGGATCTACTAAATTATCATGATTATTAATAATCATCACCATGGTCATCAGAATATGAATGTTGCTACATGCAAGCTAACAGTACTGTTAAGAGCCTTGACATAAGCCCTGCATAAACTGGCAAACTTTACCAAATGTGTTGGTTAAGTTGCCTTGGTAGGTTTTTTTTATATAAGGCTTACTTTGATCATTTTGACAGCACTGTATATACAGGTATGTGTACTATTTAAAACCTTAAGGCTGATGCAAGAAAGTGGCTATTTCTGTTGTTTTGTCCTCCTTTCTATTAACCACGCCATACTGAATGCAGTTGTTTTGTTTAAGTGATTGCTCGGAGATGCCATGGTCAAACAAAGCTGACGATGGAAAATATTTTTATTCTGTATGTCAGAAACTTTGTCAAAAGGTTTTAAAGAAAAGCATTGACTGACTAATTGAACAAATGCGTGGGTAATTTAAATCCAAATTCTCTTCTGAATGATCTCGCCCAGATGAAAACAGCAGCTTTTCAATGACCACCGCAGTGTTCTTTAAAAATGCCATTAGTTTTCCTTATAGATAAAAATGGCTCAGACCCAGAATTCCTTACAGAGGCATGACACAGACTACAGAACCATGCACGACTTCAGAACTCTATACCCCACTTCCATGGATCATGTGCTGTTTACTCGAACACCTAATTCAGCTTGGTGGGTTTGATAATTAGATAATGACTTTAGGTCTATTAGAGGAGGTAACAATGTACAGAGCCCATAGCTGGGCTGGAAAGCCCTGAATTCGAGTTACATTGGGGTGCTTTTATGTTAAAGGGAAGTAAATGGGCAGTTTTTCCACATGCTCTTTTCACTTTAAAATGTTTTCAGATCCAAAGCCTTTCTGGTTGTAAATATCTTTCTATTCTAAACATGTGAGGATTTAAGAAGGCGAGTTTTCATCAGGGGGTGTTAACAAGAAGGCTTAATTCTCTCTAAACCAACTGCAGTTTCTAACATATACTTGTCTGATTTCTCTTCGCTTGAGTGACTGTCGTTGCTGGTTGTTACATGGATATCTGTATTCTCGTGCATTAACCTGAATGTACTTTATAATTCTTAAAATGAAGAAAAAACACCACAGACAAAACAGCATGGCACAAAAACTACTGAATGCAACTTATTACCATGTAAATATGTACCAAAAATATATAAAGAGGCTATTTTTTGCATGCTTTTTGTACACTTAGACATAATCGAGGACAATAAAGATATCACAACCAATTCCTGAAACATCCTGTTGGTTTATTTTCTAGGACAGTGTGAAAGCAGGTCTTCAATAGAGCACACAAACACTACCAAAGCACAGTGCTGTTTATTATTTAATGCATCAAAAAATTGTGTTATGCTCACATACGCCTACCATATAGGTTCACTATATGTACGCTACACTCTGAAATTATTGGCTTGGCTGTTTGGTTCCACCTTTTCTCAAACAGATGATAATTCAAAGGCATTACAATATGTGGTTTTAAAAAAAATTCTGGAAATGCCGTTTCTGGTTTGGTAGATCTTCACATACATTAATGGAGGTCTTACTCATCTCTTCCTTCTTCTTTAGTTTGAGAAATCACTAATCATTCACTCTTTATTGCAGTCTTGGGAAAGTGTGTCATTGTCTCATATTTACAAAAATGTGACAACATGTTGCAAAGTCTTTCTGAGGTATTCCAGGTAACGTCACGGCTGCTAGACGATGAGGAATCAACTGGGTGAACAAATTACTGCAGCATCACCTGTAAGTTTATTTTCAGGTCACCCCCACAGTGTTGATTGGGAAATGTTCGGAGGGTCCAGGTTGGCTGTTCAGCATAATATTAACCCAGTTTGGTTACAGATAAATGTTTTGAATCTATTACTGGATTTCCAGTGTTGTATTTTCATACCTACCAGTGCTTATAAAACCCAGGACCAGAAACTGGATTGGAAGTAGATTAGAAGACCTCTGCTCTAACCTAAACCCTCTTTATTAGCATTTAGACATCTTTCAGAAATGAATGATGAACAAACCTTTATATAAATCCATAATTTCTGGGTTACATATGTGTATATGTAAGTTTTCCCTGGGTTTTATATATCTGAAAAAAATGCAATAAAAAATATGTAACATAAAGAGACAGGGGAAAAAAGCTGCTAATGAAGGTGGGTGTAAAAATGCTTTTGGATCATTTCTGTTGGTCCACACATCATGAAATTCTTACACAAAGTAAAGGGTAGCTAGTAATTACAATTTATAAATACATATTTAATTACAAGATGCCCTACTCTTTACTTTGTGTATATAATAATACATTATATCCATCTTTCAACATTGTAATATTGAATAAAACTTCGACAGACTCTTTCCGTTGACCTTCTTACCCTTAGTTGACCTGAACTGAGATTTGATCAGCAGTTTTGAAATGTGAAGAATTTTCTTGAGTGGATATTAAACCTTTGGAAAGCGTACTATGTAATATTTGAGTCTACACTGTATTATTTGATTTCTGAATGCCACATGGTTCTTTTGAATGATAGGCTGTAGATGTATAAAACAAACTAGCATTGGTCAATTTCTGGGAGTCCTCGTGGCACAGCAGTCACGCTGACATGGTAGCGATGATTTTATATACTTCAGTGTCACTGCTAGGTTAGAAGTGGTCCACCACCAGTGATCCCCAAAATATCAAGCAGCTCTGTGGTCAGCAGATGGACTACAGTCTCTAACTGTACACCAGCAAGGTGGATCTACAAGGTAGAGGTTTGTATAAAATGGCCTGATAACGTATATGTACAACTAAATAATGTGATGTGGATTTGGTGGCTAAAACCGGCAGATGTGAGGGGTCCATGGGGTATAAGTTTTTATCATTCTCAGAACAGTTTGTTGTTTGTTGAGTGTTTGTTAAAACTTTACATATTACATTCAAAATTGAAATAAAGAAATAAATTAGGGACATTGTTTTTCATAATGTCGTAATAAGTTGAATGTCAGATTCTTCAAAATGTCTACGTAATTAAATCGTTATAGCCCAGTTATTTACTGCAGTTTTGGACGATGTTTTCTGAAAGTTGTGAAATAAGATTCTTGCCATAAAACCTGCATTTGTGGTGGAGAGATACATGCAGACTGTTTCCTTCATGCTTACCACGGTTTTCCCTTTATTGCTGTTATGGATATAAATTTAGAAGACGTGTAGATTCACTGAATCGTAAATGGCTAAATTTGTGTTATCATCATCGCAACCCCCTGGTACCTGTCACCACCGCTGTAACGAAATGAGTCTTCCCTTCTCTGAGCTATTTCACACCAAACCCCTCTGAATAAATATGCTTTAATCTGAATAAATGAATCTAAATAAACATTTCTCTTTGAGATCCTGTTTCGAGTCTGAGTTTAAGAAAGACAATCTTTATGAATCTATCCTGACAGGCTGCTTAAACTCAGCACCCGAGACAAATATCGGTCAGGCGATGGGCAGGCCAGGGTACAATATCTGATATCAGCAGTGAATCCATTTACAGTGTGCTCATTTTAGTGTAAAGTTATGTAACTTGTTTCACCAGTGCAGAGTCCACAGTATCCTGACTTTCCAAACGTCCAGCCTGCTTCCGCAGCAGCTGCCACTGGGACTGAGAGAATAATCTGGCTGGTACAGTCATTTACATATAACAGCTTCTGGTGGTTGTCTTATCACAGCGATGCTCCATCCTAAGCGGGTGTGTTCAGCTCCTCTGTAATCTCAGCTACAAAGCTGCTGCTGTGATTCTGCTCACGTTGGGTCCTCCATCCGACTCTTTGTAAAGGTAAGTGAAGTGATGTGAGTGTGGCAGGTCTCAGAGGCCTGGTGGTCCAGTGTAGTGCTTAGGGCTCTGTGCTTTTGTAATTGGATGTTTTTGTTTCTTGTTTCTTTGTCATTCAGTGCAGTAGTCTGTGAGCTCAGCTACAATGCATTCTTCATTCCTTGGCAAAGAGACAGAGATTAACATGACAAGTAGACAGAAAATAGAGCGAGTATAGGTAAAATCTCGTCCCTATAGTAGAGACAAATACAGGGGTTGGACAATGAAACTGAAACACCTGGTTTTAGACCACAATCATTTATTAGTATGGTGTAGGGCCTCCTTTTGCGGCCAATACAGCGTCAGTTCGTCTTGGGAATGACATATACACAGTGGGAATGTCCTGCACAGTGGTCAGAGGGAGTTTAAGCCATTCTTCTTGCAGGATAGTGGCCAGGTCACTACGTGATGCTGGTGGAGGTTCGTCCTTCTTGGTGGTATGCTGACATTACCCTGGATACCGTGGCTCTTGATACATCACAAAGACTTACTGTCTTGGTCACAGATGCGCCAGCAAGACGTGCACCAACAATCTGTCCTCTTTTGAACTCTGGTATGTCACCCATAATGTTGTGTGCATTGCAATATCTTGAGCAAAGCTGTCCTCTTACCTGCTAACTGAACCTTCACACTCTGCTCTTACTGGTGCAATGTGCAATTAATGAAGATTGGCCACCAGGCTGGTCCAATTTAGCCATGAGACCTCCCACACTAAAATGACCGGTGTTTCAGTTTCATTGTCCAACCCCTGTCTATATCACAGTCTGGTATTGACAAATTCTTATATTGCTTTGCTGTTTTAGAAAAATGAATATTATATAATGAAAGTACAGTCATTGTCAAAAATAGTGGCACCCAGAAGGAATCAAGTGACAGGAATGAAACTCCTGGGGGTGGGTCTGACATCGTGAGACACGAGTAATTTAAGTTTTTGAGTCAGTCGCCCATGTAACCCGATTGACCCAACAGCCACGGTTGCGGACATTCAGTGAGCTGCGATGCTCTTCATGAGTCATCCTGTTAGTACCTGCACCATGGCAGATGGCTGCACGACACTGAACTACATGCACGCAGGTCGCTACGACAACTGCTCTTAACACCACATCAGCATCTCCAAAGACTCAGAGTGACTGGAGTGACTCAGAATGGCAGTGCGGCTGTCCCGTTTTTGTTATAGTGGAGACACTGTGGTCAGCACCAAGATGAACGGGTTGTTGTCTCACGTCACATGTCCAGAACGCCTGGTGTTGCTTCACCTCCACCCCTACCACAACATCTGCAGGAACTGGGTGAGAATATTCAAGCTGCATGGGATGGATTATCACAGGACACCATTAGGAACCTCTAGATGTCTGGCGTGTTGTGTTAGGAAGCCTTTATCTTCCTTTACAATTGCATTACAGTCTGACACTTCCTTCTGGGTGTAACCACTGTTTTGATAATGAGTATTATAATGAGTGTTATAAATCAGAGGTGTTTGTTTTGCTAAGCAGACGATTTTCCATTTGGTTTAGTCTTATTTTGCATGTTTGATTCATTTCCAGGACTGTTAACTGCTGTATAGGTGATTTATTAGGTCCTTTACGTTGTTTGGAAAGAACAGTTTCAAATCCATAACTATATAAATGTTTCCGTGCTGGTAATGGGCTTTCCGTTTGGGTAAATGATAATACAGCTTCTGCTCCCTTTGGCGAAACTTCAAGAAGAAAACAGTCCAATAAAAATCAGCTACGCCAGGGTTGTGGAACACACCATCACTCAGGAGTATCACCCAGCACTGCTCTGATTTGATATAACCAAGTCTAAGTGTGAGTAAGGAATCTTACCTTTACTTGATCCTGCTTTTCCTGTGTTACCGGAGGCGCCTACAGTGTGGCAGACAGGAGCTTTCATTATTATATATCTTAACAACATGACACTACACAGGTATGTGATGAATGTAGTTCTGGGGTTCACCGCTCACACTGTCGGCGCTCAGAACACACGGAGGAGGGAAAGCAACTGTTAAACCGTTATTAAAATCATTTATTTATTTAATTATATTTCAATTTCATGTAATGTTTCTGATTTCAGTGTAAATGTGTTTTCTCTGGATTCTCTCACCTCCCTTCATCTTTCTTCTTTTTTCTCACTTGTTCTTCTAGTTCCCCTCATTCCTCTCTCTCTTCCAACTCTCTTGCTCTATCATGTCCCTGTCTCTTTCCATCCATCTGTCGGTCTTTGTCTCTCTCTCACTCTGTCCTCTTTTTCCTCTACTCTCTGTCTGTCTTGTCTCTCCATCGCTCTCAGTCTGTCTTTCTCTCTCTCTCTCTCTCTCTCTCTCTCTCTCTCTTTCACTGTCTTGCTCTGTCATGTGTCTCTCTGTCACCCTCTCTTTCTCACTTCTCTCTCTTGCTCTATCATGTCCCTGTCTCTTTCCATCCATCTGTTGGTCTCTGTCTCTCTCTCACACTGTCCTCTTTTTCCTCTCTTCTCTGTCTGTCTTGTCTCTCCATCGCTCTCAGTCTGTCTTTTTCTCTCCTCTCTGTCCGTCAGGAGTCTATCTATCGCTGTCAGTCTGTCTTTCTCTTATTCACTGTCTTGCTCTGTCTTGTGTCTCTCTATCGCCCTCTCCTTTTCACTTCTGTCTCTTGCTCTATCATGTCCCTGTCTCTTTCCATCCATCTGTCGACCTTTTTCCTCTCCTCTCTGTCTATCTTGTCTCTCCATCGCTCTCAGTCTGTCTTTCTCTCTCTCTCTCTCTCTCTCTTTCACTGTCTTGCTCTGTCATGTGTCTCTCTGTCGCCCTCTCTTTCTCACTTCTCTCTTTTGCTCTATCATGTCCCTGTCTCTTTCCATCCTTGTCGGTCTCTGTCTCTCTCTCTCACACTGTCCTCTTTTTCCTCTCCTCTCTGTCTGTCTTGTCTCTCTATCGCTCTCAGTCTGCCTTTTTCTCTCCTCTCTGTCCGTCAGGAGTCTCTCTATCGCTGTCAGTCTGTCTTTCTCTCTTTCACTGTCTTGCTCTGTCTTGTGTCTCTCTGTCGCCCTCTTTTTCTCACTTCTGTCTCTTGCTCTATCATGTCCCTGTCTCTTTCCATCCCTCTGTCGGTCTTTGTCTCTCTCTCCTTCTGTCCTCTTTTTCCTCTCCTCTCTGCCTGTCATGTCTCTCTCTATCACTCTCAGTCTGTCTTTCTCTCTTTCACTGTCTTACTCTGTCTTGTGTCTCTCTTGCTCTATCATGTCCATGTCTCTTTCCATCCATCTGTCTGTCTCTGTCTCTCTCTCACTCTGTCCTCTTTTTCCTATCCTCTCTATCTTGTCTCTCCATCGCTCTCAGTCTGTCTTTCTCTCTCTCTCTCTCTCTCTCTTTCACTGTCTTGCTCTGTCATGTGTCTCTCTGTCGCCCTCTCTTTCTCACTTCTCTCACTTGCTCTATCATGTCCCTGTCTCTTTCCATCCATCTGTCGGTCTCTGTCTCTCTCTCTCACACTGTCCTCTTTTTCCTCTCCTCTCTGTCTGTCTTGTCTCTCCATCGCTCTCAGTCTGTCTTTTTCTCTCTTCTCTGTCCGTCAGGAGTCTCTCTATCGCTGTCAGTCTGTCTTTCTCTCTTTCACTGTCTTGCTCTGTCATGTGTCTCTCTGTCGCCCTTACTTTCTCACTTCTCTGTTGCTGTATCATGCCCATGTCTGTATTTGAATCTCTGTCCCTCTCTCTCTGAGTGTGTTTTCTTTCTGTCTTTAAGATGGATGAGTTGTGTCAGTGCAGTGTGTTGCTACGGTAACTATCTCCGGGGGTTGCGGGGGGTTCTGCGGGACAGTCTTGGTCTTGCGCATAGCGAGAGAGCAGGAAAGAGAGAGCAAGAAAGAGGGAGGCTAAAAAACAGCAGCTGTCCATGTACACACAACTCACCAGCACACACTCACACATGCAGCACTGCGTACAAGTCGGAGACCATGCGGGTATTTAGTGTGCAGTTAAACTTGTTCACTCGCTCAGTACGAGTTGTTGATTCTTCAGCATTAGGAGGAAAACAGACAGAACATCATACAGAGTCCTCACAGGTCTGACCTCGCTCTGTATTTCAGCTCCTAATCTTTTCAGGAGACTCACTTTCAGGAATCTGCAGGGATGTCCCTCCTCACCACCAAAGCTCAGTCTCAGGAGGGGGCTGTATTTTCTGCTTCTCACAATCTCAAACATATATATAGACTCATCAGTCTGTCAGCACTTTACATCTCAGATGCCTGGATCCAGTGTTCCTCTTTTTCATCTAGTTCCTTTTCTCAGTAAGGGTTTCTTGGCAGCTACATTCCCTTTCAGACCCATCACAGTGTTAAGTTGCCTTTTTCAGATCTGAGGCGAGAGTGGAGCTTGATGTTCTCCTCTGTATCTGAAGGGGACAGGTTTGGTGCTTTACCATGGCTATTAGGAGTCCAGTGTTCCTTATGACTTTGAATATTTACTTCGTAATGTAAGGAAAACTAACCTCCACAGAAATATCTTCTGATAAATGTAGGACTCTGGCTTAATGGCTGTCTTTACTGGAAATAAATAAAAAATTTTTTTTACATTTTTTCTCACAAGGAACACATCTCTGGGATTTACTCCCCCAGAAGCATCATTATATGGATTATCCATACATATATATATATATATATATATATATATATATATATATATATATATATATATATATATATATATATATATATATATATATATATATATATATGGATAATGGATAATGGATAGTGATCTAGTTTAGTTAACTACATTCAGTTGTACAATAAAATCTAATTATTAGTGGGGATTCTGCAGAGATCAGTCAATTTTAGATGGTTGGTGGTTTTACTGGAGCTGGGCAACATCAGGATTACAGCAGACAAGGGTCTAAAATGGGGGCTGGGTGTATGCCCAGACAAAGTCTGTTCACCATGAACATTTAGAGAAGCAACATTAATATTATTTATTATTTAAACACACCGGTTATAGATCAGTCCAGCTTCAGGGAGAATGTGATTTTGCTGTGTAGGCATGTTTAATAGGCTATGTGACTGAGTCTCATGATCATGTTCTCTTAAACAACTCTCCCTGGCTTTCTTCTTGATCACTAACCTCCATCAGATCTGCTTCTTCAGCCCTGTCAGAGTCCTTCAGCGCCTGTGTCTCTCTCTCATCCTGTTTAGTAATACATTATTTTATTAAACTCACATTTCCAAGAAGTAATAAGAGATCAATCTGTTGGAAGGGTTTTATTTTAACTGGCTAGAGTTTAATCTGACTGGCGTTTGACGGAGCTGCTGCCTCTTCAATTACATCTACATCTTATCTGTGCATCATCCTGTATCATCCTATATCTGTATAGCTATGGGTTAGTTTTACACTAAATAGACGTTGTGCTACAGGTGGACTTTATTCCACTACTTCTTCAAGCTGAAAGCTCAGTAGTGTTATAGATGCTGTGCTCACTGTGTGGAATCGGATTGAAGTGCGTTATGAAAACCCTTGGGTTTAGACTGTTGCACACAGCACTCTTGTCAGTTAACAGCACTCTGGCACCATCTGCTGTACACAGTGACAAAGAGCAGAGTATATTCTGTATCTTTAACTCAACTCAGAGTCAGTTTACAGCTATTTCAGCACTGCTGTCATATTTAATGCTTTTTAATTCCAGTTTTAGGACTTAAGCATTAGCCACTTTACTAGTCCAATAAGATAATAGACTTTGCAAGCAAGCAGCACACAGTAGCAGTAAGGTAAGCGTCCTACTTCCTGTTTGGAAATGGAAAGTTCCTGCATAAGAAAAAATATGCCTGTTGGCTGTTTTCTCCAGTCACACTGAGGCTTGCTTGCGCCCTCTAGCATTTTGCAGGATCATTGAATAAAAGCAGCATCCGTCTTCCGTCACTTCCCAAATGGAAAAGAGATATATGTAAATTCTGTTGATCACATACCTTTGACCATGTATGAAAATGGCCAATATGCATTATTATTATTTAGCATGATGTACAACTTAGAATGAAACAATAACCAACATTAAAAAAATACATACATATATATATATATATATATATGTCCATTTATTTCTTTTCCGTATGGGTTTGTCCCCCGCTTCTGTGGTCACTTACCTCATCCTGGCATGCCGTGTATTTGAATTTCATGTTTTTGTAGAAGTCTCTCTTTGGCAGTAAATACAAGAGGACCAAATCGCACACGACTGTCGCCTGTAAAGGAATCAGATGTCAAAATACTGCGCTAGTCCAATCACATTGCACCTTTAGGCCCTTTAGAGCAAGCCATCTGCAGCTTATCACATCATCAACCTACCCATCAAATTAGCTGATATTATAAACCACCTCAATGGGTTTCCACTGCTAGTCATCATATTACAGAATATCAGTCATTCTTAATGCACGCTGGACCTGTTCATTCAGAAAAACACTTCTATCTCTGGGCTCCTCATATGGATTCACTTGAACATCTCTCTCAGGTCTGCTGTATAAACATCAGGAGGTGAATGTGAATTGTTTGGAATGATAGAGGAAAGAGTTCCTGATTTGTCCGAGTGCTACGTTGTCTGTGACACTTACCACTCCGAAGATTCCCACTCCAGAGCCTATAGCTGTCAGTGTTGGAATGATGTCAAATTTTCTTGCCTGAAAGAAAGAAAGTGAGTTGCACGTATATGTAAATGTCCACTCGAGTCGAATGAGGGCATGATGGTCTTACCAGTCCGTGAACAATGACATCGATGCGGATGCCATAGATCTTCATCAGCGTTCTCTTCTCCACTTTGTCCTCCACATAATATTTTGCCTTTCTGAAACATCACAGAAGAGGTTCTCACACAGTTAAATCAGAACATGGCAAGAAGGCATTTAGCTGACGCTCTTATCCAGAGCAACTGTCAAGGTTAATCATATTACAGGTAGGCCAATGCAGTGTTAGGAGTCTTGCCCAAGGACTCTTATCGGTGTGGCACAGCATAGTAACCCAGACCAGGAATCGAACCCCAATCTCCCACATGGTGTGATAGCTCAGTGATAAGTGATGTTATCCGTTGCACAACGCTAACCACAGATAAGATGGGAACTTCACATTTAGCTTTGTTTTAACATTAGATCCAATTGTTCAGTTTAGGTTCGGGTTTTTAATTTTGCATTGTTCTCTGCATTTGTGCATCTAAGCAGTCTGATTTTAACTTGAATAAATTCAATAAAAGTTCAAATCAAGAAATTAATTTAGTTGACTTATCTTGTGTGGTATCAGCTAACCAACCCTTCTCAAACATTGTTTTCGAGCTAAAAGGCAGAAGGAGTGGGGCTGAAACTGCCCTCCTATACGCCAGCTACTTTCTAATCTGTTCCACCGTAACCCATTAGAGCCCAGACCCGTTTCACCTTAAGGGAAAATAATGAAGGGTCAGTTATAAGATCATAGAAAATCAGTCTTATTGTGACAAAGAGGTCACATGGCGTCTTCTGTAAGTATTATAATGTCATAATACTAGTAGCACATGTCACAACAACCACAATTTCATAACTGGTATTCCATCATGGTGTTCTAGAAATGGCATCAGAACGGGTGTATGTAATATAGAATATGGGTATATGTAATATAGAATATGGGTATATGTAATATAGAATATGGGTATATGTAATATAGAATGTGGGTATATGTAATAGAATATGGGTATATGTAATATAGAATATGGGTATATGTAATATAGAATGTGGGTATATGTAATAGAATATGGGTATATGTGATATAGAATATGGGTATATGTGTAATATAGAATATGGGTATATGTGATAGAATATGGGTATATGTGATAGAATATGGGTATATGTAATATAGAATGTGGGTATATGTAATAGAATATGGGTATATGTGTAATATAGAATATGGGTATATGTGATAGAATATGGGTATATGTGATAGAATATGGCTATATGTAATATAGAATATGGGTATATGTGATAGAATATGGGTATATGTGATATAGAATATGGGTATATGTGATATAGATTATGGGTATGTGTAATATAGATTATGGGTATATGTAATATAGAATATGGGTATGTGTAATATAGAATATGAGTATATGTTATATAGATTATGGGTATATGTGATATAAAATATGGGTATGTGTAATATAGAATATGGGTATATGTAATATAGAATATGGGTATATGTGATATGGAATATGAGTATATGTTATATAGATTATGGGTATGTGTAATATAGAATATGGGTATATGTAATATAGAATATGGGTATATGTGATATAGAATATGGGTATATGTGATATAGAATATGGGTATATGAACATTAGAGCTTCTAAATGGGTCGAGACCTCATAGGTACAAAAACGAGACTTTATAATGAGCTGGTTTTGTCTCTAACTGCACTAACCAAGCACATCACCATTTTCTAAATGAGGTCATATGTTCACCAACGGTCATGTGACTGCATCCAGGATGTTCGGTATAGGTCACTCAGGGACTTCATGTGTTTAGGTGAAGGATAAATCTGTATAAAGAACTTTACAGACTTTTAAAAGGCTTGTGACACATACGTCACTGTGGGCTGCTATGGGTTAAATGGTGCAGCAATTGCAGGTGCTAGAATGTGACTACGGTACCATTTAAGGTGGAATGGAAAATTCGAAAGGGAACCTGGCAACGGAAAGTAGTGCTGGAGTAGTAGACTGGCAGCGGCAATGGGCATACCTTCATGATTGTTTAGGGAACATGAGGAGTCATTCTCACACATGAATTGGTCACCACAGAGTCAGCACCTTGTCTTTATTAAAAGTTGTTGGGATGTGCTTGGTAGTCCTATGAAATATTGTGTGTTTGAGAGAGAAATATTGAGAGAGAGAGAGAGAGAGAGAGACAGACAGACAGACAGACAGACAATTCTCTACTCACCTGAAGTTATAGCCCACTGATGCCTGGTTATTGTCTCCCTCTTTGGGATTTCCATAAAGGCCGTGGAATCCATACTTGGGGATGCATTTTTTGATGCTAAGGTCCAGATTACATTCCCAGTCAATGAGTATCCCTATAGCTCCACCCTGCCAGAGAGTATAACAGGAAAATAGTCCCTTACAAACATGGAGAGAGCTTTTACTCAGAGTGTGAGTGATAAGTAGGTGAAGAATGTAGAGATACTGTGTGAAACAGCACAGTCTTATAAAGCCAGTCATTGTGATCTTATAAAGAACGAGGTGATACACAGCGATCGTACAGCTTATGCAGTTACCAAATGATTAGTAGGGTAGGTTGTTGCTAGACAGTTGCTATGGACCCTGATGGCTAATAGAGGTTATTAAGAGATTATATCATCATGACACAAGCTGGGTGCATAAACCTTTGCCTCCTTTTTTTCCACTTCTACAGAAAACAAAATATTGTTAAACCTGATGATTATTAATGATGAAAATGATTATTAAACTTGACATGTTATGTAACTATATTCACTCATTTGCTAATAGAAGCAGATCATCTTCAACTGAAAGTTTGATAGTGAGTAACTTTAATTGACTTTGTCTTGATGTAAAAAAAAAAATTGGCAAGCTCTAAATAACTTAGCCAACTAAACAGTATAAGGACTGGGATCATTTACATAAGGGTTCATTTTCTTTTCCCAAATCATAGGGTGTAAATGGCTGTGTAAAACCACATCTTGGCATTTATCACCCCAAACAAGATGACGTACCTGCCATGTAGAACATTTAAGCGACACTCTTATCCAGAGCGACTCACAAGGTTATTCGTATTACAGGTAGGCCACTGCAGTGCAGAGTCTGGCCCAACAACTGTTATTGATGTAGCTCAGCATTTGCTACCTAGACAGGGATTCAAACCCCAATCTCCCACATGGTGTAGTAGCTCTCTGGTGGGTAGTGGTGTTAACTGCTGAGCCAGGTTTTTTCTCAGATTAGATTTAGGTTTTTAATTTTGCATTGTTCTCTGCATTTGTGCATCTAAGCTGTTTGATTTTAACTTAGAATTCAATAAAAGTTCAAATTAAGGATCAATTTGATTCATTTAGTTGACTTATCTTGTGTGGTATCAGCTAACCAACCTTTCTCAAACATTGTTTTTGAGCTAAAAGGCAGAAGGAGTGGGGCTTTTTATTCGTATTACAAGTAGGCCATTGCAGTGCAGAGTCTTGCCCAAGGACTCTTATTGATGTAGCTCAGCATTTGCTACCTAGACTGGGATTCAAACCCCCACCTCCCACATGGTGTAGTAGCTCTCTGGTGGGTAGTGGTGTTAACTGCTGAGCCACACCAACCAACAGTTTAAGAGTTTGAAATGAACAGTTTTCACTTTTTTGTGATAGAAAAACATTTATAATGATATTCAAATATTTTGGGCTCAGTTTTGCTAAATGCACCAGGCCAGGGGAAAACGTGAACTATGCTGTGTGCAAACATCAAGACACATTTTATTCATTTCATTTATTGGCTCATTTTATTTATTTATTATTTTTTTCAGTATGCTAAAAAAACAAAATAGAATGAAAATAGAAGTTGTGCACAAATATATATCACAATCCATAAAATGTGGCTTTTGCCTTTAGCTGATTCTCTTATCCAGAGCGACTTACAAGGTTATTCGTTTTACAGTAGCGACTTGTAGTGTAGGAGTCTGCCCAAGGCTTATGTAGCTCACCTACCTAGACTGGGATTCGAATCCCCGTCACCCACATGGTGTAGTAGCTCTCTGGTGGGTAGTGGTGTTAACCGCTAAGCCACACCAACCATAGTGGTGTTCAGATTATCATATATGACTGCATCCGTAGACTGTTTTCAGTCTATGCTAGTGTAGCTCTGCCCATTCACACTTATGTGACAAGATGTTTTTAGCTTGGACTTGAAGGAGGCATGGTACAGGGCAGAAAATCAGACGAGAGGTTATTTGCTTAAAGGCACAGTAATGAAAGCAGCCTGTTTAAGGGGTTAATAGAGAAGGCCGAAAATGAAATGGAATTTCCGCACGACTAAGAGCGTGCCAGTGAGACTCAACTTCAAAATAGAACATAAACTGTATTTTAAATTCTAAATAAACTGTATAAGGATGAAATAAACCATACAAATATCTGACAGCAGTGGGCTGTGGAGACTGCCTTTAAAAGCTGCTATGTCAGGAAAAGCCTTATGGTGGCGAGGAAAGCAGAAATCTATTTATGATTCATATTATTCAAATGGACTTAGATGCACATCAAAGCCAAGCTAACAGTGTTCTCCAGCAAGTCCTGCTTATCAGGAAATCCCTGAGAAATGAGGGCAAACAGCAAATCCTCACACAGCATGAAGTGTGTGTGTGTGTGTGTGTGTGTGTGTGTGTGTGTGTGTGTGTGCGTGCGTGCGTGCGTGCGTGCGTGCGTGCGTGCGTGCGTGCGCGCGCGTGTGTGTGCGTACATGTGTGCGTGCGTGCACGGATGAGAGAGTGTTAGACCTACCACTTTGGCTATCTGAGAGAAATCGAAGCCGGAGAACTTGACTATGTCACCAAGTCTGAAGATGGGGCACAGCGGGTTCTCATCGGGGTCATACAAACACGTTTTGATGTAGTTCTGATCCACGATTTCCACCAGGTTACTCCTGCAGAAAGACATAAACGTATGTATACCTGTCAGTTCTCATTCGGTGGAGTTGCTGTGCATGCCGTTTCCCCTTCTTTTTGAGCGAATGGGATCCACATTTGTTCTTCTGCTTTATCTGTTTATAAAAGTCCAGTATCACAATAAACCTGACACTGTGTCTCTTTATAATGAGAAATAGTTTCTCATAATTATGGCTTTATATCTCATAATAATGACTCACTATCTTATTGTAATATGAACATTAATAATAATAATAACAATAAAATAATAATAGATATTGATCATTCATACCGTTAGCAGCTCAAAATGCTTTACAGAGTTGATATCAGTAATGGGGAGGAATTCTACCACTACTACTACATACATAGACAGACAGACACACACACGCGCACACACACACACACACACACACACACACACACACACATACATATATATATATATATATATATATATACACATATATGTATATATGTGTATATATATATATATATATATATATATATATATATATATATATATATATAATGTACTGTGATGTACTGTAATCTGCAAAACATGAAAAACTGCATCACGGCTAAAACACTGTATAAGTTTATTTGAGACTTTGTCGAGATTAATGTTGACAAGACTTGATTTCGATTTCAACACAGTGACAGGTTACTCACATGCCAAAAAAATAGACAACACACAATAAACGTATCCAAGAAGTATACCTGATCAGTTCTGATTCGGTGGAGTTGCTGCCCACATGCCGTTTCATTCCCTCTTTTTGAGCGAATGGTATCCACATTTGTTCTTCTGCTTTATCTGTATTTTATGAAATAAAAGTCCCCTTAGTATTCAATAAACCTGACACTGTGTCTCTTTATAATGAGCCAAATAGTTTCTCATAATTATGGCTTTATATCTCATAATAATGACTCACTATCTCATTGTAATATGAACATTAATAATAATAATAACAATAAAATAATAATAGATATTGATCATTCATACCGTTAGCAGCTCAAAATGCTTTACAGAGTTGATATCAGTAATGGCTGAGAACGGAATTCTACCACTACTACTACATACATAGACAGACAGACACGCACACACACACACACACACAACACACACAAACACACACACACACACACACACATATATATATATATAAATATATATATATATAATATATATCATATATATAATATTATATATAATATATATATATGTGGATATAAAAATATATACCCCAATATATATATATATATATAGGTGGAATATATATATATATATATATATATATATACAGGGCTATATACCGCATACTGGGAAGATATATATATATATATATATATATATATGATATACATATCCATATATATATATATATGAATATATATATGGTATATCTTATATTTATAATATATATATATATATATAGGCAATATTGGCTCAAGAAGAATACATATATATATATATATATATATATATATATATATCTATATATATATATATATATATATCCCCACATATATATATATATATACACATACATATATGTATATATATAATGTACTGTGATGTACTGTAATCTGCAAAACATGAAAAACTGCATCACGGCAACACAAGACTTGATTTCTGATTTCTGATTCTGTACAACACAGTGACAAAAGTGCATCACATAGCCAAAAAACGGCAGCGGATAGACAACACACAAGTATATACCTTAAATAACACACTGTACCTGACTACTTTAAATTCAGGAAAGGTGATGGAGTTTTTGATGAAGAGTGTGTAGTTCTCAGCTGCTAAGAGATGTGGAGGACTATGAGGGAGAGAGAAAGAAAGAGAAAGTTGCTGTGATAAAAAACAATAACAGGGTAGAGTGGTTTAGCATTAGGCGTGCCCTGACCATCGTTTTATGGCTGTCTATCGGAATTATGTTGTAGTCAAATCAGCCACTTTATTGGACGAGCTTTTATTAGCATTGTTAACCCAGTTCTACATGAACACTCTAGAAAATAACACTGCTGCAGTGCTGGACAGTAAGGAAGTAAATGTAATTGGGTTATGCACTGTAAGTAGTGTGTTCTGTACTGAAGTGTTTCCATTCTGGGGGGCTTTTTCCTTCAGCTCCACTACGTTTCAGAGTCTAGTATCTCACTTTTTACTCCACCACATTACGGCCAAATCTGTCCTTCCTTTTGGCTTTTGTGTAAATAAAAACATAGCATGTTCAAACAGGATAAACGACGTGAAGCAACCAAATCTATCAGGGTACAGTGCAGACTTAGTTTTGAGCTTGTTTTGAACTGTTCTAGCTTGGTTAGCTTGGTTCTAGCTAATGGAAACTGTTCTTCAGTGTTGTGTGCTTATGATCATTTGAATAGACGTCAGTGTCAGACTAATTAATGAGCTTCTATTGAAGATTGGTTGACTGGGCAACACTAGAGTCTCTTCACCCAAAGTGAGCTGATTAGGAGTCTTGTTCTAGAAATGATAATAGGACATTAGAGTCATAATAAATCATCCTACTTTACTCTCCATACATTTAAAGTTAAATACTTTAGTACCTTTGCTCCAGTGGAGGTCTAAAGGGAGGAACATGTACTATTACTGGAGGAATATTTTGCCTTGGGTATCTCTACTTTAACTCAAGTACATGGTTTGTGTATTTTGTCCTCCTCTGCCCGATAGAAACTATAATAATAACAATATAAATAATATATTTAATGGAAACCCCAATGACTCATTATTTTTTAAATAAGAAGTTTGAAATTAATACTATGGTGCAAAGCAGATCATTTCCTTCTTTTTGAGAGGTCATGAGAATCAACTCATTTACATACATCCACTTATTCAGACTGCAGCAGTTTAGCCCCACATATTATTTAACTCTATACCATTTATACTGAAGGTAGAAAGACAGCTTTTTAAATGAGGCATAATACAGAACAACTAATCAGGCCTAAAGGCTCCATAACAAATGTTTTTTTAATTTTTTTAGGAGAGACTGGAAAATATGTAATGTAAAAATATGTAAAAATAAATGATGGCCATTGTTGTTTATAAAACCACACAAATGTCCAAAGTGGATCTAAAAAAATGAAATTCAATAAAAATTGTAGAGGATAGAGTAGGAGCATTGAGAGTAAGAGACAACTGGCTATTCTATACAATGAGTCATGCGTATTTATGCTACGACAGGTCATTACCAACTTATCCACAAAGGGTCTTCATTGTAACAGAACAGGCATGTGTATAATCTGATGCTGATACCAACTAATTAGTCAAAACCTCAGCGGTAAGTTAGAGCAAGACTACGTTAAGAACGTTTAATATAATGTAAGTAGTTTAAGGCCGTTTTATTTTATATGTCATAACATTTTTATATAATTGAATAATAAAAAAAAATGATTTTTTCCTAATAGCCAGGTTACATAAAATTAATTACTAAAAGGTTTTTCATGTTGACATATTTTTAAATTTGTCTACAGTACTGTGCAAAAGTTAGAGGCCTGTCGTGTTTCATTTCCAGTCGAAACTGCTGTAAAGTACAATATAGACATTTTTTCAGTACAGAGCATTGCACAGAGTTCAAAACATCAATATCCATTAGTATTTACAGTGTTCAGTGTTCAGAAGACTTCCTGTCAGTTTTTCACAGAAACTTGAAGGTATATATTTTCCAGACCCCCAAAGTTCTGTCTTAGAAGCTGGTTCCGTTAAGGCTGAGGTCTGGACACTGGGATGGTCAGTATATTATTCTGGGATCAGCAGCAGCTTCTTTGTTTGATTTGCAGATGTAGTTTTTTCTTGGGTCACCGTTTCTCAGTAAGGGCTTCTAGAGTTGGGTTGTCTTTTCAGATTGGAAGGACAGAAACACCTGTGGATGTTTTCAAATCTGAAGCACGAGTAATTTATTCTCTCTCTCAGAAATAAAGTGCTGTTTATCTGATGGAGGTTTTGCCAAATCCCGCTGGGCTGTTAGGAGTCCAGTTTTTTTCTGTATCTAATAATAAACTTTGAACTCCATTTTTGGGAACTTGACTGTTCCCTTCCAAATTACAGCTTATCTTGTACCTAATCTCCTCAGAAACGTCTCCTGAAAAAGTCATTTTGGCTGAAAATGAACTAATGCAGGGTGGTATCTGACCCATGTATGTTTCTATATCTGTAATATTTTTTATTACATATTAAACACAAGAAAAAAGTTGTCCTACTCTGGTATTTCGCGGTCGTCTTCGACAGGACACCAGGACAAGATCTCGCATGTGTTAGTGGTGTTTACACACTTCCCTGTCATGTGCCCTGGGAGAAAGAGAGCAACATTAAGTGGAGCGAGAGAAGACATGGAGCTGGGCTGAGCGGATTAGAACACAGCCCAGAGCAGCTTTAATATTACACTAAACACTTCTGATTTCTGCTGGAGGGAGCAAGAAAAGAGCATTAGAGGTGCACTTGCAGGCGGGTTATCTCACTGTTAACACAATAGCACACATTGAACTGTGTGAGCTAAGCTTCTCTCAGTTCAGTGAGACACACTCATAGGAAAGCTTCACTTGGTTTAAATATTTCCACAAAACCTTGCAACTTGCAGCGCAGCAGGCTGAGGTGGAGCTAAATCTCATTACATGTCTCTTACCTTGTGCTAACATGATACGCAACAAAACTGGTTACAGCAAATACTGTATTATGGTAATAATTCCCCAGTACTTCCAGTGTTTCCCAAGCCTGGTTCAGGTCCCCTTGCCCTAAACCATATCATGTTTGCACCTGCTTTAATGCAGTGGTAACCTGAAGCTTCAGTTTAGGCCATACATGTCAACTATCGGTTAAAAACGAGGAAAGCCCTACAAATATAACCTAAATATATAAAACCAGCTTTGGGCAGCATGACTGGTCACCATTAAATCCAGCATATTTTGGGTTTTGATGTCAGTATGCCCGTCAACCAGCATAACAACATCATTTTAAAAAAAAATTATTTTAAAAAAGTGTTTTTTTTGTTTTGTTTTTTTGCAGAGTAATGCTAACTAATTTCTGCTGGCACCATTGTGAGATTATTGTAGTATATTGGGCCAACAGCCATTTACATAAACAATTTCATTCTAGATAAAACCTGATATTTGATATAAGTAAAAGACATTTCCTGTAACATCTGAAGTTTGTAATAGACCTGTAAACAAATTTACCTGTGAGTGCAGTGGGGAACCATGATGACTACACATAAAACTAGGCATTCATTTGAGGCCATAAACCTCAAAACACCATTGTGGGATTCTGAAGTATGTTAGTGCTATGACAGCAATTCACATTAATGTTTGTTGGCCATTTTAGATGAAACACTGATGCTCTGTTTGAGATCCCTGCTGATGGTTTTGCTCTCTAATGGGAATCGGCCACTACTTTCCCGTAGACCATATTTAGATCGTTTTAGGAAACCATCAAATGAATCTGGAATCAGTCCCAGGACACCTGGTAAACATTAGTATAACTCACACTGTGATATAAACCAATCAGGAAAACACAAAATACCATTGGTCACCACCAGGAACCAAGAGAAACTGTGCAATAGTCACTATGTTTTTTACAGCAGGGATATGAAAATATATTTTACCCTTGTATAATACATGCATAAATAATTGGCTAAGATGTAAACAGTCATTCAGAGTGGTTTGATGTGAAATGCGCTGTTCTAGGGTCAGAACGTTTACTGTGGTGGTGATGAGAACCAGAGGTCTCGACCGTTTAATGATCAGGACTGGTTGGGACCACAGAGATTCCCAAAGGCTGAATTATGTATTTGCATAATGCATGCTAAGTACTTGCACTGATAAGCAAAACATTAAATGGTGGTCCATATGTCCTCTGTGCTTTATTAATCAGAGCTAAAGACATTTTCCAGATCAATCCAATCATATAAATAAAAAGTTTCAGTTGTCGCACTAAATAAAGTCTTTTGGGTAGACTGGACTGGACTGGACTGAGCACTGGCATACAGTTAGCTCTTAATCCAATTATTTTTTCCCCATATTAAATGTAGGAAATCTGTTAAGGCACCCGGTTATAAATATAATACCGGTGTACTGGTTTCGACTATCCCACAGCGTGCTGGTAGCATAATATAACAGCAATAATCATGAATCATGTTTATAAATATTCTAATAATGTTAATAACATAGAATATTGCCCACAGAACAGTTTCTATTTGCTATGTGTAAAGAATACTGTTGATATTACGGATGTTCTTGTGACAGCTGGGACTCCTTAGGTAAATATATGGTGTCTTTCTTTGTGGCATGTCTTCTTATGTAAATATGAGTATGAAGCGACTTCGGTTGAGTGTTTGCATATGTGTGTGTATGAATGTTTGTGATGTGATGAAGCCTTAGATACCTGCAGGAGCTAGCTGGCAGCTTGGGAATATCAAAAGAGCCAGACCTTCCTACAACATGTACTTACAGGGTAGAAGGCTGCTTGCGCTAATCTAGGGGTTTAACATGTAAAGGTGAATGTTCAGTAATATTTAATTAAATATGCTCTCACATTTTCTTATTCTGAAATTATGTTTGATATTTGTTTGATGAAAATGTAATGCTAATGTGGTATTCATTTATATATAATTTATATATATATGTATATATATATATATATATATATATATATATATATATATATATATATATATATATATATATATATATATATATATGAATCAAGTTTATGATGCATTGCATTATAATTACAATTGCAACATTGTAATCATTTTGAAGCTTAATTTTCTAAAGACTGTAATGGAATTGTATTGAATTGAACTGTGACTTCAAATTTACTGACGCTCTCATCTTTTTCTGAAGAATCGTGACAGAAATAGACCGAATCAAATAGTTTGACACTGATGATGCACTGAATAAATTCCCAAAGAACTGCAATCACAACAAATCATTGTGAAATGTGGGATTTTGTAATGCATAGAATTATTTCTTAATAAAATCTGTTATTGAATTGTAACTACAGAATCCTAAAACAATTCAACTGACTTGGATTGTGAACTTAGGGACTTTATGATGCACTGAATGAATTTCAAATGATAATGTAATTAGACAGAATAATTGAGAAATTTGAGATTTTGCTGACATTTCGTGATCCGTTTGTAATAAATGACTGAAAATTTTGAATAATTTTATAAAGAATCATACTTTAATTAAATATTGGCTGATCCTGAAATGTAATGACTAATATAAGCTGAATGGAATCAACCTGCTGTAAAATGTGAAGTTTCATAATTCACTGAATCACTTCCCAAATAGTTGTAAAAAAAAAAGTGGAACTGACTGAATTGTGGCATAATGTGAATTTCATAATGAAATTAATAATCTCCTAAAGAATCATAGTCATTGAAATCCTGGTAAATCTATAACATATCTGAGCCAAACATTTCAGAAGCCAGGGGAATTGTACTGGGATATGACAGGCGTAGGATCCTCCTGGACTGTTTACATGAACAGAGAGCACTAGCTGCAGAAGCTTCCGCCAAGTTCTCAAAAAGAAAAGCAAATATTGAGCTAGTACTGGATTCAGTGCTCATAAAGACAGGCATTGTCTTGGATGCAGAGAAACTGAATTTTGTGTATGTCACAGTCCTGTGACTCTGTGTCTGTATTTAACAAGCATCTCAGAGCAGCACCATAACTAGCACCAGCATTTTAGTGAGGTCTGCTTATTGGCGATCCTGTTGTCCAGTTAAAAATCGTACACAGTGTTGCAGTCCATCAGTTTCTGAGTTTAAAAGCTGATATGTGTTCTTTTTGCTGTAAAAATCACATTTGTGTAAATAGGCATTTACCCAGCACACATACCCATGTTGGTCCAGTGTGGGCCCTCTGTGGGCTAAAAATTGCACCCATCATGGACTGCTACAGTCCGTCACAAACTGGGGGCATGTGCATATGCAGTGAGTGATGTGAGGGCCCCAAGTTGCCAGCCCAGCCATAATTTGAGAGCTTTGTGTGGGCTACCCGCATGAGGCCCTAACATTGGAGTCTACGTATTTTAAACCTCTTTTTTTGGGTAATTTATGAAGAGAACTTTTTACTTGTTTTTTTTTTGTTTATCTATTTGATATCACTGTAGTTGTTAACAGTTGTGGCCCTTATTGTTCTCTTTACTGCAGCTTTTTTGGTTGTTCACCTAAACTTTGTAGCCAGGGCATTTAATGTTACACTGAAAATTAACAAAATTAATTTTTTAAAGGTTGTGTTCCAAACCATATACTACAAACTACACAAATGACTTAAGATGTGTTGCACAGCTTCCTCCCATAACATTCAAATTAGCCTGTAAAAAAGATAAAAATGTATTTGGAACAATGTATTAGTGTGTGCATCACTAGAAGGAGCTGTTTTAGCTGTGTGAGCATACTGTGCCTCATGTTACCTTTACTCAGAAATTAAACCAGCAGATCGGCACTTACTGAGGTCTGTGGGCCTGACTTAAACTCCCAGTACAATCTGCTATATTCTGCATACCTGAACATCTTAAGAAGTCACCCTCTGTAGTCTTATGAAGGGGTAACCACATAAGATACTATAACCAGTCCCAACCTCACGTCTCATCTGTACATGTAACTTTGAAAGATTTCTGAGATGGCGGATATATGGAGCCCTGATGTGTGACCTGATGTGTTCCCGGTACTAATGCACTAACCATTCAGTTCTTCATGATATGCAGTCTATGTACTATGCATCCCTTGACATATTTTCAGTTGCTCTGCATCCAGGTTTGAATGAGTGAATGACTTAATGTCTGCATTGGATAACATGTTAAATGCCGTTAGGCGTATACGGTGTGCTGACCCCTGCAAAGACATAGAAGTTTTGGTTAGTGCTTTACCATTGCCCGTACGTTTAAATTGGCCCTTCTCACAGTCTGCGTCCGAACTGCAGTTGTTCTTTTTGTCTGGCAACTGAAAAACACACACACACACACAGCAAGACTGTAAATCTTGTATATATGGTACTGTTAGCTTAAAGATGTGTAGCTTGTGCTGGGCTGTAGGACTGGTCAGTGGGGTGGTTGTGCAGTGTTTGAGCCTACTGTGAAGTTCACAGCATATGGCTGTTAATGACCTGCCTACTATATCAGCTCCACTTTAACCTCACTTAGTACTGATAATTAATATCATTTGTATGGTATTTTTGCCATTTTAACGTTTTGTCTAGAACACTGATGGCATGCACTCTAAGTCAGAGCTTGACTTGGGGCTGGATGTGGAATCAGAAGCGGAGTGTCAGATGCCCCCTTGAATACCTTCGAATGTCAGGCCATCAAATTTGTATTCAAATCTCTTGCAGGTCTAATTTTACATTCTGTTGAATAGATTAATGCAAAGTGGAGATAAAATAAGGATTATAAGGCTTGAACTGCAGCTTGCATTCAATTGAAAACACAATACTGTTACTGTGTGCTTCTACGGGATGTGGCTACATATTTACCTATAGTAAAATACAAGGAGGAACAATAGACAATAAGAGCAAATAAAAACTTCATGAAATAATACATGAGCTATCTACAGTGTCCTCCCCAGACACACTGGACACACAGTCATTCAACATATCTCCTAAAATCACTGGTACTGATGGGGAATTCCAGAATTGTTTACACAGGTGGTGATGTGAGCGGTTAAAGGTAAATGGCAAAATGTAGACATTATGACCTCTGTTTTCTATCACCACCGCTGTACAGGAATCCAACGAATAAGCCATTTTACATAAAAGCCTTTTCATTTTAATAATTCAGACATTTGCAAAATTGATTTGGAAAATCAATAATAGGGGGTTTGTCCCACTTTGCTGTAGTACCATCATTTACTTCTCTGGGAAGGCTTTACACTAGATGTTTAAACATTGCTGTAAGTATTTTGATTGCTGGCAAAACCATTTTTGAGGTACTGATGTTGAGCATTTAGTTCTCAATCCAGAAGTTAGTGTATAAAGTTCCATCCCTTCCGAGAATACCTTTACACTGCTCCACAGACCAATGCTCGGGGGCTCTAACCCCTCTAACTAATGCTTGGTATAGGGCACAGTTAGCTTAGGCTCACAGCCAAGCATCTCACTCAATTGGCAATGTTGTTCTATGGAGATTATACAAGCAGTGCATGTGTGATTGATGCTCCTTAAATCAACTTATTTCACTAAATAAATGTGGTTATTAAATAAAGGAGCTACTTATTGACATTATATGACTCATTATATGACTCAGGCAGGGAGCAAAAGGTTTGAAATGAAGATTTGTATTATTTTAAAATTTACATAAAAAATGTAAATTTAAAGTATGTGCTTGTAGTCGTTGCAGTTTTGTTTGAATGAGGGATTTGCCTGTCTAGTTGTTATATTGGGGCTGTTATTATATGTAGACTGCTTTTCCTTCTGTATGCATCTGCACACATCTTTCACAGGTTGCTGTGAGGTAGCGCTCACTGTTTTATAAATAATCATATTAACCACAGTGGGTCTGAGATGCGACTGGGAAACTGAATAAATTCTAAATATTTTACATATATTTGATAGTGTGTTGACATTAAAACACTCTCTATTACTTTTTTAATCAGTAATTAATCAGTTACTCCAGGACTTTTCACTAAGTGTTACTGAACTTTGCGTTGGAGTAATATCTGACTAGAAGTATCTATACTTTGACTCAAATAATGGAGCTTAGTACCTGGCATCTGGTCCACTACTTAAAATAAGACATTACACCCAGAAATCCCCCCAAAACACACCTGATCAAAGATACTTTGCATTTGTAATTTACGAGGTGAAGCTTCTACTAATTGGACTTGTTGTTCCAGAACATACCACAGATGTTGGATCATATTAGGATCTGGGGAATTTGGAGACCGGGGCACGTCTTAAACTACTGTTAGGTTCCTCAAACCAATCCTGGACAGTGTGTGCAGTCTGGCAGGTTAATGTATACACTGTATAGGTAAGTTAAATATGTGTAGAAATGGTAGAATATTGCCTGTAACATTACACTCCCCCAATCATGCTGTCATCACTTTCCCAGCTAAACACCTCACATGTAGTTCATTGGACCATGCAACCTTTCTCTACTTCTCCTAGGGCCAGATCAGAAGCTTGCATGCCTGTTGTATATACATTTAATGATGGGCAGAGGTTAGCATGGACACTCTGATTGGTCTGTGGTTAGCCAGCCCCATATGCTTTGTATCACATTCCTCTTATAACTTATCTGTCAATGCAGTCCAGAGTGGATAGCCTTCATTGCCCTTGCTCATTGATGAGCATTGGGCATCCAATTCCCTGTTGCTGGCTTGTGGCTTGTGCCTGGGAGCACTCTCGGTACGTACTCACTGCTGAACAGCAGCACCTCACAAGCCTTGTGAGTTCAGAGATGCTCTGACCCAGTCATCTAGAGATAATGATCAGGCCCTTGTCAAATGCGCTTAGGTCTTTATGCCCTCTCATGCCCGTTGCTCCCTCATCCGACATGACGATCATGAGAGCTGACTTCCTGTCTACGTTATCCCAGACAGTAGCTTAGAAAGTTTCACCACTACTTTAAATATGTGAGTCCTGTCCTGGTTTTTGACTCACGTGCTAGTTAACCCTTCATGTGGCAATTATCCCATCGATGTGAATCCTGTCCTGACTTTAGCCTAGAGCCTTAGATTCACCAAATCACTAAAATTGAGCAATGGCACTCATTATTAACAGGTCATAACACTGTCCTAACCACTGATCTTTGCAAATGTCTGTTCTATACATACTTATGTGTGAGCAATATGCTTGTCATATCATACCATTCGGACCCTGTGTCTGCACTTGCCTAAAGCTTTTATACCTAATAACTAAATGCAGCTTGACTCTGCATGTCATCACCACCTACTCAAGATGACACATCCTGGCCCATTCCTTCTTGGACTGCTGTAATTCTCACCTCAGCATTTCAAACCTCACACGCAATCCAGCCCATCCCAAACACCGGAATGTTTTACTGAATAAACTTGGATGGGTGGTGTATGGAACTCCAACTTCCTGCAGTCTAGTTCCAACCACAACTTGCCATGCAACCTGCACCAGCTAATAAATATCTTCCCAAGTCCCTGATTGGCTGGGTCAGATGTATTAATGTTACGTAGAAGGGCAGGACAGCTAATTACATAAAGGTCATTCAACAGCCTTGGTCATCTTAAAAACATGTTGGACATACCACTTACTGCATCACTTGGTAGAGTCCATTGAGGTTAGTTTGAGCCAAGCTAGACAGTCCCCTAACGCTCATCACAGCAAGAAGTTAAGATCCATCATTTATATAGATGCCACGGTCACATTCTGAATGAACTTGTAATGAAAACTTGTTGTTATGTTTGAGAAAATGACTTGGTAAGAAAAAGTCATGTGCCATTTAATGTGCCTTAATGTGCCAGTTAACCCTTCATGTGCCAGTAAATCCATAATTCATGTACACTCCTATTAAATTAAATATATGCCACCCAATCACAATTCACAGCCATACCTACCCCTCAACATAACCGCTCATATGTAATCTTCACAGAACAGGACCATCTTTCTATGTGCAGGTCTGGTTTAGCTAGCAAAACAGACAAGGTTCTGGTTCTGGTAAGGCATAGTTCGTCTGTATGTCATGTTTATAGTGCTGGCATATGGGTTGCATTGTAGCTCATTTTCATCTGTGGTTTGTATCAGTACTGCTGTATTCCTTTAGTCCAGTTCCCTTTTAATGTTCCTGCCCAAAGAACACCTCTAAAAAAGGGTTTTTGTCAAAGAAAGATTTACTATTATTAGTATTATTATTGTTATAACAATCATGCATACATACCTCCGGGCACGTGCTTTGAGACTGTCCCACAGTGATGATGAAATTCGTCATTACAACAAAAGACGAGTCACCCTGTAAACGAGACAGAGGAAGGAATTCAAGCTGTTTGTGTTGGCTGTATGCAATAGTGCAGCTGTTTCTGTGTTCATCTGATACTTCAGCCTTCTTCCTATTAGAGATCTCCATTTTTGGTGTAAACCAGCAGACAGAAACATGTCTATGTACAAAAAGGGTCATGGTCTTGGGTATTAAATTTATGCCATGGACACTCTGCCCTTGAGTAGGAGACACTATTCTAAGCTGCTTCAAAGACACTGAGAAGTTTCAGACAGGACATGCACAAGGCCAGGCTGGAGTTGCCTAAACAGCATATTTACCCTATTTGGCTAAAATGCTCACCTGGAGGAAAATATATTAATAATAAATATTTTTGTTTTGATTTGTCTGATGATTTGTCTGTGTTTTTGAGTCTTTTGAAGTTGTGGAAAAATGGCACTAAATGGTATAACCACTGCGATCCACAGTGAATACAATTCTCCATATATGCTACAACTGCATTACGTCAACTTACTGCCTTTTATTATATCACATGAACCGGTCTTAGCTAGAAAGCTGGCTAACATATAGGCAGCTATAGGAAAGATGCTAACATATGCTTATTTCTAATCTTAAGCTGTTACCCAGATAGCCAGCATGTATCGGCCCAATGGCTTGATAAAGTTTGCATCCCACTGACTATTTGCTGCTGCTGGTCCACCCACGAACTTCCCAGATTACTGTTCCGTGGACAAGATCGAACTAGTTTTTATCTGCTCAACAGACTTTAAATTTGTGCAGACTTACATTTTAGAATTTGAACTATAACAAATAATACAAACAACTGAGAGAGAAAAAATAAAGACTAGCCCTGGTGATTTACTGAGCTAATTTACAAGAAAAAAGGACAGTAAGAAATGAAGGAGGAAACAAAAAATTGTGTAATACTATTAAAACCACCTGCGGACCACCCAGAAAATCTGGTTGGGCCCCTAGCTTTGTCGTAAGAGGGCCAACAGTGGTCTGCTATTCTCTTGCTATTAGGGTAGATACTTTGTAAAAGAAGCTAACCATAGCTTAGGAGAAGTTAGTGTTCAAGTTAGATTGCAACATGACATAACTATCTTTCTAGCCATGAGCTGCTACATACGTCCTCATACA
Organism: Prochilodus magdalenae; assembly: GCA_024036415.1. Classification (NCBI taxonomy): domain Eukaryota; kingdom Metazoa; phylum Chordata; class Actinopteri; order Characiformes; family Prochilodontidae; genus Prochilodus; species Prochilodus magdalenae. Next base: position 530,034 of record JAMWET010006600.1, read on the forward strand.
TGCCTCATTTTGGTCATGATGGATTTTGAACTAACATGCATATGTAGCTGATAGGTGTCTTCTTATTTTATTTATTTATATTTGATAACTTATAATCTTCAAAGAGGCTAAAATGCAATGTATGTTTTTTTTTTAAATGTAAATACATTAAAGCTTTGCAGAGCTTGACTTACAGCAGACCAGCAGGTGAAGCATTATAATAGAAATGTTAAACAAGCTTTTTCTACACATTGTAATGTGAAGGCCTATTTTCTCAGAGGACATGAGTTGGCGGTAGCTAATGACCAACTAAATGCGATTTTGTCAATCACTGATAAATATACAGTTTACAGTAGTATTGAGAAAGGGTTTAATAATTAACATAATATTAAAGAATGTGCTTTTCTATGAGGGGATAACACACAACAGCCCCTTAATAAGAATGACCCTGGTGAAAGTAAAGTCTGTTTCTCTGAATATACTACATTGTGTTTGACAGTGAGGTGGATGAGTAAACCCCTGCTGTTAAGTCAACATGATTCAGAGCTGAGTAACACATTGGATGTCACTAATAATGTATGTGTATGTGCAAGGGCTTAACTTTACACAGTGCCTGGGGCACAACGATGTGAAAGTGGCCTGGGCAAAAAAGTAAGTAGCTTGGCTAGAGTGTTTGTTCTTCTTCATACTGTAATGTTTTGTTTTCGGTTCTTAGCTACACTACTGTGAAAAAGTATTTGCCCCCTCCGCATATTGGTCGCACTCTTTCAGGTCATACAAAATGGAAAAAGATAAAGCACCACAGTACATTTCTCCCTCTGTCTAAACAGCATTGTTTGGAATGGTCAGTTTGAGTTCCTGTTTCTTAAAATGATTAGGAGCCACTGCTGCGATGACAACAAACGCAAATATGTTCATGTTATTTTTCACACTCAGACTGTGTAACTGTTTTAATCAGAGCTGCTCTGTTTTCTGCTGTGTTTAAATCAGGCTGACCAATCGGAGCTCTGTTATCAAAGTCGCATCCTAAACAAGCATGGGTCAGGAGGGTGGCAACATTCCTGCTTCTATAACACAGAAACTAACACAGCAAATAACACACTGACTGTAAACATGTGGAGGGTAAAGAAATTATGGAGGTGCAGCTGAAAGGCTGGGCATGACAGTGAGTAACGTTAGAGCAACTGTGGTTCTTTATGAGAGGAGCAACAAGCAGAAGCAGATCCTCAAATTCCCCCAGTGACACAGGGAAATCACTCATCTACAGCTTCCGCTCCTGTAAGAGGCTCCCTGTGGAGAAATTTACCTGGTGTGTGCAACATTTTCAGAGTGTGAGGGTTGGTGTGAAGATCCCGCCATGTTAAAAATTGCATCCGTTTTGTTCCTCAAAGAAAATTGTACATGGTGAAGCAATTTAAGCTAGCTAGCTGCCTTGCAGAGGAATACACAGCTTTACTATGTGTCCAAATGTTTGTGGACGCCTCTTTTGATGAGCGAACACAGCTACATTAAGCTGCAGTTCCTTGAGTTCAAATGCACGCACAGCTTGTATAATCTCCATAGAAAGTGCACTGACAATAAAACGGGATGCTCTAGAGCAGCTGAACAGGAGTCTGAGGCCACCATGTTCAATGCCAAGCATCGTCTACCACTGGGCTGTGGAGAAGTGGAACTGCATTCTCTGGGGTGATGGAGCTTTATCCAACACCTTTGGGATTAGCTGGAGTAATCTATAACTAATTATCCTTCTTAAGTACCTGATTTTACTAATGCTCCTGTGGCTGAATGCAATCAAATCTGCACAGCAATTTTCCAACATCCGGTGTAAAACCTTGCCTGTAGAGTTCTTTTGACCTTTTTAATACTTGTGAATTTGGTCAGCAGTTGGTTTTGCTTTCCAGCTCTCCCATGGATACCAATTTCACCCACTCTCTTTCTAATAGTGGAATCATGAATGCTGGCCTTATGTAAGGCGAGTGGGGCCTGCATGTGTTTTTAGATGTTCATCTGGTTTCTTTGCTGCACTCTTAAAGGAATTCTGATAGGCAGGCTGCTTCTGGGAAAATTCACAACTGTTTTTTTTTTCTGAGATAAGAGATAATGGTTCTCTCTGCGGTTGGTTGGAGTCGCAGGGCCTTCTATGGCTTTGTAACCCTTTCTAAACTGATATATTTCAACTTTCCATCTGATCTTTTCTGGCATTTCTGTTGATTGTACCATTGTGTTGCTTGTCAGGATCTTTTTTAGGATCTACTTGAATAAATTAAACATAAATAAGTTATTCACTGTATTTCGGTTGTCTTTGACAGGTTCTCTTTTGCTTGATATTGGGTTTTTCTTGATAAGGCTAATTAATTTAGTGTAACACGCTTATTAAAGTACTGTAAGAGTGCTTATTAACTCAATAAAGGGAGGACAATTGTGTATTATTAGCTGTCATAAATACAAGTTGCGCTTTGAGCGCCCTCATGGACTCGTCTTCACATGCTCATGCTTTGCACAGGCATATAGACACTCCAGATTAAACTTGCAAGTTTCTGTTGTTTCTATGTGTAAATTACTGAAATTGTCATCCATACGCCTGTGTGACATGCCGAGGGGAGTCAGAATTTCGATTTAGAGGATTTTATTTCAGGGGTTGGAAACTTTCAGAGTTTATTTGGTGTGAGATTGTTTTCCCCTCCATGCTTCCTCCAACATCATAATCTCCAGTCTCTTCACAACTGCTGCCTTAATTTGCATACCAGGAAAACTGAGTAGGCTTCTTCTTATAGCTAGCAGAGGACTCATAGTGGTTGGTGTGAGATTACACAGTTTGTGCGAGAGCTTTCCAACCTGCTCCTTCAAAATTACCTAGTACTATAGCAGGCATTCCAGGCCCAGAGAGAAATTTGACAGCGACAGCATGCCCACTATTCTCCCTAAGGCAGTGTACCACTAAAATAAAAATTCAGCTGTTTTTTATTTTAAGGTAAAATTGTTACATAAAATTGCTTTAACATTGAAGTTATAACATTTATGCTGCTATATATATATATATATATATATATATATATATATATATAGGTGTATATATATATATGTTTTAAATCTTTTTTAGATTACACAGCAGTGTAAAAAGCAGTCTAGATAAAAATCCAGCATTTCAGTTAGTGGGGATCACATCTTTAGCATCCCCAAGCATTAAATCTGACTGAGCTGCGTCTGGTGCCTTTGTAAAATCCTGATTAGCAATTAGCATTAGCTTTGCTAATCAAACTGGTGTGGTGGTAGAAACATTTACCAGGATTAACCTAGGCTAAATATTATATGTAAAGATTTTGCATTTAGTTTCATTTTATTTTATGTTCTTACTATGTTGTAAAAGCAATCAAATTTAGACACGTGGCAACACGTGGCCTGTCATGGTTTAATTTTACTTCATGGTACTACATATCGGTACATTTTGTTAAGTCACTGTTTGTCTTATGTTGCACTGCTATTGTACATTATGTTAAAGACAGCTCAAACCCCAATAAATGACATTTGACTAGGAATGCTGGAAACATGAAAGAAAATGTCATTCCACCTGCAGGACATGACAGGACACGAATACATTACCACAGAAACGGGTAGGACAAAAGCTGATGTTAGCAACAGACAAGATTAAAGCTAGTCACAGATGAGATGACTTTAGATCGTCATGTTTTTTATTCTTGCACTGTACCATACACTTTCAAACCAGTTTTGCACCTAAACACAGGCAGGTGTTAACAAAGGCCAAGCCCCCATGTTAAAAAGTGCACCACTGATCACCTGTATATCTTCACAGTAAATCAGATTTTATGCTAGGCAAACTAGCATAATCAAAAATGTAATTGCCATTTTAAATACTTTACAGCAAATCTTACCTCAGTGGTGGCCTGGGGTCTGGAACTATGTACTGTGAAGCACTCTCCAATAGGATCTAAAGCATTGGGCTAAATCCGTTTTTCTGGGCCCTTTGGTATTTCTGCTTACCAGTACAGGTTTTTTTTTAATAACTCTGTTGCATGAAAAATGTATATAATAACAGAATGCAGTGACATGCTAATCAATTTAATCTTATATTACACATAGTTCTAAGACAAAAATATCAAATTCTGAAAGTAAGATATATATAGATTTTAAAACTATAAACTGACAGCCTGCAATCTAGATTTGTTGAGCCCAAGACCCCGAACTGTTAAAAAAATGTTATATCAAGCAAGAATGGGAAAACCTTTCACTATAGCAAGTGAACTTGACCAATTTTTTTAAATATGTTGCTGGCATCAAATTCACATTTTTTCAGAAAATTAAAAAAAAAGTTGCAGGAAGGCACCAAAAGTTTTGGTCACACTTTCAGATGGGTTTCGTTTTATTGAGAGTTTACAGCAACATATTCCAAATGCAAATGCTATACTGGAAATCATGTCCAGAACTTGTGACAGCTACATTGTCATTCCTAAACCCCATGCAAAACAAAAATTTGCACATGAGCATGTGGAACAATGTACTCTGACAAAACAGAAATAGAACTTAGGCTTGTCACATGAGAAGAAAGAAGGGTTGCTCATATGACACTACAGTAAAATACAAACATGGGAGAATTATGGTATTGGGTTGCTCTGTGAACAGTACTGGGGTATAACATTTCATTGATGGAAATGTAAAAAGAAAGCATGTACTGGGACATATTGGAGAAATTTAATAGCAATAGCCAGGAAGACAGTAGTGAATCAGGAGAGAAGGCTTCATCAATGACTCCGAACATACAGCCATTTCTCAAGATATTAACAGGAAGCTGCCTCTATAACGTACACCAGTTTTTCTTAGATCTGGTCCTAGACACACCCTACCCTGCACATTTCAGTGTGTGTGTGCACTGCAGATCATATATACTCAATGACTGAGATCTGAACAAAGTTAAACAAATTACTCTGATGCAAAAGCTTCAGTCTAGATAAACTAGAATTGTTCAGAGGGGTTATGATAAGGAGCAGACCCCCAGAGCATGTAATTCCTCTAAAAGCTGCCTCGCAGGAAAGTAGGACATGATGGAGAGGTACATGCAGAGTGTTGTAAATCAGAGTAGATAGGATAGTAATTAAAATGACTATTTGTGTTGTAGACACTGCAACCCTTGAAATCAATAAGCTTCTCTACAAAGAACCAATTCACATCAAACCCATTATCTGGTAGATTCAACCAATTACACTAACCACCCAGCAGAGCAGACCGATTCCGGGTTCCTGTTCAGGTAAAAATAACAACAGGCATTTACTGCCACTGCGTTCCCTGTCTGTGCTTTTTTTATGTTGCTATGACATCATTATATAAGCACACACATCCTGTTTAAGCACGGAGGTTGTTAAGCTCATGGATGTAGTTATCACTGGTACTTTCTTCACTCACAAGGTCGCTGTACATATGCACTGCTGAGCCCTGCACATTTTATGACCTGCTTACAGTCTCCCCCACTGCACCCGATTCAGCTGCAATGAACTCATTATGACAATCACAGATGCTGGCTACATACAGATACTGGCTACATACACATTTAACAATATACAGTACTTGGCAGGGCTGGAGAGGGACTTGTTTCAGACTGGAAATATAAAGACCCAACTGTGAACGGAGCCCTATTCACTATACTGTATACTGCACTGTTTTGGAATTTTGCCATTTCGTAGAGATGTCTGAAAACGGAAGTGTGGAAGATCCAGTGCACTCAAACAATACCATACTGTAAGTAGGGTAAACCAATGTACTCTATCCGATCAGGGATTCCCATATTACACTGCGCTGCTTGCTTTGAAGATTCACATGCAACTTCTCAGAGGAGGATTACTGAGCCCAGCTACGATGGCACGTCTCCATAGACCTCTCTTCAGACGTGTTACAGATGTAAGTCAGCGTAAGTCATGTGCAGTCAGACTCAGCAGTTGTACTGGACTGGTGGCAGAACGTTTACAGTGTTTACGCAACAGGATCTGCTGTCACACATGAACACGGCATAACTGTATTTCTAAAACCTAACACAAACACTGAATTGAACATTTTTCCCAAAATTATTAATTATGCTAGACCTAGGTGTAACCGATAACTGAGGTGGCAAGCTAGTGATTAAATGAAACCTGGTAGGCTTTTACCTTACATGTGACCCAATCATGACGGTCAGTATGCTGCAAACTAATGCAGGTAAAGTAACTGATGCTAAACCAAGGTAAAGACATTTCTCACTGGCCGCCTGCTCACAATGTCCTCATCTTCCTTAAGACGACTTATGCATTCTTGTCTTCTCTGTGCCATTTTGTTATGTTGCTACATCATGTAAAGTGGAATGGGAAAACAACTGTACAACTTGAGGTGGGGGCTAATGCTTGAGTATGTACAGCCTGCTGCACCCAGCCCACCCGACCTGCCCAAAGAAAACTCTCCCAACTTTTATATACATGCACGAGTGAAAGTTGTCCTCTTTTCAAACCTCTTCAGAGATTCCAAAATCTACAAAGAACCTTTTCCAGGTCTTTGGTTTTGTAACGTCTAAGACAGTCCTTAACACACACTTGACATATAGTTCAGCTCATAGTGTTACTATGCTGCTACAGCACTGTGTTTTGTTTTTATTCGGTATTGCTAACACTTTGGTAGAAGCAGAAACAACAGATAAAGTAAAGATAAGACATGAGTCTACATTTTTGAATATTCAAATGGTCATGAAAATGAGCACACTAGCTACTTTCTAACATTTCACGTTGTCTGATTTAAGAACTTGAATATGTCGGAACTCGATACACTACCAGAGGGCAGTATACATCTCCTGTCTTGAATAAAGGTTCTAATCTTTTTAGTCCAAAGAAAATAGCACAGGAAGACCACTGCAGCGGGATACTGTATACCAGCCCTGAAGCTCCGCACTGTGCCACCAGAGGGCCTCTGACGCCCGGAGCCAGATAGCACAAAGTGTAGCATTAAAACATAGGAAGATTAACAAGAACAGATAAACACGAAACACTAAACCTTTGCATGTATTTTAAAGTAATAAAACTTTTTAAATAATTAATCATTTAGTGAGTTTAGCAAGTTTGGTAGCAGCTCACTTACTTTTCATAAACTTGCTATTCTCAAGCTAAAACGTATGAGGTGAAATATGAGTATTTACTAGTTAGCCAGTAGTGAAACCTGAGGTGAACACAGATGCCTAGCCTTTGTATCAAAGGACTAAGATTGCCTGTTTTCAGAGCCAATTTCAAGCCATGCCACCTACTACGGATTCGAGTTCTGGATAGTTTTAATACAGTAATATCTCACATATGTATTCTTATTGCTTGGATCTCAACCATGAATGTGTTCCGGCTCTATCAGGACTGTGTTTTGTTTTCCAGATCTTGGCAGAGGACAGTTTCACTGCCACTCCTTTGATTGCTCAGCAGTGGCATTCGTGATGTATGGCTCTTTTCTGACGTCGTTTTTTTCTTTTTCCATTTACACCTGTGGTTCATTTACTACCATCGCGTGTGAGTCGTTTCGGCCCGTAACTCAGCTCTGTTCCTTTTGGTCCTTTTGGGTTTGCACTCACCACATGGTTTGTTTGCCGTGTGTACATACTTTCGTTTTCTGTGTTCACGTTTATTTTGATCTTTTTACAGACTCTGTTTTGTTTTGGGTAGAGAATGAACTTTGAGATCTGCACACTTGAATGGTGGTTTTTAAATGATGCTTGGACGTTTTTGTTCTTTGGAAAAACAGACCTTTAAAGGGCCTGTATTCTATCCGGTCTGGTCAGCTTATAACATGTACGTGGAAAATGCTCATAATTCCCATGTTAGGAATTTCATTTGACCATTTTCCAACTCCTCTTCTGTCTGCTCCCATGTCAGTGAAGACTCCAGTGCTTTTACCTTGTGCAAAAGGAGCCATAGCAATAACCTCAGGATATATTAATCCAGTACAAATCGACATTTAAGTAAATATTCTATCATATCCGGTAGAAAAATGAGTTCATGGAGGTGCTTAAGGAGTTGTTTAGCTTCGTTGTGCATGGCACAGATACGTTGGGCTGTTTAAATTACAACACTTACATCCAGAATACGAGCCAAAGTCTTCCTTAGAGCCACAATACCTCCGGCAGCTTTAGGGAAGTTATTGTGCACAGAAGCCTATAGTCTACACACGTGTTATGAAAATGTAACCTGCTAATATTAATATAAATGGGCTATAAGATGATCATCATTCTCTATTTTATCAGTGGTCCAAGGAGACTGCTTAAAGGAGGCATTGGTTGGATATGGACTGGTTTGTTTGGTGGGTGAAAATTTTTTTTGGAGGTGAAGGCAGTGCATAAACTGAGTAGCCACATCCATCTCAGTCATTTACACCGGTTTTTCTTTTCCCGTGTGAATCAGTGATATACTTTACCTGGAGTATAACTACATTACTCCACAATCAGTCCTGTCCGAATAACCTGTTTTGGTTGTTGTGCGTTTGAGACTGATTGGTTGCTCTGTATTTTCAGAACAGAAACAATCAGCAGGACTTCAGTGTGAGTGGGCGGAGCTAAACTGCTGCAGGCTGAATAGGTGGAAGTAGGTTTTTGTAACATCACAGAAAGTGTGTGTTTTTGCATCTACGTTTCTGTATATGATCTGCATGGACTAGAGAGAGAATATTATATTTAGAAAGAGTGTTCACATTTTACTTCAAACTCCATTATTGATCTTTATATCTACCTGTCAGCTGGAACAGCAGCTTTACCTTATAATTCTGTTTTATTACATTAAGATGTTGTAAATGTCATGGTCCCTGAAAGACCCTTCTGCTGAAAAGCTATTTGAGGAGCAAAATTGATTTACCAAAAAAAAAAAGGTTTACTTTAATTTTTAAGGGCTAGTAAAATTGGTAAAATTGGTAATTCTACCAATTTTACTAATTTTATAGCTGCTTCAATGATTTAGACAGTTACCAGTTCTGATTTCTTTATATATATATATATATATATATATATATTCTTCACATAAAAGCACTCTGTGTAGTTACATCTTATCTTTTCACTTTGCAGATAAGTTTGAGAAATGAAGGAATGAGTCATATGTGTTTGGACATGTCATTAACCTTGGTATTGGTGCTATGCAGCAGGGCTAACGAACACCTTCATATAAACCTGCTTATTTATTTGCTTTTTCTTGTATTTCATAGGACCAGTGTCCTACAAAATCTAAATATTCTTCAAGTTTAAAATAAAGTGTTCATTCTCAACTCCAAGTACATATACAGAACCTAAGCAGAAAAAAATTGCCTATATTCAATTAACTGTGCTTCTTATAAAAACAACACCTTTACAAATATCTGTCTTTTCAGCCAGTGCCTGTTTAGTTCTGACCCTTCACACTGAAGGTATAAGGAGTGTTTCATCTTCAACTGCTCAAGACTGGGGGAGCCAATCAGAAAGGAGCTTATTTACATATATCAGTCTTTAAAGCACAAACTGAGCTCAAGACTGGATAGGATAGAGCCTTTATTGATCCCAGAGGGAAATTCAAGGCATTTATTTAGCATATATCAGTCTTTACAGAGACAGAGACACAACCACAAAGTATGAAAGTATTGAGTCCTTAGTGTCTGGGTAGGGTATAAAGTAAATGCAGGTATGTACATTTCTAATGTTAAAGAAGATGGCTGTTGTCAGCCATATAGACTGGAGTACCCAGTTGTTGTCATTTAGAACCAAAAATGCAAATTTCTGTTAACAGTAGACAGACAACAGCAAACTGGATATTCCATTGTTGTCAATAGAACCACATCTGAAAATTTTGCCAGGGGTAACGGCCCGGTTACATCACACATTATATGTTCATGGCGTTTGCTATAGAGCGCAGTGCTGGAATGAACTACATATTGATTTTAGGGATGAGGCCAGGAATGCCAAACATATTGTTGCCAAAGTCCAGGCGGTCCCAGTATCACATATCAAAAAATGGGAGAGCACGTAACCTCCTCCTGATTTTTTCCACCTTACATAAACAAAATATTTGGGCAAATCTCTCCACGGCAACCCATGTTTCGACATTCGTCTGGCTTGATGCCACCGTCAGTCACATGATGCTATAAGACACGGAACATCATTTTCTTTAAGTCAGTGTATATACATAGCATAAGGGATAAAGAGAGGTGGAAATGGTATTGTAGAAAAGACTATACAAATAGCATTAGCCGTTCACATTGCCTTGGTCTGGTTTGACCATGGAGTGAAACGTTTCTGCGTACTCACTTGATCAGGAAAGACATAATCGGACACATCCCACACCCTCTCCACTCCGTTGATCTTAGTGTAGGCCACTCCTTTCATCTTGGTATACACTGAGCCTATCGCCGTGTCTTGAGTTTGGTAACCTTTCTCATAGATGAACACCCACCTAGAAGAGAGAAAAGCCATTAAGCTTTATCTTTCACACCATTCACCTGGTCACTCTCATGGAAACACAGACCGTCATTACAACCTGGATTTGCACATATGCAATATTCTTGTTGCAGCTGCATTATTTTGTCTTTGTCTGCATGTTCTGATTTTACGTGCACATTGTAATTAAAATCTGATGAAATGCACTTAATTGCCTCTTAATTACCTGTGCTCTAAAATATAAGAATATATACAGGGGTTGGACAATGAAACTGAAACACCTGGTTTTAGACCACAATCATTTATTAGTATGGTGTAGGGCCTCCTTTTGCGGCCAATACAGCGTCAGTTCATCTTGGGAATGACATATACGAGTCCTGCACAGTGGTCAGAGGGATTTTACGCCATTCTTCTTGCAGGATAGTGGCCAGGTCACTACGTGATGCTGGTGGAGGTTCGTCCTTCTTGGTGGTATGCTGACATTACCCTGGATACCGTGGCTCTTGATACATCACAAAGACTTGCTGTCTTGGTCACAGATGCGCCAGCAAGACGTGCACCAACAATTTGTCCTCTTTTGAACTCTGGTATGTCACCCATAATGTTGTGTGCATTGCAGTATTTTGAGCAGAACTGTGCTCTTACCTGCTAACTGAACCTTCACACTCTGCTCTTACTGGTGCAATGTGCAATTAATGAAGATTGGCCACCAGGCTGGTCCAATTTAGCCATGAGCCCTCCCACACTAAAATGACAGGTGTTTCAGTTTCATTGTCCAACCCCTTTATATTTGGTAGTATTATGTCAACAACAGGACATAAATAAATAGGACATTGAAATAAAACAACATCCAGCATGAGCTACTTCAAGATATGCAAGCCGAAGCTTTTGAAATGCCCCTCACTTTACTCGAACATCATTGAAAATCCAGGAGTATATCTTAAACATGCCGTGCATGCAAGAATATGTGGAGCCAGAAGCGCTCTGTGAGAAAGAATGGGTGACAGGGAATGTTATACTGACTAAGTACTGACTTTGCAGGGTACTGCTGCTTTATCAGTGCTGTGTTGTAATTTCCCCTCAGCTGATATTGCTGACATCCTTACACACTATATGGATATGTGCCGTGCACTGAAATGCTCAGCTATCAGCAGCGTAGGTACTTCTGCTTCCCTACTGTACTGTTCGACTGCTGCACATGTTGTGTAATGAAGCACAAGAGAGGAACACTTGTATACAAAGCACTACATGAATAGCAAGTGTCTTTACATGCACTGCATGTTCTGTATGTTTCTCTGCAATATAACTGTCACATACTGTCTGGACCTCTGTTATTTATGCAGATCCGGAGAGCTGAGATGAATTTCATGAAAGACAATTATTATTTTCTGTATTTTGGATATGAGCTTTAGAAACCAAGTGGCCTATTGGATTATAGAATTAATGCACATAGATACTCCCAGCCAAACACGGTTCTTTCTATCCTTATAATAGCCTAATGGCCAAATGCCTATAATAAAAGCATGCATATTACATGATTCATACTTTCCATCAAAGTCCTCAATCTGTCCGAACATGTAGATAAGGGCAGTGCCAATATCAATCAATATCAATATATCAATATATCAATATCAAACTCTGGTAACTGTGGGAACCTGTCTCATAAGAATATAATAGTATGTGGCACAGCAGCTTTTCAGTAAAAAAGGTAATAACTATTAATGACCACTTCATTAATTACACCTCCTTGTGTCTATACTACACCTAATAAATGGTTAAATAAATTAATTAATGAATTAATTAATAGAAATGTCAGTAACTGATTAGAATGGGGAAAAACTTTCTCTCATTGTTATTAGTGCAAGGGAGGGATAGAGATGGAGATGAAGATCGTTCCACATTAGATTTGAGCCTAAGTGCCTAAAGGAATAAACTTTATTAACTTTATTTTTAAAAGTGATAGTGAGTGAGATAATGTTTTCCGCCTCTTCCTTATCTTCTTCAGTCCCTTTGCTTCTGTCATCTTAAAGGCCCCCAGCTGCTTTATCTAGTCAGTACCAACTGATTGCTTTTAACTTCAGATGCTTTCAAGAAGAAATTCCATCTCAGTAGATATTCCTGTATGAACGTCAGATTTGAGAAATAAATATAGAAACTAGAAATCAAATGGGATAGTTAATTAAACTCATATCGTCACTGTCCAAAGAAAAACATGTATCTCCATTTTTGTTGATTTTCATGGTCATGCATCATTTGAACACAGAAGCTGCTGGTTACATTGTGTGAACGTTTCATGATGAATGGACCAACAGAAATGGGTCAAAACTTCTTGGAAAGATGTCTGATTCCATTGACTTCCATTCAAACTATATGAGGTTTTTGCCCTCTCCTGTAAAGTTGCCATTTTGGAAATACTTATTTTTCTTTGGGCAGCGATGATATGTAGATCCACACTTTAGTGCTTCACTTTTTATGATCCACAATAGGGACGCAATTATTATGGAATAAAATTTTATTTTGAAAAGTGAATTTTTTTATTTAAAACCAAAATAAAGTTTTTTGCAGAAGATGTTGGAAACAGTCCTTTGGTATTCTGCACCATGTTGACATGATTGCATCATGTAGTTCCTGCAGGTCTTTCAGGTGCATTTTCATGCTTCAGCTCTGGTGTTATATTGGATTCAGATCTGGTGACTGGGAAGAACACCCATTCTGATTTTCATAAAAGCCTTTTGAGAAGACGTTTGCTTTAAGACGAGGCTCATTATCATGCTGGAAGTAGCTATAGAAGATAATAAACTGTGCCCATGATGGGATGCACATGGTCAGCAACAATAATCAAACAGGTCATAGCATTCAAATGATGGTCTGCAGTAATAGCCCAAAGTGTGCCAATAAAAAGTTCCAGTCCCCATTATACCACCTCCACTGCCTTTCTGTTTTTGACTGACATAAGTAGAATCCAATGTGGTCTTCTTCTGTTCTAGACCATCAACCTCTAGCTTCTGCGTGTTGTGCATTCTAAGATACTTTTCTGCTCACCATAGTCATACAGAGTGTATTTCTGAGTTAAAGTAGTTAGTAACTGTAGAACTAATCCAGCCATTCTCCACTGAACTCTATCATTCATCTAAGTTTTCCTCTACTCAAATGGAACGAGCACCTGGATTTCAGTATACAAATAATGGGATCATAAATGGTTAAAGTGTTTTAGTATCCAAACACATCCCCATCCCACATCCCCAACATGCTTTTTCGTGCTATGAAATGTTGGTGTATTGGACGAATCCAATACCACTAAACTAAATTCTGTGGGTTTACAGAAGGAATGGTCAGTATATATTGGGATCCAAGGTGCTAATAAGGGCACAATTTCAGTTTTAAGACCCTTAAACAGAACCTCATTCCAGCTAATAGATGCATTTTACATTTACGGCGTTTAGCTGACGCTCTTATCCAGAGCGACTTACAAGGTTAATCATATTACAGGGAGGCCAATGTAGAGTTAGGAGTCTTGCCCAAGGACTCTTATTGGTGTAGCACAGCGTAGTGACCCAGACTGGGATTCGAACCCCAGTCTCCCACATGTGGTGGTGGCTCTCTGGCGGGCAGTGGTGATCTGCTCCAGGTGATTTTAAAACTGGAGTTCTTCTGTAAGACTGAAACTAAATAAATAAAATGTAACGAGTTAAGAGCAGTATTGTTTGTGGCTACCTTACAAACCCTGACCATCTTGCGACCAGGGAACTGGCTTTGATGTGATACAGTGTATATGTGTATAAGATGGTTCAGTAGATAACAGAAAAGGGTTATATAAAAGTCATTCTGAAGCAATATTTTATTGGCTCTGTGCCAATAAACAGCAGGGTGTATATCCACTTTTGGCCTCTCCTCAAACTGGGGTTGCTTCACTTGACAGCACTGCAGCCATCACACTCAGCTTAGGATGAGACAGAGGATCTGTGACATTTTCACCGTTTTAACCTTCCTTTGATTCCCTTGATTCAATTTGACGCCACATTAGCTTCATTAACAGATCTGTTTTCTAGACAAATGTGATTAGCTCTTTCCATGAGAGGAGGGCACAGAAGGCCTGAGTATGGAAAGAGCATATGTCAGTATTTTAAAGGAATACGTATTTCAGTGTTTTTCAGCCTAACCTCTATCATTCTTGGTTAAAGCATTTGGCCAATTAGCATACACAACAGTTCTCCGTGTCTGGGAAAGAACACAAGCACTGTTTACTCTAAATGTACTTGTGATAGAAGCAACCTGGCAGTTGCTAAATTCTACCAATAACCATTTATTAAAATACATGTTTGGTAGGACATTTTAATGAAGTCAAAGCTGTTTGTAATGATGTAAATCTGCTAAAGAAAAAGATCCTAGGTGAGAGTTTCTCTTTCTCCTGACTTGTTTGAGCCATGTAAGTACAGTGATGAAATGTTCTGTAGGTTCAACTTTCCATTGTTTATTTGTTTGTGTGTTTAATGTTTTACAGGTGGCTGAGGAGGGAGGGCTATGGCTCAGAGGCATCTTAGGCTGGTCATTGAGCAATGCTACATTGCTGTTTTCCCAGCAGGGTGTTCTCACATTTCCCTTTCAACTGTCATTTCTCGCTTGCAGCTCAAGAGAAATAATGTTTTCAAAATCTTATTGAAGAGGACATGATGTGCATTATTATATGTGTACATATGTTTACTTTTATGTCATATGTATATGCATTTTGTAAAGGTTTAGTGTTAAGTGTTCAAGCTTTTAATGACCTATTTTAGTTATTAAAACTGTTTTGGTCTGGTTGCACCATATGAAATGTGCCACCTGACTGAAATTAAACAGGCATCTACATGGACATCTTGGGCGTAAAATATTAGGCCTTGATTTTGAGTTTATACCTAAATTTTGCACTTTTAATTAATAAAATTAATATTTTTCAAATCTTGTACATGCGCAACAGACATTGGCATTACACCATGAATGTCACTTCGGATTTTCTTGTGATCTTTTTAGTAAAAGCATTTCAAAGTCTTTTGTTTTTGCTTGTGCTTCCTGACATTTGAGAAAGTAAGAACTTTCAGATTAAAGTGTTTCAGTGAGCTGAGTACTTTTAAAGATGCTATTTTGCAACATGCTTTTTTAAAAAAAATAAAAAACAAATCACACCAAACTATTTTATTTATTACAATATATGTAACTACATTACCTTTTTTGGTAGTTTACTCATTGAACATATATGATTGGACATTGCACCACCTGACATTTTTAGACTTGTACCGGAAAGAAGAAGCTAATATCAGTTTAATATAGTTTGAGAGCACTGAAGATTATTTTATGTTATATGTATTAGTAAATAAAGAGGTATTATTAAATAATACCTCTCATAAATCTATTTGCATTGTAGTTGTAAGTGTGCTTCTACTAGTGAACCCAAGCGTTCAGGCTGATAGAGGGCTTCAGACAGTCAGCTAGCTGAATTCACTTCCATGTCCATCACACTGTGATAGAATGATGTCTGATAAGCCACTGTGTGTGTGTGCGTGTGTGAAAAAATAAAGAGCAAAGGGAGAACAAAGTTAAACAGTATTTGACACTGTGACTGACACTGAAGGAAATTTAATGGTGATAAGCAAATTTCCCAGAGGGAACACTTTATACCTATTATAGAATGGCTTTACTGAAAACTAGTTTAACTTTTTCTTTGATAAGTCCTGAAGCATGTACATTTCTGAAGCATTGGTTACAGTTATGTAATGCTATATGGCTGTGGCACCCAGAAATAAGACTGCTGGGACTGTGCTTCATATTTAAATTGGCAATCCTAAAAAGGTTTTAAACATCTTAGGCACCACAGGTCTTCAACAAATGATAACTAAAATAACTTAGTTCCAATTAAACTACTCTTTCAATAATAAGTTTACTATTAAAACAACTGAATAATAAACAGTTCAACAGCAGTATAACATAACTTTTGCTACTGTAAGCGGCAATCACAGGGGTCCAAGCACTTATTTGTTTTATAGTGATCTCCACTTTGCAATTATAGCAGCCCACAATGATCCTCTTCAGCATTATGCTGGGTATTTGTGTGGAATTTGATGATGATTAGATAAAGAGTTTTTGAGCCAATGCTTTTGTGATGGAAATAGCTGTCAAAACATAGTCTGTACATGGCTGGCAGGGTCTTTTCTATTTTCTTCTGGCAAGGCTTTTTAGTGATACCCATTATTATTCACATGTTAAATATGAAATGGTTTCCCCCTATTTTCACTGATGTCTGGAATACAAGTTGCGATGTGGCTGTGAAGACAAGGAAGTTTATGAGATGATTAAAAACACCTATTTTCAAACTTTCTTTAGGTGAACAGGTGACTATGATTGGACCATTGATGAAAGACCACTTTGCAAAAAAACTAAACTGGGATGGACTGACAGAAAGGGGAAATGTGTTCTAATGATTCTTTCTTTCATATTGTTTTTAAAAATGATTGATGATGTGTTCCCTGGGCTAGAGAGGAAAAGGACTGTCCAGACTGTCACCAGTGCAAAGTTTAAAAGCCAGTGTCTGTCATGATATAAAAGACTTGGAACATGTGCTGCCATCTAGATGATGTCTGCATGACTACAGCAAGTCACATTGTTACACAAAATAGTGTAACTTTGAGAAAGTGCAGGCTCTAGACTGACAGTCTTTAAAATCCAGACCTGGCTCACATTAAAATCATCTGATACATTATGAAGCCTAGTATATGACAACAGAGACCCTGGACTGCTGAAGTAGCAGCTAATGTTTTATATCAAGCAAGAATAGGGAAACACCCACTTTCACAACCACTACAGTTTGTGTTCTCACTTCCCAAACACTTGAGGACAGGTGATGTAACAAAGTGGTAAACTTGCCCTTGCCGAAAGTTTCAAAGTTTAGAATAAGCATATACACCACACGTAAGTGAACAGCTACTTCTCATGTCAACATGAGCTTGTTGAACATCAAATTTAAAATTCATGGCCAGTAATTTGAAGTTTGCCTTCATTTTGCAACTACAACAGCTTACATCATTTAAACAAGGCTCTTCAAAGATTTTGAAATGTATAAATTGGAATTTGTGCCCCTTAATAAGGTCAGGCACTGATATACCTGATATACCTGATTCACACCAAAGGGGTTGAGTTAAAGTCAGAGCTCTGTGTAGGCCACTGAAGTTCTTTCACATCAAACTCATCAAATCATGTCTTGATGGACTCTTCCTTTGCACCCAGGGGCACAGTCAGGCTGAAACAGTAAGTTGTGAGCATATTGTACGCTGTACAACTAACATTACCCATCACTAGGGGTACAAACCTTGAAAATCAGCCCAGACTCTTATCCCTCCAGTACCAAACTTTACTGTTGGCACTGTGCATTTAGAAGGAAGCATTCTCCTGGCATCCATAAAAGTCAGATTCATGCATCAGACTGCCAGATAGTGAAGCATGTGAACATGTGAACTCCAGTGAACAGCTGCTTTGCCATGAACACGCATTTAAGAAGCTGCCAACACACAGTAAAATATGTGACAGAGTACTGGGGGAGTTTCATGCTACACGGCAGTCTCGCTCTGAGTTTGCATGGTCTACTGCTTTATGGTTGAGCTATTGTTGATCAATGCAAGATTTGTTTCTGAGTCACTGAGTTCTTCGGTAGAACCCATTCTTCTGCCAGTGTTTGTGGAGGGGGGTTGTACGACTGTATGTTTGATTTTATATACCTGTTCAATAAAGGGTGTGTCTGCAAAACACCTGAGTTCATTAATTAAGAGACATGTCCACCAATTGTTAGTCATATAGTGTATACATAAAAAGTCACAATTAGTTGAATCAGTAAAAACTATGTACTGTTTTCATTTGAATGCGGCACAAAAAACAGATTTGTATATCATTGATTTCAATTTCCCTGCTGTCCAAACTTATTAATAGTTCATTAAAGCATGGCCATCCTTCAACATCATAATAGATTTATAAGAGCTATGCATAAGCATCTTTTTTTTTTTTTTGACCTTTCAGGTGCCGAAGCACATGCGCACACATGCTAATGTGTTTCCATTGCATACCTGATTGGTACAGTTCCTAAGAATACGCTGCTTCCTTGTAAGGGAGTGAGCATGTAGTAACCTGTATGCTGAACCGACTTTCGGCACATTCCTCACTCGCCTCAAATGCCATAATCCATGCCTGATAGAAGAGCCACTAATCTGGAATGAGGACTAAAATGTGGGGGAGGAAAGAGCAAATAAGAGATAAGGAGAGCAGAAAGTGGCTCAAGAAAATGTGCGGCAACCAGACTAATCTTAAATGAGATTATACAGTATGTAGGTCTATGTGGGCATATCTGTACACAGCAAATAACATTCCATGATCATTTTTATGGTTTTTTTTTTTCTTTTCTGGGGTTTGGGATTACTGAAATTGCCCCAGAAATGTGAGTTTCTGACAGATACTAAAATTGTTCAAGTTTAAAGTACTAGATAAAATGGCACACTGGATTGTGTTCTATATCAAACCCGGTAAATAAAGATATAATTATTATGGTAACAATGTCTAAAAGGAACTGTAGAATTAATGATATGCAAACATCACAAAATCTGTAGCAAAAAGTAAAACTACTCTGAGATTTCCATTTACCCAGTGAAGAACATTTACTGTACTCCTCGTGTTAAAAATGAAGCTAGCATTTTTCAACCTGTCTTCTGGTACATCTAGTCTATTACTCACTCCCACACTGTCAAAATGGTTCATAATTTTCCAAATTAAAAACCCCTTTATCTGTTCTTATTTTTTTATAAATATATAATAATTTTACGTTTAATAAATATTATTGAAAGAAACATTGAATGAATAAAAGCAGTATTTTTAAATCAACTTCTGCCTGCATGTAGTCCTACACCATAAAAATAATAATAAAAAAAAAACCAACAATGTCGCAATGTAAAACTGTCAAGCAGTTTTGGTTTTCCGCTTGCACTGTGCTGCTTCTGGTGTAAAATCAACACAACATATTAGATTAACCACTAACATAATTGTGAAGTAACAGCTATTGATATTTTCATTTTTAATAAGAGGGACCAATTTTATTAGAAAACATCACTGTAGGTCAGGTGTGCAATCAGAGTTCAGATCCAGCACACTTGGCTCTAATATTTAGAAGCATCTGAAGGCATTCATTACCTGGATCAGGTGTGTTAGATTAGGGCTAGATATTTATGCAGGGCGGCCTATGAACTCTATGAACAGGATTAAGCACCGCTGCTCTAGGTCATCTGGAAGTCCAACACAGAGGTGGGTAGAGTATCTTGGATCATGTCCAAAAATGCGTGCTGTGTCGGTCCTGCACTGTCCTGTCTGTTTACTGTGTCTAGTGTCTGTTTAATTCTCATATTTATTGTATTGTTTCTAGCTTTCATTTTTGTTTACACACCTATGTCTGCACGCTTGCACTTTGTACTCTGTCGTTCCATGTTGCACCTTGTTCCTGGAGGAACATAATTTCACTCCACTGTGTACTTGCACATAAATCGAATGACAATAAAAGCCTCTTGACCTGAATCTTGAATCAATACTCAGGTACAGAATATTGACACAAGTAAAGGAAAGAAGTGCCTTCATATTAGGCAGCTTAAGTTAAAGTACAAACATGTAGAACTACTGTGGAACTTAGTAAATCCAGAGCTGAGGTCTGTATGGATGGATTCTTCTATTTCTTCTTATTATTTTGGACTATAATAAAATGCTTAAGCTCCAGAGTCAGGGATGTGACCAATCACCAAGCAGTACAGATGCTGTCAACAACAAAGCAGAATGAACGTAGAGACTGAATATGAATGGCTAAATATAAACGGCTGAAAAGTAACAGAGTAAGAAATAGGTTACATTCATGTACTGTGTAAATGTAGCTTGTTACTACACTACACACTTGGTCCTACATACGTCACAAACAGTAGAACTACAACTGCACATGGTAAAACACATGCTAATCGTTTGTTACAAACTTCAAAAAGAAACAAATGAAGCATTACATCTACATCTACATTTACATTTAAGGCATTTAGCAGATGCTCTTACCCAGAGCGACCTACAGCCATGCTCGATTGGATAATATTCCAGCTAGTACAGGAAGGTTAGAGCCTAAAACTCACCATGAGCTCAGACACGGCCTAAACAAGGGGCCAGTGCTGATACCTAGAGATCAGTACACAGACAGAGCAGACATACAGACACAGAGCAAAAAGAGCACTACCTGGCAATCCCAGCCCAGTGCTCATACCTCATCATTTATAAGTTTTATAAGTGTAACTGTCTGTGTTAATACAGAGTAGCCAAACTGCTCAGGTGCACCATCCTGACTGAAAGAAACGAGGATTTTGACAGAAGTGTTTTCTCACATTGTTTCAGTTTTTGCATTCAATAATGCCTGGACTGAAGGCCCAGCTCTGCTAATCACTGTTAACAATTAGTGTCCCCTGACATTAACTGCATGCTGCAGAGACTGGGTTTCAGTTCTGGAGTGTTTCTTAGTGTGGCATCATATGTAGATTATAGTAATAGTACCAGGTTTACAGCAGTCTATTCTGTACTCTATTCTGGGTAGACATGCATTTCTGTTTAGTTGGTAAGGACAGAGAGACAGTTCAAAACATACAGGTCACTGGTTCAGCTGGATCCCCCTGTCACGTTTGTACTGACAGTTTTGATGAAGGAGACTATTGTGTGTCTGTTTTGCTGACTTCAGTTTCCACATGTTCTCCTTCTCTACACTGAACCACACCAAACTATCTGATAAAGGCCGCTGGGTCTCAGGTGTTATCTTGCAATCTCATAACGCACACTTCCTGTGTCTCTGCACCCTGTTCAAGCTTCAACACAGCTTAGCCTTGACCTCATCGCTTTTACGTCTGTTATCCTGAGGAATCCGGGCAATCACATGAGAGGATTTTTGGAAAGAACCGTCTGAGGGGCTTCTGAACTATCCCTCTGCAGCTGGAGTCACTGTTAATACTTCTTTACTTTATATATCCTTTCATTATCTACCTAAGACCTGGTGAGCAGAGACCCATGGTAGGCTGCAGTGCATAAGAAAAAGCCCATGAGCTGAAACTAACCGAATCTGACACAGCACCATGTATGCAGGTAGGTTTTCTTAAGAGACCAAGCATGTCAGCATTTATGAAAATGTTTATTAAGCTAAAATGTAAATTATATTGTGCCAATTTCTTTACAGAGAGCGGTGAATGAATTACACAGCACCCCTTTTGCCCCCTATTGCTCACTAGTAGTTCTACTGATCTGAATTGATGTGCAAGAGGCTCCAAACAGGTGACATGACAAAACAGAGATCCGCTACACAGTAAACATAATCAACTGTACCGTCTCATTCGGGGGAGACTAGACACACCAGCATGCGAGTTCAGAAAGTAAAGCTCCTCTTTTCAGTCAATACAAACATTTCTCTCTGTCTTGTTGAAGTCTATAACTGTTTTGATGAACAGACGGGGGGCTCTTACCCGATGATGTAAGCCAGGACCCCCAGCTGGATGAGTCTGCAGACTATTCCCACTCTTCTGTTTCTCACCAGCACCTGCCGAGGGGTCTCATACTCGAAGAAGAAGTCTGATAGGGCCTCCGTAATATAGCCTTTCATTTTTGATGGAGGGATGAAGGAAAAGATGAGACGTTTGTCCTCCTCTGAAACGCTGGCACTTTCACTGCCTCACTGTCTTCTCACGTTCCTTCTATCATCTTCCAAAGAGCGCACACTGGCGAGTGAGAGAGAGAGTACTCTAAAATTCCCCTCCTTCTCTGCTCCTCCTCTTCCCCTCCTTTGTGTTTTGATCTGTTTCTTCTCGCTCTCTGTCACGCTCTCTCACTTTCTTGCATTTTCTCCATCTCTGTATCGCTTCTTTTGCACTCTCCTCACTGTCCTTCTTGGCACTCTGTGCTGCTCATACACACTTTTTTCTCTCTTGCTCCTTCTTCTTTGTTGCGCTCCCTACTTTTCTCTCTCTCCTCCTCCTTTCCCTCTCTCTCCCTCCTTCTTTCCGCCCTGTCCTCTTTCTTCTCTTTTTTTCTCTCCTTGTATGCATGCTTACTCTCTTTTCTTCCTCTTTGTTTTGGTGTTCTCTTCTCCCTTGCTTTTTCTTCTCTCTTGTTCTTTGTTGCTCTCTTTCTGTTTCTCTCTCCTTCTTTGCACTCTATCTTTTGTTTCTTCTGTTTCTTCCTTCACTCTCATACACATTCAGTCTTTTCTCCCTCTCCTTTCTTTGTGCTCTGTTGCTCTTTCTCTCCTTTTTCTTCATTCTCATGCAGACTCACTCTTTACTCTCTCTCTTTTCTCATTTGTGCTTTCTTCTCTTCTCCCTTTCTCTCTGTGCACTAATCTATCACTCTCCTACGTTCTTGCATTCTTTCTTTCTCCACTTTCTCACATGCTTTCTCTCCTCTTTCTTTCCTTCTCCTCCCCCTTTGAATGCTCTGTTCTTTCTTTTTTTCTCTTTGACTTCCCTTTTCTCTCTCTTTTGCATTCTCTTCCTTCTCTCTATCTGGCTCACTTTTCTCTCACTCTCTCCTCTCACTCTCTCTCTGTCTCGTCCCACCATTTCTCTCCTCTTCTGTAAACTTCCTGTTTTTCTCCTGCAGCCCTTAATGCACTTCATGTTTAAAGTCTACACTGTGTAAAGTTAATCGGCTGAGGGTGTTATACTCTCTCTCTCTCTCGCTCTCTCTCTCTCTTGCTCTCTCTCTCTCTCTCTCTCTCTCTCTCTTTATCAATAGACAAACACTCATGCTTCATCCTCATCATTGCCTTCCTGAACGGCTGCCAAAGATAGAGGCAGAAGCACAAACATGCACATTAGAGTTACATGCAGCACTTGCGTCACAGTAAGTCAGATGTCTTTAGAAGTGTTAACAAACTGATCTGTAAAAGAAGTGTACATGTCTGTATCAGTTCAGCCTTTCTAAGGCATCTTTACTTAGTATGACTCACTATGTTCACATCACTATGACAAACATTCTTTCCACGTAAGTGTACACATGACACATGAGGACAAATGCGCACACTATTAAAAATAAACAGAACTGACAGGTATGCAGTTGAACTCAAAGTGTGGTTCAAATTAGTAAACATCTGCCTCAAAAGGCTATATGTTAATGTTAATGCACAATTATTATAATGCTTGATTAAAGGGGGTCAATTATGTTCATTTTCAGTGTTGATTATTTTGTTTTTGGGGTCTACTAAAATAGATTTACATGTTTTTTTTTTTTTTTTAAAACAATTTTCCTAAAACACATGTTTTTCTCATATTGTGCAACTGTATTCACCTTCTGTCTTATATCCTCTATTAGAGCTCCTGTGTCTTTAAGCCCCACCTCTGGATGAGCCCAGTGTGCTCTGATTGGTCAGCTTGCCAACTCGGTTCTGACTGGTCAGCTGCTGATTGAAAGCAGTAGTAGGTTCCTGCCACATGTGGCCAGGACTGTGTTATGAGATTGAGATGAGATGAGAGTGTTGCCTTGTAAACAGAGAAAAGTGCTGGTGGGACTTTCATGGAGCTGGGAAAGATGGTTCCTGTTGTGGAGAGTTTCTCCCTCTGGTGTGTACTTTGGGCTGTATTACTTTTCAGATGTTGCAGAGTACAATAAACTACATAAAAAAGCTTCATAGAACTTAAAAAATAAAATACAAAAATATGAAACATAAAATTGTGTAATTGTAATTGTAGCATTTCTAAAAAATTTACTCCACTGAGAATTTAGTAACACCTCCTTTGGCAGATATCAAAGCTTACAAGCTCTAGGTGTCATTCATGCCCGTGTCAGGGCAGAGAAACGTGGAGGGACTATGTGGAGGGACTGAACTCCATAAATTGTCAAAAAGGAGAGATGGCTGAGAAGCAGTCAAGGAGGAGAAAATCTAAAGGACAAAGATTAAGATAGAAGTTTTTAGATCAGGCAATAGGAAAGAGCTCAGCAAAGCATTTTAACAGTGGAGAGATCTCCGAGTGATAATGAGGAAGTTACCTTCATATTCACCAGTTTCTAGATGGAATTTTCCCATGCCACCTTAAATGGTGCTGCAGGTAAAGTCTACCACTTCATTCACCAGAATGTGACTGCTGATTGAAGTGGTATTGGCATCTTACCACATGCATAGGTATTGTGTTATGAAATTATGTCTTCTCGTAAACAGAGAAAGGCACTGGAAGTGTTTTCAGGAGTTTCAGTTAACTGGGAGGTTGAAGTTGTTTGTCGATGAGAGTTTCCTCATTTGCTGTGTACTTTGGGCTTTATAACTTTTGTGGCAGGGGTGGGGTGGAGTCACTGCCATTTCCTCCAGAAGTGGACACGTGCTCCCCACTGATCACGCATAGGTGTGCACAATCAGAAGGTGTGGGAACAATGCCCTTATAATCTGGCCCTCTCTCCACTGTGACATGTGGCTTCCATGGCGCATGCATGAGCGACCTAGAGAAAAATGGAGGGGTGAGATGGGCTAGGACAGCCTGATATTTAAGGTATGTTTTAGTTTGGTTAAATAAAGCACTCTGGTTCATTTGCCCTGGGTGTTTGTGCGTCTTCTTTGAGTCTCGTTGATATTTTGCCTCCCCTGGCCAAGTCACACTATGTAGACCCACATAACCCAATAAAGCTACATACAAATCTACATAGAACAATAAAGGGAAGGGTACAACAGGGAAAACATAACTGGTTCCCCTAAATAAAAAAATCTAAAACATAAAATTGCATAATTGTAAGTGAGGCATGTCCAGAAACTTTGACCTTACTGAGTCAAACTTTAGTAATGTCTTCTTTAGCAGATATCTGTCTATCTGTTTATCTGTCTGTCTATAATTAGCTGTCTGTACTCATTTTATTCATTTTCACTTTCAACTTTACTGTTTTCTTGTGACATGTCATGAGCACAGGATGTCTAAGATCTGCCCACGTACTTATTCCAAAAGCTTCAGGTTGATTTCTTGATGACTGATCTTTGTAGAAGCCAGCCTCTGGTCAGCTTCAGTTTCTTAACTAATGCATCACATTAACTTTCAAAGAATTGCAGATATTTAGTGAAATCCATTCTTCTATCAACATGTATGTACAGTGTTTCTTTTGCCACTGGCTGCTACACGACCCCAAAGATTGACAGACCCATGACTGTGCTTAATAGTTAGCAATGTGTTCTTGCACGCTCCTTTTTTTAATTTTTTTTTTATACAAACCTCCACTGTCTTATCTAGATCTAGGTTTCTTTTGTGATCAGGTCTGAGGTAATGAGGTTTTCCTTTTATCACTCTTTCATGCAGTTGATGTTTGTGCAGAGCCTTTGCTGTCATATGGGAGCATATGAGAAGTTCTGTCTGAGAGTTTTCTTGGTCTTCCAGACCTTGTCTAAACTTCCACAGGGAAACACACAATGCTCCTCCATCCAGGAGTGTCTGTGCCTATGCACAGGATGTGGGAAATGGGGGGGCTACATCCTGAACCCCCAAAACGGTCAAGAAGGAGCAATGGCTACAACCAAAAAACAATTAAGGAGGAGAAGATCTGAAGAACAAGGACTGAGAAGTTCTTAGATCAGGCAAAGGCAAACAGCTATGCTAACATCAGTGAAGATATCTCTAAGAGATAATGAGGCTACGTTAGCTAACTATTTGCCAGCTTCTTGGTAAATGGTATTGCAGTTATGATCTGTTGCCTCATTTACCAGAATGTAACTGTTACACCATTTAATGTGGGCAGTTTGGTTGTTCAAAATAACTGTTATGTAATGTGACACTTTCTTAGCATGCTTATGTTTCATTATGGTGCTGTACTGTTGGGCTTTCCAGTACTGTGTTGATGCATGCATCTATGACAAGTTGGAGGTGTAATATCCCTAGGTGGTCTGTACTGCACCAGAACATGCATCGAAGAGTAAAGAAGCTTGTGGAAAACAAGTCAACACACTAGCTGTATTCCTGTTTTTAAGAATGACCAAATACACCCTGACCAAGAGTGCATCTAAGGGCATAAGGGCTGAGGCTCAGTGAGGGTCTGTCTGACAATAACAGTAACATACTAGTGGCTTGCCCACCCATATTCACAATCCAGTATAATAGAAACTCCCACCTTCTACTTCCACACTGGCCGCTTTATGAGCGCTGCCTTTTTAGGATATATATATATGTAAATAATTATGCGCTCTAGCTGATCTCTAACTGCTTAATATATAGCAGCTGTCAGCTCTGCTATTCACCGCTGCTCTGTGTCCACAGATACCACAGTAAACCATTCTAAGCACAGCAGACATGATGGTGTTGAAGGTAGTTGCATGAGACATAGCAGTGTGGCTGAGGTTTTTACTCACGTCAGTAGCACTGCTATTTTGAGAGTGGTTCACCACCTAGATATCTGGCCAGGCAAATATGTGGTCATGTTCTATGGGCAATCAAACATGGCGGTGGTAGTGTGATGGTGCAGAGATGCCTTGCTGCTTCAGGGCCTGGATGTCCTGACTAATGAAATCGTTAATTCTGCTCTCGACCAAAAAATCCTGAGGGAGAGTGTCTGATCATCAGGCCATGACCTGAAGCCCAAGCACAGTTGGGTTATGCAGCAAGACAAGGAACTGAAGTACATGAGCACATCTGAATGGCTGAATGCGGAGGGATCTATTAGAAAAAATATTAAATGCATCTACAGACAACTAGTTCATAATTTTATGTTTTAAAAATATAATTACCTGTAACTATGCATTGTTGTGTTTCCATTAGTTTAGCATGAGCCGTTTAAATCTACACAGCAGTGGGTTATCTTCCAAAAAAGGCTTCCATGTTTTACAATAGTCAAGAACAGACCAACCTAGTAGTTAAGCTCTACTAGATGCTTGGAAAAGGATGAAGGGAAGAGTGTTCCGTTGATTGCAATCGGAAGTCTCACTGCTGGACACTACTAAATCTTACACACTGCACCTTAAGTAGGCAGTTCAGGCTTAAAAGCTCTTAGAAGTAGCTGAATTAAAGCAATTCCGCAAAGAAGAGTGAGGTACAGTTCCTTCACTATGGTGTGAAAAACAGCTTCAGCTGTAGGAAGCATTTGGTCGTAGATGTCTCTACTAAAGATGGCACAGCCAGTTATTAAGTTTAGGGGCAATAACTTTTTTGTTGTTAGCTTCTTTCAATAAATGAAATAAGCATGTAAAAGCATGTTTTGGGTTTCCTCACATTTTATATTAGAATCTAAAATCATGTATCCAAATAAAAAAAATGCAACATGCCAGACGCCTTGTGATCATACCTATCATGCATCTTGAATATTCTCATACATTTCCTGCAGATTTTGCAGTAGGGGTGCAGTAGTATGAGTAAACTGAAACTGATCCAGAGTGGCACTTAATGCTTATTACCACTAGAGGGCGGTGATGATCCATGATGGCCCCAGCAGCTTCGCTACGTAGAAAGCTTTTCAGATCTATAAAGTTACTCAGTACTGAGAAGTTGGAGTGTTTTGTCAGTGAAACCACTGCAAGTATTCAAAAAGTCAATGAATTTGTCACTGAACATGTTTTGATGTTTAAGTGGTCCCCATCAATTTCCTACATACAGCATTCAAAACATTTCAAAAGCTGTTTCACCAAGCTCTTCTTCTTCTGCTTCCAAATCTTTTCCACATGATGGCGCTGAGTGGTTGATACTTTCACCATCACGCCACAAAGACTGAGAAGGGCCAGTTTCATGGATAGAGCCTAGTCTTGGACTAAAGAGAATTTCCTAGTGTGATCCACCTTCAACACTGCAGTTTAGTTCAAGATCAGGTTTAAAGGAAAACTCCAAAGATTGTTTTTCAAAGTTGAAGTGTAATTCAGAGATTTAACTCAATGCAAGTCTTTCAAGATAATTTGATGTAAATGATGTTGTAATTGGCCAACTTAGACGTCTTTATAGTGGTGGTGATGGGAACCAGGGGTCACCATGTTTACAACACATGTTTATTTACTATCTAAAACCACCAATGAACCTACACGTGCCTTCTGCTTTTTATATGTGATGATTATGTTAAAACAGTGATACATCTGGATACAAAAGTATTTGTTTGGAAAAAATGTTTTATGTCAAATCATTACCTCAAAACAATGTCTCAGAAACGTCATCATGTAGCATATTTATATTCATACAATGTATAACTGTAAAATAGTTTTTTATAGGCATTAAACGCTTCAGATGGGCTGAATTCAAATCTGGGAAACTAGTCTACAAAGTGTGAAAGAACTATAACTGTTTTAAATGACTGCCAAATGCATAAAATTAAAGACATCCACACCTTAACTAATTTAAACTGTTTGTTTGTAGACGTTAATGCCAAATAACCTCACAGCTGTTCAGTAAAGTAGTGTAATTTAATGTTTGTATTGAGACTTCAATAAGAAAGCCTTTACTAAAGTCCCGCCTCCGCGCGTTTTCATTGGTCTTTCCGTAAGTGTCAGTCTGAGGAAACCCTGACCTATGATTGGCTGGAGAGAAGCGTTTGTTGTAGATGAGGCTGAGAACTGTCAGTTACAGTGAAACAACCGCTTAGTAACGCGGCGTCGTTCGAACCGCGAGCCGGAGTGAGGCTGAAGCTCTCCAACGGACAAAAAGGTGGATTTTACTCGTTATCGCTTCACATGGGGAGCTGAAAGGACACCAAAATGGTTTTCGCGCTTTACGGAATGCCACTGTTTCTAGTTTTGGAGTTCCTCTTGGTCCCGAGCTCGGTCGCTCAAGAAAACGAGTTTACGGTCGCGAGGGACCCGCGTGCTGCTGTGGAGAACCGGCTGGAGCCGCTCGGTGGCGGCACGGCCATCCCTAATTACTTACCGGGGGAAGAGGACCCACAGTTAGCACTTTTCACCACAGCTCCATTTATCACAACAAAGGAGAGCAGGACTGCTGGCAAAAACGACCAGCTGCTGTTCACTGCTGCTTTGGTGACAACCACCACGGTCTCTCCTTCACCCAAAACAATGGCTCCAACAACAGTTAACGGCAGGGACGAAAGGTTAGCCGACAAGACTACACTCTCCACCGGGTTATTTACTTCTACTTTTACATCTCTTTCGACTGAAAACTCAACCACGCCGGCTAAAAAGGATTCTACTACCACAAACAGCAACTCGTGGACGGTGAAAAGCCCTCCCTCAACCACCCTCACCACCGAGAAAGGTAAAGTCCTAGTCCAGTAAGCCAAACATTAAAGGGCTAATGCCGTACATATTTCTTGTGTTTAAATTTTACCCTTGAGGTCATGACATCTGTGTGGTGTTATGGACCACCATCATTCTTGACCCAAACTCTTTTAATTGCTTAGAAATAATCTTGTTCTTGAGTTTTGAAGTCTGAATTTTGATCTGCCTGCTCTTAATATTGGTGCATTCAAAAAGCAGGGTGTACTGAAACACTATTTATAACTTCAGCCTGAATGGGCGGGGCTAAGGTACTATAGGTTGAAATGGTGAGTACACACTGTCTGGCCGAAGATGTCACGTACTCTCAGGCCCTGTTCAGACTATGAGCTCAGGTCCGATATACATATATATTTAAAATATTTTTTTAATCTAGTCTGGAGTGCATAAAACCCCAAAACTTGCATTTTGCAAAATCACATTTTAAAGTATTTTGCGTCACTCACAACTAAACCAACAATGACAGTGTCATTTTGTAACAGTTTACTATGTACTTACTGCCACCTGTGTCATTACCACAGATAGACCCGATGATTTCTGCTCACACAAATTCAATCTGATCACGGACAGCCGTGTGCACAGATCTAATTTTTTAAACAAATCTGATTTGCCTGCAGTTTGAAAATAACCCAATTGCCTTGTTTGACTGCCCGTCCAAATTTTTTCATATCCAGACTAATTTAGATTTAGAACCACATTAGCAGACAATTGTAATCGTCTCAGTCTGTACGTTCTGGCTGCAGTGTCGTTTTTGTTGACAACATCATGCAGTGTCGTTATTCATTCCCATTCAGAATTGTATTAGTTTTACGACTGAGATTGTATTGGCGATGGGAAGGTTGAGAAACTCCATAAAGTTTTCTCCGGCACATGCCAAAGACTTTTAATGGGGTTAAGTTCAGGACTCTTGTGTTGGCCAGATCAGGTGTGAAAATGAAAACTCAAACCACAACTCCCCAAAGCACTCTTTCACAATCTAAGACTGATGAATCTTGGCAATTTGCTGTCCTGGAATATGCCAATGCCATCAGGCAAGAAAAAAAAAATTGATGGGATAACCTGGTCATTAATTCAGGTAGTCAGCTGACTTATTTTATTGTCACGTGACATTGCTTAGCCTTGAGCTGACTAAATGAAGCAAGCCTAGCTCCGAACACTGCCTTCAGAGGCTTGCGTGGTGGGCACCATGCATGATGAGTGCATCTTCTCATGTGCTTCCCACTTTACCCTGATATGTCCATAGTTTACTCTGGAATAGGGTAATTCTGGGCTCATCATGACCTTATTCTATTGTTCCAGAATTCAGTCTTTATGCTCCCTAGCAAACTGAAACCCAATTAGCTGGACTACTAGGTTTTCTTATGAGTATTTTCTTACTGCTGTTTAGTTCCAATCTTGTGAGTTCTTGTTGAATTGTACTTGTGGAAATGCTCTTATGTTCATTATTAAAAATAGCTTTGAGTTCTACTGTTGTTTTTGACCTCTGATCATGGTCAATCAAAGTTTTTCTGTATTTATTTTTAGTGTTTTTAAATGTTTATTTATTTTCTGACACACTTCAATGAAGTTGACATTCACTGTGTTTCAAGTTTTGAATAAATCGCTGGAGAGGTCCTTACCCAATTCCAATCATTTCAGCATCTCCTTGTTGTTTTCTTTGCTTGATGCAGGCCAGTAATCAACTCTTTACATACTTTCCACGACTGCAGAGCGTGTCTTCCCACATGGTTGTTCAAGAAATTAGAAGCTACTCACTGCATCATTTAGGGTTGTTGCCTTACATATCACTGCGGTGTTTATCACAATAACTCTGTATTTAAAACAGACTGTTTTTACTGTTTAATTTTAGTGCAAGGATTGTTTGGGCTGAACATTGAATGTTATGTTTTAATGTTGATGTCAGACTCTGTCGTTTTAAGAAGTAACTAAGATTTGCTGTCTGGGCCTTTGATTAAAGTAGACTTCTAGTAAATGATGATGGTCTTTAACAGTAAATATAATTTTGTATGTCTCTTTAATTCACACTCGCTACAGTTAACATTAGTCTTCTTGGTGTGCTAAAAAAGCTTCATCAAAGACAATGTCCTTTGGAAGCCTTCTACACTTTCCAGGTTCCAAAATGAAACGGGCACAAGCAGGCTCCACCTGTGTCCTAGAACTATTTTCTTGTGTAAAAAGAGCACTAGATATTGTTCCTTATGACCTATTTTTTAGTCATATTCTTACATGCCTTGTTCTCCAATACCACTGTTTTCCTGTTTGTCAGCTCTCTTAAACAAGTTTTTAATGTAACGGAGGCCCAGGGCAAAAGACCATTCAAAGCTCAAAAGCTACATCACCACCTTTTGTTGTGGAACACACCTTTGTGTGCCGTGACACTGAACAAAGCTTTTGAAGGTCAAATGATAAAAATGGGGAACGCTGTCAGTGAATCTGTCTTAATTTATCATTGAAATGTCTCTAAAGTGCCAATTTCCTCAGTCTCATCCAGTGCTTTGAGCTGTGCAGGGATGAGGCTGATGACTTGGAAATGACCTTCACCTAATAGCTTTATCATTAATTATTCCATGTTTTCAGCCGCAGAGAAAGTGATCATAATTTCTGAGCATTCTCCTCTTTTGTTTTACAGAAAAAGTCCGTTTTAATCAGTTCACTGCTAAGCATCCAGACTTTCAATTCCCCTTCATGCAGGCATATAGATACAAGATTATATTTCAGGTTTCTGTTGTTTTTGTTTGTATAAATATATCTTGCATTTTTAATGAAAGAACAATTATTTGTTTGTTTGTTTAAAGAAAAAGTAGCACCTGAAATTGTGAATGCATTTTGTAGCATATGTAAATGCATGACATTGTGAACTCAAAGAAGAGGCTGGCACAGCACCCTTGTTGACTGAAGTGGCTGCCTGCCATATTGAGGTTTTCATCATTTTTATAGTTCACAGTATTTTTTTGGGCCTTACTGCTCAGATATCACTCGACTGCAGAGAAAACTAGGATTAAAGACCTCTAGGGAACATTGTGATTGGTTTAGAATCAGATCACTCAAACCGCATTCAGAGATATTCAGATGAATCTTGACCACAGTTATGACAGGTGTGAAAAGAATGCGCTTTCTGTATTGATTTACAGTTACATAACAGTTGGAGGAAATGCGTCTTGTACATGCGAATGGAAGTGTTAACTAGCAGGTGAGAGGATGAACAAGGAAATGAAAGATGGGAGACACACGATGCTGGAGTTATAACGAGGGCCATCTTTTACTTTGCAGCAAAGGAGGTGCCAAGCTTGTTGAACCATATTGTAAATGGGGGGGGGATAAACAACTAAAATGTAAAGGATACATATGTTATGTGTGTAAAGGAAAAACTCAGATCTCATCTGTTCATAAGTGCAGATGCATTTGAATAAAAAGTGTGTGCAGAATTTGGCCAAAGTATATTACTATATTACTATAATACTGCAGTGACACTGACATGATGGTGATGTGTTAGTATGTGTTGTGCTGGTGTGAGTGGATCAGGGACAGCAGTACTGCTGGTGTGTTTAAACACCTCTCTGTTAGACACTCCTGCCTTG
This sequence comes from Prochilodus magdalenae, assembly GCA_024036415.1. Taxonomy (NCBI): domain Eukaryota; kingdom Metazoa; phylum Chordata; class Actinopteri; order Characiformes; family Prochilodontidae; genus Prochilodus; species Prochilodus magdalenae. Next base: position 563,224 of record JAMWET010006600.1, read on the forward strand.
CTGGTCCCCCTCGTAGATGTAAAGTCAGAGACGATAGCTCATCTGCCACTGCACAGCTGTTGTTGGTCTTCTTCTAGTCCTTCATCAGTGGTCACAAGGTGCTGACCACAGATGCTGTTGACTGGATAGTTTTGCTTGGTGGACTATTCTCTCTCTCTCTCTCTCTCTCTCTCTCTATATATATATATATATATATATATATATATATATATATATATATATATATATATATATATATATATATATATATATATATATATATTCCATTTATGGTGTGTGAAACGTTTAATATGAATGAACCAATAGAAATGCTCCAAAACTGCTTGGAATCTCTCTAAGTTAACATACATTTAAGTCAAGCAATGTTTTTGGTCTTTCCTGTCTTTGGTTAGCCACAATGTCCAGATACGGTCCAGAGATAAAACACATGTTAATGCAAGAGAAGTTTTGGGGAATTGTTGATTTCAAGCGTTTGTTAGCAATGATGGCTTTATAGCTCCAAAGAACCTGATATGTTTCCTGATTGACCACATCTGGGATAAATATAAAATTGTGTTGAATTGATTTTTGTGCAACCTTTCCTTTGTATGAAAAGGGTCATCTGAAGTACAGTGGCTGATTTTTCAGTTTTTCACTAAAGGTGACTATATATGGGGAAGCTATTTTTGTTCCACCTCAGCACTCTGAGCCTTTGGTACAGTCATGGTGCACAGTTTGTTCACACTGAATGTGAATTCCTGTTTAGTGTCTACTGGCTTTTGTAGATGGATCACAAATCACATTTAGAGATAAGGGAATGCTACTAATTGATCATGGTGGTGTTAAATGAGCTGGAGCCTTATCTCTCTCGAGTCTGTGACAGAGTGTTATTTTTACTTGTCTGTAAATTCTGTGGATCATCTCTTGTAAATCTTGTTGATGCATGGAAAACCCATAGAAATGGGTTTGAGGATAGGTTGGATATTAAACCATAACAGAGTACACATGTAAACTACCAGCATTGTTTGACAACCATTGTAGGACAAACGTGGCAGCCATGGTCTTATTTAAAGGGTTCATGTCATGGAAAAACACTTTCTTTTTTTCCTGCACGTAGTTTAGCCACCCCCATTCCCCTTGAACAGGTTGTTTCCTGTTTAATTTGTTTTTGGTACATAAAGCTACATAGGTCATAAATGGACCTAAATATACAAGCTGAATGTATTATATGGACACTTTTAAAAGATCTTGGTTAGCTGAAGTCATGTTCCACAAAGTACAAAAATACAGCAAATTTTACTTTCAATTCAAAGTAGAAAGCTTGCTTATTCTGAAAATGGTAATGGTTGAGCTTGTAGTAATGCAGCACTGCTTTCTGTTCCGTAAAGTAAATGCCAAGTGATTTTTCTCTTTGCCTTTCCTCTTTGTAGATGAAGTGGGCTGCTATCTATAAAAAACAAACATAAATGTAAGCTTAAATCCCCTGACTCATCACCTAGCTGCATGCACAATGTGACAGTAAAAGCAGTCATCATTTCCAAAGGTTTAAGTGCCTATTGAATCTAATGTACATGCAGTAATTATAATCCTGGGTTGGAATTAGTGCTGGGCAATAGTGATAAAATTCTATGTCATAATATTTTCAGAAAAATTATACCATGATACCAGCTAACATTTAAAGACACAAGGAACCCAAATCTGTGTTGTCTTTCTAATTTGGTTGTTCTTTCAGACAAACAGTAAATCTGTACTTTTTTTAATACCATTTGAGTGATGTTCCAATGACCAGCAAATTACAGATAATGTTTACCACTTGTCTTTTCTGCATGTATCATAAGCATTCCACTTACCTGTTTAGAAGGCTGCTCTCTCTTGTCCTGCCCACACGGTTTTAAAGTAAGAGAAACAAGAACACAGCTATATAATAAGACTTTATATTATGGATGTAGTGTTACATCATGGGTTTAGTGCTTGGTATCCGTCAGTGCCACAGTACACTGGTATAGACAATATATTGCCCAGTAGTAACTGGTGCTTAAATAATAATAATAATAATAATAATAATAATAATAATAATAATAATAATCAGGTCACTATACCTAGGTAAGCAGAATCCTCTTTGTCCTAAATAGTTCATAATAATGCCAACCATGACCCAAATAATAATGTTTTGTATGCTGTTATAGTCTACTTATGTTTTACTTGTGTCCTGCCTGCCAGAATCCCAAACCACTCACTTTCTTATGGAGGTGCTGGTCAGAGGAAACAATGAATAGACCTTCAGCAATGTCATAAACTGACAGTCTGGCACACACAGTCTTTCAGGGAGAATGCCAGAATCGGGCATCATCTCCCCAAATGAGCAGGGCCTTTATTTCCTTTATTTTCCCCAACGCTAGTCACACAAAGAAACACCAAAGAGAAAATTCCATTTGCATTCATTGGGACCCACGCAAATGCTCTCTAAATACTCAGTCCCATTGTGTGTTCACTAAGCTCTGTCACTGTTAATCAGTTTCTTTAGCAGCCAGTGCAGCACAGCTCTTTCCACAAACTGGTAATTGTCTCTTCCTCACACTTCCCCTGCTGTTGTATTTCTGTTCTCTGTATCATGTCCCCTTCAGTCTCGCTCCCCGCTTGTTCTTTTCTGCCTGTGCTGCAATAATTTATAATGGTTGAGCGATTACGGCACTGAGAGTTGTGCGGGGAGACAAAAGGGGTCGCTATACAGGTTGTTGGTGGGTGTTTTCTCATTGAAGGACAAGAGACTTCTTGTTCAGTTTTGAACCGCATCACTTTGTTTGCTGGTTCTTGCTCATCATGAAGGTTCATTCCTAAGTGGTGCTGGAGGTTGAGTTAACTTCAAGCTGTTTGTTTTAGTGTCCTCAGCTTGCCGGCTTCTCTGTCTTTTCCCCTCAGAGATAGCCAAGACTTCCAGATGTCTCAGTGTTTTTGTTTAACAGAGGATGAGAGAAAATTCTATTCTGCAAATTACACTACAGCATGGTGGGCTCTGACTGTCCTAATGCCAAGAGTGTGATGAGTTAAATTGTTAAGGCTTTTAATCCATCAGGCAGTACGATGTCTCGTTGCCTGTCTCTCTGCCTGTCTCGCTGTCTGTTTCTTTCCATTTTTCTTAGTTCTCTTCTTTTTTGTTATCTCTCTCTCCCATTTCTTTCTTGTCTTCTTTCGTGCTCTCTTGTTCTTTCTTTTTGTTGCAGTGTTTGTGTTTGTGTGTATATGAAGCCTGCAGGATCAGGCCACTCTTTCTTTCAAGTCCATTTCATGTGTTCCATTTCTGTTGAATTTTCTCACAGATATTAATATATGATTTATATTTAAATAAGAATAAATATCATTGCCAAAGAGTCTGAAAGCAGTGATTTAAGGCCCCATGCATAAGTAATAGACCTGCTTGCGCCAAATTTAGCATGCGCCCTAAATGTGATGGATATGTTGTTTATTATGTGGCCAATAAGAAGGGCAGAGGACTGAGTCTCATAAATTCTGAACACTGCAGAAACTGCAGGACCAGATAGCATTGCTGTGTTTAAGCTACTGTTTTCTCTGACTTCAGCACTTCAGGGGATTTGGTTTGAGGCAATTTGAGCTCAGATTGCTTCCATACATGCAGTATGATGTACATCACTGGAAAAAAAGCATGAAATACAAATGCAAGCCCCCCCAAATGTACTGAATGCCTGAATCATTAATCATATTTGAATGTTTGAGGCTGCCAATGGCAAAGCATCCAACAGCCGGTTTGGATGATACTTTATTGTTGTTCATTTGTGGAGCTCAACACAGAGTTTCAGCGTTGGAAAATATCACCTCAAAAATTTCTTAAACTCTTTATCCTTATCCTCTCTTATTGTGTTAATGCATTGTAGTCTGGACATCATTTTCCATCATTCAAAAGATCTAATGTTTTTTGTACAGTCCCATCAAGTAATAGCGCACTTGGAAGTAAAGTAAGTTTGGAGTTTTTGTACAACTTAGAAGAGCAGATTGTTTAGGTGATTGTAAACAAATTCTTGTTATTTTTAAAGGTTTGTATAGCACATTAGCATAGACGTACATGGGGGGAAAAAAAGAATATTGAGGTTGTTTATGGCGCTATTGTGCAAGTAAATAGTTTGCAGAATTATAAAGCCCAAAGTACACGCCAAAAATATGGAGACCAATATTGCATGGGCTCAGAATTGCCACCACAATTTATGTCATTAACATCATTAAAAAGGAAAGGAAACATTTGAAGACACCATAAAGTGCTTGCTCAGTGACTTTACTGTAGTTTCTGATGTTTCTGCTGTTTGAAAAACATTTCAGACAAATCACAAGCTGTATGTCAAATTATGCCATGATGTTGCTAGTTTACACTGATGTGAAAATGTTGTGGTCCCTTTTTGAGCTGTGCAGAACAACCCTCTCATAACAAAATTTACTTGGAAATGCATAACCCAGTTTCTTTCTCACCCATTTAGTCTAATTTAGGCTCTTTTGCTTCAGGAGTTTAGATGGGTCTATTTGGTGTGTAGACTTGCCAACCCTAAAAGATCCTTAGGCTTTAACAAACATAAACAACAAACAAAAATTCACTGCCTCTCTAGTATGTGCAGCACACATACCTCCTTTGCTTTCTCAGTTTGTGTGTGTGTGTGTTTGTGTGTACATAGATAGCTATGTTGAATACTAGAGTATTTCACTGCTGTGCTGGCTGTGGGTCGGTGTAACTCCAAATATGATACTGACCCTGGCATTTAGCCAGACTTAATGTGTAAGACATGCATTTACATTCTGCATGCTGACGGTTAGTAAAGAATATAGCCTATAGTGAAGCTATATTCTTTACTAAACATCAGCATGTTTTTTTATCTAGTACCTGAATAGGGGTCCGGCTTTGGCAGTGCTTGGACACATCTGCACAGCTGTTGGAGGAGCAAGAACGCTCATCTACTGTTTCTACCTCCCTCTGTGCTCATTACCCACCTCTTTTGGAAATCCAGAGTGTCAGTCCGATGGGTTGAGCAGACAGCCGTGGGCAGAAAATGAAATGGTTTCATCTTCTCGTCCCACACTGTACAAATCTCTTTAGAAAATGAGAGGCAAAACATAACCAAGAATAAAACATCTCTGATTTCATGTTGAGGTTGGCCAATTTTTACCCAAAATCGTGGTATTTTTAGGCTGAACAGAGAAGGACAATTATTAGCGATGATGGTGAATAATGAGCAGACAGAGTGGAAAATGTGAATGCTTGTTAGAAAACTAATAGAAACTGAAACTGAGGAATGGCGATGCTCAGCTAAAACATGGTCACCCTCCATGTTGTAGAACTTGAAGGGGGGGCAAAGCTGTATTTGTGCAGTGATGACAGGGGAGGCCAGGTTGCGCAGAGAGTATGAACTACGTCGATATAAATGGAATTGTCTCATCTCATTTTAAAAGTACAATCTAATCAATATGCTGCTAGAAGTGTGGAAAATTATGACCCCAGTCTTATTCCATATCTAGGCAAATGTCTAGTTTCAATACAGGGTAAATCTAAATCTATGTGTGAGAAGAAATACTAAACTGCTAAATATCAAGGTTTAACTTGTTTATGAGGTTTCTGACAGCATGACATACTGATATCATACATACCAAATGTCTGTCAGCAAAAGTATGTTGTATTGTAGGGGCAGTCATTATGAATCTGATTTTTTTTTTTTTCATCTTTTCTTTGTGTAAATGAAAACTTCTACTCCGTGATAGCTTCCAGGCATCAGCAGACTGTTGAGGGCATCTTTGTCTATAATGTCTATAGTTTTCATCTAGTTTGTAAGTCAAGTTAGTTTTTCTGAAATCTTTTGGCACAGACACAAATTTAAAATCCTAAATCCACGTGTAAAATTCTGCAAAAAATGATTACATACTGCGTTGTATGTACCAAGTCACACAGGACTAAATATGTTCTCTTTAAAGTCAGGCATTCAAGTGTTATTAAGTACTGGTGATATCCAGAGTGTGCTCAGAAAAGCATTTTGTGATGCATTGTGATGTAATTTATCATGATAAAAATTATTATTTGATTTCCCAGGTCTAGTGGTAGTCACATAGTTAAGCATCATCCACTTTATTTTTTTAACAAGACCTGTTTTACAGCACTTCATATGCTGTGAACACATGATTCATTTGCTATAGAACAAGAACTGCAAAAAACAAACTAAAAGTGTTTTGCTCTGACAAAGAACAAAGTTTTGGACCGGAACACAAGTTTATTATGTCCAGATTAAGCAGGCACTACAGGTAGTGTGGTGTTACCACATAACCTGTCATGCTGAAACGGATTACTGGAGAAAGGTGCCCTAAGGAGTGTGTCAGAATAAGGAGCAGCCTGCAGTCCATTTTTTTTTGCTCTGAAACAACTTAGGTGGTTTGCTATGCTGGTGGAAAATGAGAGTGCCTTTTCGTTTTTGTTTGTTTGTTTTGTCTGCCTGCTATCAACCACTCCCCACCCCCACCACCCATGAGTAGTATTGTCTAAGCCTCATAGTTCTAGTACAAAACCAAGATTGCCAAATTAAAAAGATGTTTTACACTCAGCTGCATTTGTCAAGGGAAAAATTGTGTGCAGTATATTTTTCTGTTGTTAGTCCATCACTTTAAAAGTGTTGCTGTTAATTATGATGCCCATGCTGCACAATACAAAATGTTCTTTACAACCGGTTCTTTTTGTCACTGAGAAGAACCCTTGACCTATGTAAAAAAAAAAACATATTTGCGTGTGGGTGATGGTTGCCTTTGCTGACTTTACTAAAGAATTCATGTGTGAAGTTTGCATGTTCTCCCTGTGTTTGTGTGAGATTCCTTCAGGTGCTTTGGCGTCTTTCCACACTCCAAAGACAGATGAGGATGCTAAATTGAAACTAGGTGTGCATTTGTGCGTGTGGGCCCTGTAATGCACCAGCGACCTGTCCAGGGTGCTTCTTTCTATATGCCCAGTGAGAACTGGGATGGGCTCCAGCAGTCTCTTGCAGCCCAGGAGGATAAACGGTGTAGATCGTGAGTGAGTTTATCTTAAACATTGTTATTTGCAGTTGGTAACAATATTCGGGACATTATGTCCTATGTGAACTCTTAGTTCTTTTAGTCATGTAGTTCTTTTTATCTCTTCCTGGTAAAATGAACAATCCATTTTGTTAATGCAAGCATGTTGAATATTTGCTCTCTGGGTCTAGATAAAGGCTTGTTTTCGGTTAGTATGTGTTGATATGTAAGCGACAGGGATGGGACCTGTTGGTGTTGTGGCCTGAAGCATGATGCAAGCTGAGCAGAGAAAATGACAAGAGGGTCTAGAAAGCAGGTGGCAATGCAGGGTGACAGTGGCACAGTAAGCCAAGGGACCATGCTATTCACCCTGAGGGGGCCATCCACTGTCATTGCATAATAGGCCTATAATATTCTTGTGTTACAACATCAAAGCTACTAAAGCTTAACCATAGATGTTTGTGCCAGTACATGAAGCACTGTGACGCTCTTGTACACAAATTATAGAATGTGCACCCTGCTTTATCACGCAAATGATCCCCCCTCTAGATTTTGTCCTCTGAGGTAATAGGCCATGTGACATGGGCCAGTGTCAGATGAAGTGAGGTAATGGTCCAGTGCAGGAGTCATTATTCTTGATTACTGGTCTACATCCTTGTTATTAGATCTGTTTGTAAACGTACATGATCATGGTGGCCAAGTCCAGGGAGGTGTAAGTGGGTATGTAGCTGAAAAACACAACACCGATGTTTAGCCTTGTTTGCCAAGCTGGTCTCTTATAGCATTTTCACATGCCTATGTGAACACATCACACAAACACAAACCCCTAGCTGAACTTGGTTTGTTTGTAGGTTTTTTTTTCTTGTTTTGTGGGCCAATTGATTGGTGCGTTGTGAAAGCAAAACGACCACAGTCCGCAAATGCTTTATAGCAAAAATCTAGAGACTTGCTGTATGTAGAAAAGCACGGTCTTTTAGGATTTTAGTGGGTAAAGACAGACCACCAACAATCATATTAAAGGTACTACAGGATTAACTTTGCTGGACATCTTATGACGGACAGCAGATCAGATATATAAAAGCAATAAGATGTGAGAGCTTTAGCGTGTTAAAGGCTAATGCTAGACACACACACAACTGCTTTTACAGTGAAGGATGACTGAATGAAAATTCACTGCTGCTCTTGGAATACTGTACATTACATCCACTGCATTTGGGCATGTGATGAACACCATGGCAAAAACAATGAGTCCATGGCAGAGTAATTTTTCCGCTTTTGTATATTGCACTTTGGTCAGTCACCTTGGCTTGTGCAGACTATAAGAGAGACCCAGCCCTGTCTTGTTAGTCCTCTTGCCACCTGAAAGGTTGGTAGGGCAAAAAAAAAAAAAAACTCAATCACAATTTAAAACAGAATAATGTTTTTATATAATATGTTGTCTCCAGCCTTGTTGTCTCAAAGAGGCTTAATAACCATGACAATTTAAATAGACCAGTGAGACCAATCAGAAGCAAGAAAACCGTGTTCTGTATATCTGGCATCACAACCATTTAACTGACTATAGAGTCTGGCATACTCTATATCCTGTATATACTGTGTGTATTCTGGTCTTCCTGGCCAAAAACAAAAACAGGCCTGGAAAATAGTTTATAGAAAGTAATTGCAATTTAATCACAGTATTGGTCAGAAAAGTTGCAATTAGATGTTTTCCCTCAAATCATTTAGCCTCAGAAGTAGTGTAAAAGAGATCTGCAGTCTAATGGAATTGTGGTGTGAAGAAGAAATGTGAGCCGAGATCTCTTTAGTAGCAAAAAGGACCAGAAAGCTTATTTCTCTGTATAGTTTGCTTATATTTCAAAAACACTTGCACTTGGTTCATTTTCAGGTTCTGTTTAGCCAAGCTCGGTTCAAACAGCTCAAACCCCTAGCTTTCTTCCTTTGTTTAGTTTATAATTCTTATTTGGCCTTGTGTTGCATGCTGCCATACTCCATATCGTTTTTGCTTAACTTATTGGAAATTACAATTACCCTTAGCAGCTTTAAACAATGAACTTCTTACAATAAATATTTTTCTTCTATGACTCTGCCATTGTTACATAATCTAAACATTCAAGGAATACCTCTGAAGTATTTCTGTACAGTAATGCAGAATTTGATATGTGTGCTCTTAAGTATGTTGGGTATTTTATTTGTAGTTCACCTGGCCAGATTTCAGATCTCTGTTTTTTTTCTTTTGAGTAGTCCCTGAGTTTGGGTTGATTTAGAGGTAACTAATGGTGTCTCTTATCAGTCTAACGTGGCCTTCTGCTAACACTATTCCCTTTTGAAAACTGTTCCCGTGCGATTTTTCAAATGTTCTCTGTTCTGGTTCTCTGGATTTTTAAGACTGCAAGGAATGATGTGCAAATAACGACTGCTGATGGCTTCATATCACTCGTCATGCTTGCTGACAGTTTTCACATTGATAACAGCAAGTCTGAAACTCCCTTCTGTGACAGTTTTGCATTTGACAGCACTCTGCACTCCTGTAGCATGACAGGTGGCAGATGTGAAACTAAAAGCGTGCCAGGGAGTGGATGTCTCTAAGTGCTTTATTTGCAGCTGTTACAAATCTTTGCCCTAAACCATCTCAAACTGCCTCAAATCCGTAGAACTTTAGCATAGGACAGCTTCTAGCTAATGTTTTTTCCTCCCCTTTGAAATGTCCTTTTTATTGCGGTTTCTTAGTTCTAAATTCATTTTAGAAACAGCCACAGCCAGTAATCCCTCAGGCTTAGAGTGATTAAAAATCTGTATAGTGATATTTAGTAAGGGGTGCTTGCCGTAAGCTGATCTGTGGACGTTTGGAGGCTCAGGTGTCTTAATTTCCTCTTTTCCTGCGTGAACTAGTAATGGATACTCATTCAAGGCTCTGCTTCCACGTGAACTCATCACCTCCTGACCTGGCCTCTGTTCCATATGCTTGGTGAAGGCTGTGCCCTCTCATACTTTAACACAGTATGAGAAACTGTCAGACTGTGGCTGCAAAGAGCAAAAAAGACATCCTGATCTGTTCATTGGTATGAAGTGTTTAGTATTTTTCTAGGACATCAGTTGGTACCACATTCCTGTCTAACAGTGAACAGAATAAAATGCAGATTACACATGAGAGCAAAACAGTGCAACTATGGCATCTAAATTTGCTGCTGCAGTAATAGCATGCAAAATAACAATAATATAAAAGAAATATGCAGTACTTAATTTGCTGTCAGATGATCAACATAATTAATTGATGCAAAAAAAAAAAGGTAGGAAGTGTATGTAGGCACGTGCTTGTAAGCGTGTCGTCATTATGTGAAGCTAGTTTAAGATTATTGTAATGTCCTTGCCAGATGTGAAAAAAAAAGATTCAAAATATTCTTTTACCAAGATTATATTAGTACAGTGAGTTCCTTATTTTTATATTATGTAGCAATCAGAAAATTCATAAGAATGAATTACAGTGATATGAATTTTTATCATATTAAATTGAAATTATTTTTAGACCATAATGAAAGCAGCAGTCCCGAAAACTGCACAGATGCTTACTATATGAATACTATACCATTTTAGGTACAGTGTTTACTGTAACTTGCTGACCCAATTTGATGTGCTTCACAAATCCACAAGGGAACCTTTGGGTGCAAAAGTAGCTGAACAGGGCATTATGTACATAATTACATGCATTATAACATTGCTGTTAAATAAAAACCATCTCCAAAATGTTAACTTTTCAGGAGAAGGAAAAACGTCGTCAACATTGAATTTCCGTTACAGACAGTTGGAGATTCTCTGGTGGAATTGCTAGCAAAGTGCTGAAGAACAGTTTGTAATACTAATTGCGTTTTGCACCCTTCCCAAGCAGATCTAGTCCATCCTAAAGGTCTATTTTTGGTTTTAGAGAACCTGCTGCAGCTCACTCACACTATGTGTTCATTTCAGTGTCTTCTTCTGAGTCAGTAATGCTTTCAGTTCTAACAAAAAGTACATGTGCAGCTTTAAAAACAAAAAAATATTTTTTTTCTGAGGAAGTGTGGATTTTTTTCTATTGGTCCACTCATTATTAAACTTGCATGTAATGTAAATTTGCGTGTTTTCAAATTATACCAGAAACTAAAAAGCAAGACACAAAAAGGAGATATGATAAGATATACATATTATATACAGTTAGCAAGAAGAGCCTAACTAGGACACAGCAATATAGGAAACATGTGCCTAGCTATGTTACATTCATGAGTTAGCTTCACTTTATATGTAATCCTGAGTATTTGATATTGCTTTAATAGTAATCAAATCTAATAATGAAAGAGTTGTTTTTTGTGTTTCTGAATTGCTTGAATTTGTAGAATGCCTAAAGGCAGAGATCTGTAACTTGATCTGTGTGTTTACCTGATTCAGGTTTTGTATGCATTTGAGTAGGGACACCATAGTTTAGTCCCATTGACGTATACAGTGTAAACATTCACACAGACTAAAGCTCTGGCTGTGTTGTCCCTGTATCTGCTTTCTTAATCTAATTTGGAGGTCTCAGTTTAGAAAGTAGAAAGTGAATTCACAGAACAGAAGACAAAAATGACAAAAAAGGCATATTTTAAAATGTGCCTTGGTTCTGTACTCCAGAGGCAGTCCTATAGACTGGTGTCATCATGTATCTAAACAATGGGTACATTTCTCCACCCAAAGATGGTGTATGGCATTGTTACTGTAAGAGTTGAGTAAGAGGGTTTTCTGCTGTATGTGGCACAGCTCTCCCATTGTGTAATCTTATCTTTAGCAAGGTCACCTCTGATTCACAAGCAGATTGCCCCCCAGTCCACCACTGGGAACTACACTCGCTGTTAGCGCCTGCTAAATATATCACTGCGCTCTATTTCTTGCACTACGTCAGAGATTGTGTGTGTGTGTGTGTGTGTGTGTGTGTGTGTGTGTGTGTGTGTGTGTGTGTGTGTGTGTGTGTGTGTGTGTGTGTGTGTGTGTGTGTGTGTGTGTGTGTGTTCAAAATGACTCCAGAGGCAGGTTAATGTGAAACAGCGAAGCTCCCAAGGCTACATAGTAGGGACAAAATGTCATATTGCGATTCTGTTTGCTGCATATTGTATTTGCACCATGCCTTACAATATGTTAAAGCATCAATGAACCTTTCGTGTAATGTGGTTAAAACAATGTAACATACCTATAGACTTGTTTCGTGTTATTGTTTAGATCAGTGCTTGTTAATCTAGTGTCTGAATATCAGTAGTGACGCTTTTTCTGAACTATTTGATACATTTGAAAAATCAAAAGTATTGATCAAATCCAGTTTAAAGTTTTGGAAATCTGGTTATTGCTAAAGATATTATGAATGGCGATACTGGCAGCTAAACACAGTATCAGTATCTACTACAAAGCAAAATCTGACCTGTGTACATGTTGTAATGTACTTGCTCTCCTGCACACAGAACTGAACAACACACTGGCGGGATGACAAGCAGCAATAAAAATACTTTTCTCAAAATTTGTAATAGCAGTATTTAATGGGAGGAAAAAACATGTGAACAGTAGCTCCCTTCATCTGCCTTTGTGTACTCAGCATCTGCCTTTGTGTCCACTAGCCACACATGTAGTGCTCCTTTGTCTGTCAGGTGTATTACTCAGCAGTTAGATGGTGAATGTACTAAATTTCAGAATTCCCTGTCAGTTTGTGTATATAGTTCTGTTTTTAACTATTTCACAATATTTGACTAAACATGGCTTACATGGCTATGCCTGGTTCTTATAATTAATAATATTAACAATAGTAAATGTTAAAAATCTAATACCGAAATACAAAAATCACACATGCGCACACACACACAAGCACACACACACGCGCACACACACACACAAGTTTTGAATTTGAGCCCTTCATAAAGCTCTTCATAAACCTGTCATTATAAACAATCATTATTACAGCAGGCAGAAGCAGTAGGAGGACCTTTTCAGATCCATTTTAGCCCCCTGTCCCCTTAAGCCCAAGCCCAACTATACAGCAGTAGGCTTTGTTCCAGAAGCAGTCAAAGTGTGTTTATAACCTAAACTGAATCACAGTGTAATTTCTAAGTTAGTTTTACGTTTTTTGATTGATTGTTTTCGTCTGTTTTATCAGTCATCTGTTGTGATTGGGTAAGGGCCGGTAAACATCAACAAAAAAAATTCATCAGTCAAATGACTCTGTGTTTAATTTAAACAGCAGTAAAATCTTCCCTCAAGAGTGCTGTTTTCCTACCTAGCAAAACTGCTAGCTTTAGGCGATTTAGTAATTTGCTCCCAGCTTCTTTAGATGCATGAGTGCCTCCCTTTTCATTTCAGTATGTCTATATCCTTCTCTAAGGCCCTCCTTCTCTCTCACTCTCACTGACCCATACTGGGGAGAAGCTTATTACTACACATGTTGGTGTTCTCCAGGAGAAACCACCTGCTCCATCTGTGGGGGGAAGAGACCAAATTGCAGAGTGTTCCCCATGACTCCAAAGTTTGCTGCCAATTGGCCAAACAGGCAGCAGGAAGCAGGGCAGGATAGAGCCAAAGTAGCGAGTTACCACTGAAAAGAAATTAAATCATAATATTTGTTTTCTTTGCCTGAGTAGAAACAACGTAATATTGCTGTAATCCTAGTAGCCTAATATACAGTGACTATCCAAAAAGAAAATCTTTATTTTTTTTATTTATTTACTTACTTTCCTCCTTCTTATCTATCTATCTATCTATCTATCTATCTATCTATCTATCTATCTATCTATCTATCTATCTATCTATCTGTCTATCTGTCTATCTATCTATCTGTCTATCTGCATCTTTTGAGCACAGCAGCTGTCCTTTACAATGATGGACATACCAGTACAAATGGTCAGAAATCTCATTATATTGACTTACATTAAACCTAAGTATATCCCTCTTGTAAAGTTGAAGACTTTTGTTTGTTGGTTGGTTGGTTGGTTTGTTGGATGGCCACTGCATGCATCTAACTGACCACAATAGAACAGAAATTTTTGGACTTGCTTTTTGCTAAATATGTACTATTTAGTTAATCTGTTTAACTTTTTTGTTAAACGTTTTGCTGTTAAGACTGCATGTGATTTATCCATGATATGGTAAATTCCTTATCATGAGACAGTGTTACACAGAAGTGAAGTCTTATAGTATGTTCCCCACCCTCACTAAGCAGTGGCATGAATGTTAGCTTAATTAGGTCTCTTTTGTTTTCGCTGAGAGCTTCTGCAGCGAGGAATAAATTTGCTGACTCCCACTGTGTGACCCTGGCAGAAATGCAGCTGAGCGCATCGATTCTTAAATTGCTACAGTACAACCTCTTCGGGAGCCTGCCGTAACATCAGTAATACACACAGTAGCTGTAATGATAATAGAGGGCCTAATGTAATAGTCATTGATAAACCACATTGCTCTTTTGGTACACCGAGGGAAGAAAAGAGGTAATTTGTTGAAATGGAAGCTAGGCTGGAAGAACTAAACATGGCCAGAGGGTAATCATCTATCTGCTGCTGCACAACCACTGAGATTTGTGTGCGTGTCTCTAAGGCATTGATAAATCGTTATCTTCTCTGTACAGGTGAGTACGATGTGTTGAGGTAATCTGGCTGTTGCATTTTTTCCTGTTACCCTCAGTGTTGGAGAAAAGTCTCCAATGTGGAAAGTAAGGAACAGTTTGTGCAGTACTATGAAAGTTCAGATCACTGTTAACCAGAGGGCCGATCTTTTTGTGACCAATCCTGAGAAGCTGAAAATATAGGTAAGTTAGGCTGTTCAGCTAGTATTGATTTAATAGACTGTATATGTCAACAGTAAAGTTTTGGGGAGAAGAGCTGAAAATCTGTTTTTCAGGATTTGGGCCTTTTGGTTCAGTGAAGGTTAAAGTTAAAGCTACAGTCTACAAGGACTTTTTAGACAATTATAGTCTCTGATTCGAATAATCAGTCACTGGTTGAATAATTTAGAGACCACAGAAACCATTTTAAAGTGTCATTTGTTTTGTTTAATTTGGAGAAAACAGTCATATTTGTTATATTTGTTGTGTTTAGCTATTTGAACTGTACTTGTTTGATTGCAAGCAACTGAACGTTTGTAAATTTAGCTTCTAAACCTAATTGGCAATGGGGGTTGGACAGGTTTGATTAAAATTTTAGCCACATAGAGGGGTATACTCATATTAAAACCCATGGTTTTGGAATAGAAAGTCCAACTAGCTCATATGAGGGTTGATAGACAGGTGTCCAAATACTTTTGCCGTGTAATGTTATCAGCTGGGTTGTACTGATAGCAGTGCAACATGCCTTGTTCCTTTTGCAACAACACTTCATATATGTGTTGGACACAGTGAGTAGAGTGTAGCACAAGCTGTTCCTCATCATGCTTTGCACTCTGTTCTGAGTGCGATTTTATTTTCCGCTCTGTGTCATGCACTGTAGGAGGCGGGGACTCCCTGTCGGCTACAAAATATCCCTCTGCATGAGGGAGCCTTCATTAGCATTTGATGCCTTTCTTTTTTTTTTTTTGGCTTCTCTCTGCACTTGACAAAGAAAAAAGTCCGTTTTTTCCCCCCACATCAATACTGTTTTCCCTTTTAATAGGTGAAGTGCAGTGTCCTGCTGCTTGAAATAAAGTAGTTTTGGTCTGTGTCTGCACAATTTAGATGAGGCAGACTTTCTGCAGGGAGTCAAATGAGTTAGTGTTGACTTTCTATCTCAGAGCAAAAGGAGTAGACCTGTTTCTTTCAAGGTCACTTCTGTTGTATCTAAGGTTTTGTGGCCAGTTTTAACACTTGTAGCCTGCCCTTCCATTCGCTCTAGCATCTCAAAATGCTGCAGTTGGGGACCCTCTGTTTGAAATTCAAATGCAAATTTAAAATGACTAATTCAGTTGTGAACCTTGGCTGTGTGTCCGTGTGTTGCACCTGTGTGCGCATGTGTGTTGAAGATTTGGAGTGACAGTGAAGTAGTCATTGAACTTTTGAGCGCCCTTGTAATACTGGTAGTAAACAGTTTTTACAAATTACTTCATAAAGTCATGAAAAGTCAACTCTGTCGCCATTTTCACAAATGTGTGCTAACCACCACGGAAAAGAAAGGAATCAAACCTTGTTTGCTGTTTCTTATTTTTATTAACATTACGATCATATAAAACTTTGACTTTTGGACTTGTTCATCTTTATCTTCTTTGGTCACCATTTTTCTTCTGTAAAATTTGATTAGATTTGAAAAACGGTTCATCTTGGAAGTGTTTATTTGGCCAGACAACAACAGTAAAAACAAATAATATCTCTATTTACTGTAGTAATTTGATGTATGTCAGCTATGTTTGCTTAACCATTCAGATTTGTGGTGGATGTTAACAGTTCTTGATACATTTTCCTGTATTAGGTTTATTTGAATATATATTTTAATAATATATGGTGGTTTGTTGACAAATGGTTTTAAACAATGTGCTTTGGTGCCATTTAAACCAGAGTTTACACTATAACACATGCAACTTGCTAAATTATGAATAATAATAATTGTGCCACCCTGTCACACGTGTTTCCATGCTTTTTCTTGGTAAAGAAATAAAGCATAAGCAAATGATACAGTAATGAAAATGTTTACAATGTTCACTGTACTATGGAGTTTCAAGATTGCAAATGTTCTAAGAACTCTGAAATCTGTCTGTCTTTCTTTCTCAGGTCCTCAATGTAACTGCAGTGCAGAGGGCACCGTGGACCCGCTCAGCTGTGACCCGTTGACCGGCCGGTGTGTATGCGTGGAGGGATACTCAGGGCTCCACTGTGACACGTGTGAAGAGGAATACTTCACTAACGGCACCAGCGGCTGCCAGCCATGTGGCTGTGATACGTATGGAGCTGTCAGGCCTCTGTGTAATAGGTATGTGTCTCCTGGAACTGGGGACAGATTAAATTTGATTCCACAGAACACAATTATTCATGACTTGGTGTGCTCTTTTTCCCTCATGTGCTTTAGTGTTCTTTCATTTGCATACTTCTAAATTGAATGAAGGAGTGCATTTACCTTTGTCAAGTTTACTATGAAAGGAGAAACTATGAGAAATATTCACCATGTGTATGGGAGGTCAAATCCCAGAAAATGTATGTAAAATTTTAAAAGATTTTGTAAAAGAACCAAACTGCATCCAGTATTGTTGTTTATCTGTTTATCTAAGGTGTTATGTACTATATAAACAGCTAGGGGTTCTGTAAGTTGTCAGCATCTATTGTATCAATTCTGTAAGTACACTGATGTAAGTACACTTGGTGTTTGCTAGCTCTTCCTATGGTTTGGTAGTATTTCTATAAGAGATGACAGGCCAGATCTAACAGCCGAACGAATAGGCTAAATACAGTGTTAAGTTAGCCTACAACTATCTGTGGCCTCACTCTCTTTAAGCTATCCATATGTTGGCTACATGAAGGCTACACCACAGCTTTATCTGTTCAGTTGGTGTGATTTAAGATCTTATTCCTTGGACTGCTATTAAACTTACTAACTCTTTACCTAACTCTTTATTAGGTAAAATTTGCGCATTCCCATAGTTTCTTTAGTTATGAAAAGAATCAGATATATCGATAAAATAATGCATCAATAATAAAGGTATTGATAAAATAATATTGCTTATATGTATTGGTATAATTGTTGGCGGTGGCTCGTTCAGCAAGTTGCATTGCATTGCAGGCTTGTGAGATTGTCTGGTCATGCCTGAAATCTCTTCAGTGATCGTGTTGGATCTGAAATCTTGCCTATGTCTTCGTCTTAAAGTGTTGTAGAATCTGCTCTAAGCTTCAGATAAGGCTTTTGATAGTGGACCTAATACAAAGCTACAGCAGATTAAACTGATAATGGTCAATTCGCTGTGCAAACTAAGCCTGTTATCCTTCACTGATGTGAAACAGTGCTGATGATGTGTTTGAAGCAGCAGTTAGTTGCCACTGTTGGAAGCTTTTTCATTGCATTGTGGTGCATGCTGTTATGCTGCTCTGTAGTTTTTGCCTGACTGTTGCATTTTCCTGTGTTGCTTGTCTTTCTGGTTACTCACCTGCCTATCTCAGCATTCATGTCACACTTGTGTCGTTGCTGCAGTCACATGCCAGGACTGGCCCTGGTTTGCCCCAAAAGCATCTGAGTGTACCTGTTGTTTTCTTCCTGTGTCCTTGAGTTCTTTTGAGGTCATAGCATTGATTGGTAGCAATGGTATTCTTGTGTTGTGACTGCATTTGTTAATTAATTCTGCTCCGAATGGTGTGTCTGCTTATGTTGTTGCTAATACATAACAGGAATATAAATGTATTTTATTTAATGATATATAATTAAATTTTATTTAATAATTGAGTGTTTAAATGGTTTATTAATGAGTTTGGAAAAACCAAACAAACAATAAAAATGTAACAATAATAACAAGCCACGCATAGCCTTTAACGACTCTTTGTTGAGCTATTGGTGGGAATACTAAGTGCACTGCACTGCAAGTGCACTGCAAGTAAAGGATTATAACTTTCCAGGAATTCTGTTGCTCTCTCACATGTATTCAACTGAAAAATATTTTCAAAATCAGCCTGATTGACCACAGTCTTTCTTTTTGTTGTGGTGAAACCTAACCGAATTTGTTTCTCAAGTTCACCTCCCTATAGTCAGCATTCTCTGCCAAAGAAATCATATGCCAGTAGCAGTGGCTGCAGAAATCAGTGGAACATTCCACTCTTTATTGGCATATACCACTCAAGCCAGCATGTGCCAGGGGCACGTTAAATGTAATTTTGTTCTGTGCCAAATGCCATTCCTCAGAAGTTCCTGCTACAAGTCACTCTTTCTCAAATGAATGTAGGCGGCATTTGTAAGCACATTTATTTAAATCAGTGGTGCCCAAAACAGTTTTCAGGGACCCCCAGACGGTTAATTTTTCCTATATCCCTATCTGTTGTGAGTTGGGTTGGAACAAAAACATTGACTGTCTGAGGGCCCTGAGGTTTGAGATGGGAACTTAGAGAGTAGTAGAGGTAGGTAAATTTAGGTCCAAACAGTTAAAGTCCTGCCCAAAATGTTTCACCAGGGTTTTTACTTTCTAGACCTGCGTTGCCTCCAATTCCGTATGCTAGTAGAAAGTTTATGCCAGTAGCATAAAAACAAACACCCCAGTCCACAGAATGCTGTTACACACACCACTGGCTAAACAGCATATTTTAGCAACTTTTAGCAACCAAAGTATTTACTTTCAAAAAATGGAGACGAATAAATGGGAGCTCAGATGAAGCATTACCAATTTAATAAATTAAGGTAAATTAGGAGTGTAAATAGTATTTATTTATCTTTTCCCAAATTAAGTAATTGAGTTGATCAATACATTTTAACAGTTATATTGTAAAACCTTGTCCTGTGTTAGTATTGCTGTTGTGTTTTTGTCTTGCTATCTGATGTCCAGAGGAGGATGGGTTCGCCTTTTGAGTCTCAGTGTCCCTTAAGGTTTTTCCCTTTTACTCTGGGGAGATTTTCCTTGCCACTGTCCCCCTTGGCTTGCTCATTGGGTGCCTGGACCTGGATTTTATGGACAGTTACTATGTGACAATACCTGTTGTAAAAAGCGCTGCATAAATAGACTCTGACTTTCTACATGACCTCATCTATATCCTCTCTTGAGCCTGGTC
Source organism: Prochilodus magdalenae (assembly GCA_024036415.1). Taxonomy (NCBI): domain Eukaryota; kingdom Metazoa; phylum Chordata; class Actinopteri; order Characiformes; family Prochilodontidae; genus Prochilodus; species Prochilodus magdalenae. The sequence continues at coordinate 582,908 of JAMWET010006600.1, forward strand.
TCTGTTGTTTATTCTGAGCATACTGCCAGATCGTGTGTACTCCGGGCATAGCTGAGCACGTGTATAGCCATGTCAGGTATTTGTCTCTGTGAGAGAAAAGCTGTTGAATTTTTTTTTTTTTTTTTCCCCATAGAGCTTATCTTTAGAATTCCTTTGACCTGACCCACTCGTGCAGTTCGCAGCAAAGGCTTATACCTTAACTGATAGAGAGGCTTGCCTTCTGTAGAAACCTTAAAGTTCTTCAACTCTCTCTGTCTGTCTGTGTGGGTTGTCTTTTTTTGTGGGGCTGGTTTTTAGGGAAGAGCTTAGGCAATTGAAAAGTGTGTAGAGATTAATGCAGGGCTGAATCTGCTTATTAAAGCATTTGCTATGTTCAGATAATTAACAACCTTAGCAGTCTCGTTGACAGTGGATCAGCTCATCATGAATGAGCTCATGGTTATTTTAGACATTGAAAAATGTTAACTTTAATGGGTTTTGTAAATCTGACCTTAATTAAACAGGTGCAGCTGCATCACCATCAACCTGCTGAACTATGGCAAGGAGGCAGAGCATGAGTCATTCGGTGTCTGTCAGCTATTAGTCATTTCTGAGTCATATATATTATTTTTGAGTTGTGATCTGCTTAAAGAAATGCTGTATGTCGTTTCTTTTCTTTATCACACTTTCATTTTTGTTCAGGTAATCATGAACATCAGTGTATGGGCTGGAGATACGCCAGTATGATGCTGTATAATGATGAGTCATGTCACAATAAGCTATTTGGAGCCTATCATAAATATCATCAGTGTTTCCATAGCACTGATTCTCTGCATGTTTTGTTCAAAGGTAGGTTTAGGAATTTGTTTTTAAGTTTTAAGTGGCATAGCTGTGCAAACTTTTGTTCTGTTGTTGAGTTTGAGCCTGATTACCTGGGGGTGTAAATGGGTGTAGAAATGCACTGCAATGTTTTTTTTGTTTTGCTGTGTGGTAAAACTGTTAGATCTAGCAAGATGTGGCATGGCGTCTAGCACCTTTCATACACATGGGCAATTCAAAGTGCTTAAAATAAAAGGAAGAAAATACAAAGACATAAAAATAAAAGCAAAATCAATCATTTAAAAATCATTAAGATATCATTACTATCATTACTATCATTAATCATTAGATAAAATATAAGTATAAGAATAAGGAATAAAAAGTGCCGTTACAGGAGAAAGCCTTTTCTAAAACCCTGACCAAACAGGAATGCTGTATGTGGGGTCACTATACTAATTCAGGACTGGAGTATCTTTGTACGCAATGATTGTTTAAAAATACACTGAATACAATCTGAATACACCAAGATTTATGTTCTTCATACAGTGATTTTTAAGATGTGCAACTGTAATTGACTGTAGTCAGCCTGCATCAACTTCCAAATATGACTCAACGCCCAACCGTTTATCCTGGCCCAAATTTTGCATATATTTCTGTAAAAATTTATAATACTGGTAACATTTCCTTAAACTTTTTGGAATGTGAAGTCTGCAGGAAAAAATCCAAATAGATCTGTCCTAGATTATTAAAAATGTAATTTGGCCTTACGATTGAAAATTGATTAAAAAGTATAATTGTGAATAAGGCAACTTATTGTTTCAGCCAGAGCTTTCTATTTTTCTAAACCATAAGGATTCACAGTTGACAATGACACACGTTTTTAGTCATTTATACCCTCTTCTGTAGTCTCCTCCAGCTGTATTTTCCATCTTTCATCCAAGCAATAGAATTGGAGCACCAATGTCATCATGACAACGAGTCAACAAAATTCTTTGACAACATTTTTTTCCTAATCAGTGTCGTTATTTTGTTGTTGTAGCCCAAAATATATACATATATGCAGACATATATTTGTCTGCTCCACCTTGCCAAACCATGCAAAAACAAAATCCAGTATGTACTGTTTTTATTAATGTCCCCTAGTGTCATGATATTATGTTTTTGCTATATTGCCCTTCCCACATCAACTATTCTAGTGCTTTTTCTACTCTTTGCCAGTCCGTCTGTTGAAGGTATGGAGTGTGAGGTTGAAGTTAGGATTGCACTGTCTGGGTCGGAACAGTGTGAGTAATTATAGCTTTACCGCAGTGGACCGCCTGCAGTTGGAAAGAGGATAGCCGCAGTTATGCAAGCCTCAGCCGCCTGCTTCTGTTTGACTTGGAGCGGCCTCAAAGTGTGCAGTCAGTCGCCTTAGCTTCTGAATCCCTGTACAGACTGCACTTTGGAGCAGCTCTCATTTCCACCCCCTGAGCATCAGAGGAATGATGTGTCCAAAAGCGACATCATATTTACTTGAGTGTCACTGAAACTAGGATTGCACAGTATATCAGTTGTAGGACAGCATTTTATGGGTTTTAAATTCTTATTGGTGTTTCTCGTCTGTACTACCCATAAAGCAATAATATTTACGTTCGATAATTTGTATTTGTGTATATATTTATCTTTAATAAGTTGCTCATTCATCAAAGTATTTAATACGCAGCAAATACTTTTACACATTTTAAATAGTTTTTATCATGTGGATGTAGATATTTCTTTAAAATAATCATGGATTATTTCATCATGGATTGCATATATAGTATAGCTTGCCTGCTACCACTGTTTGTCTCTGCCTTTTTGCTCCCTATTGGGTGGACAAGTCACTGAGGACATGCTTTCCCGAGACGCAAATGTGATGAGTCCACAAGCTTCCATATAACACACAAGGAGAAGAATGATAACTCAATGAACACATATTTCAGTATTCGAATGATTAAAACCCTAATCTTTTATTGCTAATTGTTTTTGCTAAATGTGCTATATTGGTCTTTACTCGTGTTGCAGAAGGTTGTAAAATACACATGCAGTCTGATTATCCTGGCTAATCACAGTTCTAGATGTGTCTCTGTAGTTTTGTTGAACTGGGGCATTCAAATGAGGTACCAATCAATAGTGCAGATAGGCATTTACCATAATTGCATCAGTGTTTAATGTGTTACAAGGTGTTTATCAATCACAATATCTACAAGTATAATTACATTATTATTTGTAATTCATACCAACTCAGATCCTCTCACAGCTGTTTATACCTCCTTTTTTCCTTCACTTTGCTGCACGGAGGGCACAGACATTGCCAAAAGCCTGTGAACAGAAAAGTGTTTTTTGTTGCTCTGTAAGATAGCATCACAGTGATTCCCCTGAACAGCTGCTGCTGTTTGTTGACCTTACATGGCAACTGCATGCCGTGAGACTAGAGACCATAGACATATATGAACATTAGCAGCTTGTCAACAGTAGCTGTCAATGTCTCACAGGTTCTGAGATGTACAGAAATGTTGAAGCGTGTGTGTGTTTGTGTGTGTGTGTGTGTGTGAGAGAGAGAGAGAGAGAGAGAGAGAGAGAGAGAGAGAGTGATGGAGTGCTAGTGCGTGTGTGCCTGTGCATACCAAGTCTATGCCACATTCTGGGACCAAAACATGGTCATGTACTCATGTTGTGAGGGCATTTTTTAACTTGTGGTCCCCACAATGAAGATCACAAAATCTTTAAAGGCAGAGTAAGGTTAGGGTTAGCGTAAGGTTAAAGCTAGAGTTTGATGTAGTGTTAGACTAGTAGTAGTTCTGGTTAAGGATTGGGTAAGTCTCCAGGAAATTAATGAAAGACTATGTAATGACCCTACAATTCACAGAATTCACATTGTGTGTGTGTGTGTGTGTGTGTGTGTGTGTGTGTGTGTGTGTGTGTGTGTCTGTGCACACGTGGGTGTTCTAGATTGTTGTATAATAAAATGCTGGCAAGTGTATTTTCTTCTGCATCATTAGTCTACAGGCACAACCAAAAGGAGAAGTCAATCAAACCACCACCGCAGTGCAGTAGAGCTGTCAACTGTGCTCAGGAATTAAACATGAAATTCCCCCAGGTTGTTTGTCAAGTAGTATTGCATTTTTACATATTTTTTTAATGAAGAAATAACTACAGCAAAACATGTACCAGTAACAGAATCCTTCTGTTTGGGTGTCTACATTAAACGGTCAAGCTGGATTTTTTTTTTTTTTTTTCCACCCTAAAGCTTAAACCCACATGCTAGGTTTGGTCCAGTGTATGTTTAGAGTTAGGAACTGTCTGAAATGTACTGGAAGAATGTGGTCCTATTATTATCTCTGCAAGCACATCTGCTGAGGTTTCAAGCAGCATCAGTAAGGCTGCATTTGTTTTGTCAGTTTGTTACCATGATGTAAGGAGTGTGATGACTGAATGAATCAATTTAGAGTGTCAACATGCCAAATTCTGTTCGTTCCTACTAACCTAGTAAATCGATGCCAAAATTCGAAAAGTGTGTTTGTTTGTCTGCTTTTAAATGCCAAACAGGAAAAACACCTGTTAAGCATGGAATATGCTTATGAGTACAGAACATGCTGACAAAGGCAACTGCAGCAGTAGCTCTGCTTCAGTTCTTTGACAACTAACTTTGCTTTCTGAAAACTGGCAAATCACCTTACAGACAGACACCTACATTTATTTGAGAAGTACATTTCATTAATATTAACAGTCCAAAGTCGAAAGTCCTTATTACCCTTATGCTGAAGGGCTATTGAGACCACACCACCTGCATGCACTGTACAGCATCACATGTACAGCATATGTCCAGATGATTTCTAGAAACCTGATACATACCACTACTGAAAGTACACATTTGGACCAAAAAACTACCTAAAGTCAGGTAAGTTTTGACAAGGTTCATATTTTTATTGACAGTAATAGCATTGAAACTTTTAAGCAACTATTAAGTCAAGGTGTAATATCGCAGTTGCTTGCTATGTGGTAAATCAGAAAAGCCTAATGAGCAATTTCATTGAAGAGACTAGTTTACCAAGGATAGGAGGCTAGCAAGAGGATATATATTTATTTATTTTTTTGCCTCAACAGGGTTCTGCAACTAAGAGTTAATACTTTTTAATTATTCATTTAACATTTTAAAGACCATTAGCTTTAGTGTTTTTACAAGAGATTACACCAGCATACATCCCTCCAACCAGACATGCGTTATCAGCTGATTATGTATAGTAGTCAGTCAGAGAATCCTCCCTTTTTTTAGACAGCTTGTGAAACTTGCTCACATTTTACAGGCTCCTTTTGATTCTTTTGATTTCTATCAAGACAATTGAATTATGTCAGCCTTAATACAGACCTTTTGTCTGCGTGCAGAATTTTAACGTCCACATCAAGTCTATATGGAGCAAATCTGAACTAACAGCAACGTTCTGACTTAGTAGGCAGGATTGAATGCTATGGTCAATCCATAATCATAACCGATGGCCTCCTTTGCGCTGTAACCTCTGTGTAACCTTTCCTCATGATCATATCCATACACTAGATCCTGGTGAAAGTTTATGATTCATCTTAATCTTTCTCTTACTATATATTGTGTTGGAGTAGTTATAGTGTATTTCAGTTTTTCACATTTGTTTACCCTTCACATCAAGCCTGCTAAAGCCACGAGACGCCTTTATTATAATTAGTTCCTTGTCCTAGTTTCAGTTAATGTAGCCACTTCTCTTTATTTGTTGTCCTATGACTCAGTGTTCATGTGGTAATGCTAAGACTGAGAAAAAAGAAGAAGAGACAGAACATGATGCTGTGCAGAAGAGAATGCAATCTCTCCATCCCTCTCACATTTAAAAGCAGCAGCAGAAAAACTCCTCATGTCCTGTGTCAGCGAATTGGTGCTTGTTGGGAGAAGGTGCTGAAGAAAGGTCATATTGCTGCGGAGAGCACAGCAGTGTGTCTCCTGTGATCGTGATCTGAACTCCAGTGTCATTAGCCAAGCTCTGGGACTGACACAGCTTCAGCTGGCTGCCTTTCTGTTTGTGCAGTTGGAGAAAAAGGAGTGAGACATAGAAGCTAATTTGGTTGTTGATCCGCCATGCCGAGTCCTGTGGAAATTGGTAGTCTCCTGCATTCTTGCCTGACCTACAGCATTTGAGAAATGCATGCTTGCTTTAATTATTTTTGGCAGATGCGGCCTTCAGATAACTATACATAATTATGAATAAACATATAGACAACATTTACACAATGTTAGTGAATGCAGCTGTTTAATGCCCTAGGTTGGTAGCATTGTGCAATTAGTGAGTGAGCAGCTGAGAATTAGTCATTAGTAAGTTGGAATAAAAATACTATGTTTCACAATTATGTCTGAAACCTTCTGGCAAATTTTTAATTGCAGAGTGCTACAAACTAAGGATGTGTTAACCATTCGACTACTGAAATCATTGTTTTGTAGTTCATTGAGTTATGTCACAGGAAGCCAAATAAAATTTGCTGAACAGCAGTTCAACTAAATATTGATTTTATGCTTTAACTTTATTACTGGCACACATGTGTCTGAACATTTGTGACAAGCCAGATATAAAGAGTGTGACTCAATCGGTAAATAGACTAGTCTGGCATTATGTTAAATATATAGATAGCATAAATATATATAGCATGGGGGTTACAACCCCTGTGATAACTCAAACGATAATTCTAATATGGTAATGAAGCATGACAAAGATATTGCTTGATATAATAAATACTACAATAAAATTTACACTTTGTTCGAACAGCATGCAAAATGAGGGACAATGACAAAAGCAAAATGCTCCCATTGTAATTAGAGTGTAAAATTAAGCTGCGCCAGCTCCCAGCCGCTAAGTGCCATGCGGTGGGATGCAACATGCTGCTTTTGACAGAAAAGAAGGATCTCTATGACCCTTCCAATGAACAATGCAGAGGAAATGCCAGACTGCTGAAAGTCTTAGAGGTGAATACTGATAATACTGTGTCCCTGATTGATAATGTGGTATTTTTTCTTTTATTTTTGCCTCTCTTTGGTTTTACAGATCAATTTTTCGGACTAAACCTTTGCTGCTGACTTTGTTTTGTTTGTGGTGACAGTGGATCTACTCTTTCATTTTGCAAGGCAAATTAGAACACTGTTTCATTTAAAGTCAGAATCATGGTATTCTGTCGTCCTTTGAAGGGCTAAACCAAATTGTTTTGATTGATTTTCGGTTTAGAATTGTACACCCCTATTTGCTATAGCACTCCTGAATGCTTTATCAGTGCCCTCCCACCTACTCACAGCCCGTATCATATTAGATGCCAGTCTGCACTCCTTGCAGTGTAGTGATGAGAGCAGTGAAGCTGGGAGCCTACAGAAAGCCTGTCATACATTGATTAAGACTATGAATCTCACAGACCATGAAGCATTTACACTGCTGCCAGTAAGAGCCTAATGTTTAACGTTAGAATATTTCAGTCCAGCATGGACCCACACGTTCCATTAGTTCAAATATATAACTCAAAAACCCTGGCGAGGCAGGCTTCATTGTTTGTACAGTATATGATACAGTAAAACAATATAGAATTTTAAAGGGGCAAGTTGCAAGATTTTTAGTTTTAAACATTTAAAAAAGGCAGAGAATGTGAGGAAATAACAGTTTTAATGGTATGTCAAAGACGTTTATGTATCATGTTGCAGAGATATCCACTAAAGTTAACATGCTTTTCAGTTTACCTTGGTCTGTCCTGCTTCATAATGCCATGTTGTCAGTGCCACTGTGGAGAGGATGAAGAAATAGCACCACACTGAGAGTGCTTTTATAATCTCAGGTCAGGAACATTAATCGCAATGATGGCTCTTACTAAGCAGTCATCATCACTGCCGCCCATTCAAACAAAATAATTAATATAAATGGAAGATAAACAGGAGTTAACATTGGTGCTGGTTTTCACCACTGGTGACACCCTTGTTAAGTTCGCAAAGGAAACTTCCCATGAAGTTTGACACTAAACTTGCACCGTTTTGCCTAGACTGATAGAGAGTGAAGAGAGAGGAGGAGAGACATTGCATTTTCTTGTTTCATATGATAGGACACCACAACTTTCTGGTGATATGTTGCCCTCTATTTGTTTTAAATACGAATTTAACAGTTTGTGCCATCTTACAATTTTCTCCTTTATATGAAAAATGGTATGATTTAAAACATTATGTTGATAAATACAATATCAATATGCAAAATAAAAGCTAAATCACAATGATATATTGGGAAGTGGTTGCCCCAGTTACTAAATTCTATATTTTATAAAAAATAATACTTGCATTCATTCTTTTTTTTTTTATTCAGTGTTTTTTATGCAGTCAATCTTAAAGATTTGGGTTATCATGAGTTTGTTTCTTTAAATAAAAACACAAAACTTAAGAGTTTTAGTCTATAGTAAACCTTGTTTTAGCCACATCCCTGTATATTGGAACAAGAATCTGGAATTGGATCATGAAGTAAATCTTTGTATGTAAATAAAGTTTGTAACAGTGTGTAACATTGTGTAACAAAAAAGGATCATCAACGAAACTCATACTTCTTGCCATTAAGTAAACATTCTGTTGCTGACAATTCATTGTTGCTGACAATTTTATATTTATTAATAGCATAAATATAATTAGGGTATAATGCATTTAAAACATAAGGTTAAAATCCAGAATGTGTTCTTTAGCTCTTACTTCGAACCAGTTTGTTAGAATGACCCACATCAGTTTTAAAGGCACGGCAACAGAAACTGCCTGCTTAATTCTAAGGCAGTGTCTAATCTTATCAGCAAAGGGCTAGTGTGGCTATTTCATCTTGTTTACTCAATTGCTCAGTATACAAACAACTATTCAGGTGAGCAATGCAGCCATGCACAATGTGTAGGACTCGGGACGTTTCAAAGATCTCTGACCCACTAGCAAGCAAGCATAGTTAATCCTGTATTAATTGCAATGCAGTATGTGATTATTGAGGAATAATCACTGTATTCCTAGTAATCACTAATTCCCATTATTTCTAAATGTGGTACTACTGGATTATATTTCTGTCCTGTCTCCACACCCCGGCAAGCTGACTGGACATGATAGCAGCCAGTCAGATATCAGTCTGTTAATTTCCTTTCACCAGCTGTCCTTGCAGAACGCAAGGTGTCTGATACCGAGGCTAGATTTCACCTAGCATTGTTTGTTCCCTTCATCAGCCTGCACACAAAGTCACCTGCCAGAGCTGCATTGTCATGCTAGTTTTCAGGCATGCTCATCCATCATTGTGCTGTTGCTATATCAAGCACAGGCACACAACAGCAGCCTACAGCGCAGGATCAGCACATCAAACAGCACCCAAACAGATCATTTATATGTATGAGCTGCACAATTAAGTCCCAGCAGTTTGGACTGGTCTGTCCAACTTAAATAGTATCTAAATAAATCAGAGAATAGAGCTGTGTGCCAGTTACCCACAGTAACCACAATGAGGGTTTGGCAGTTCAGCCAAAGTGATCCCTCACTATGGAGCAGTAAGTCCATTCCAATGCTAGACACAGCTCCCCTGTGGCCAGACCAGAGGCGGGAAAGGCCCACTGAAAGACTGAAGAGGATGCAGGAGTGTGTCTGTCTTGTTTTGAAGGCAGAACATTAGGGTTAAAGTTCATTGATGTTAAAGCGAGATTCCTGTACAAAGGTTAGAAAAAGTAAATTGAGCTTTGGGTGTGGACAGTGCACCTTAATGTAAGTGTGTTTTGTTGCTAAGCAACTGCCGAAGGGAGTCCCTCCCCCTCTTCTTACCCTAAAGGAAGAGGAAAATGAGGGACTGGGAGCCAGAAAGGGGGAGGTACAGTGGGGGGACCACCATCTGTGAAAGAAATCCTTAGAGCTGCTGCTCTGAACACAGAATTTGGCATGTGTGTGCGCTGATGTTTAGTACAGCTTGGGGATCAGTGAGAGGATCCTGCAGTAAAATTACTGAGGGGGGAGGCCAGTTACCACTTTAGTGAACAAAGGATGAAGGGGAACAAGCTGAAGTTAACAGACAAAAAACTAAAACAAGAGTGACCCCTCACTTAGTGCTTGACAGCACTACTATTTTACTACTGTTCCACTCTATTTTTAACTTGATTGCTGTATTTCAGGGATGGAAGTGGCAGTATCAAGTGTGCCAGTGTATTGTTTTTGGTTAAACCCATTAAATATCTGTATGTAGATATTCTGGGGCATCACACATGGTAGTGCGTGGCTGTGTTAATGGGATGATTAATTCCAGACAAACTGTTTTGTTCAGAATTATTTTTAAAAGGGACCACACGTCTAAAGTGTTAGATAGCTCTTTTCTCACATAAAATAATTACAAATACACCACCTGATACCTGAAGCTTTATAGCCCTTTTCAAATAGGGATTTATCCTAAAAATTTGTGTTTTAAAAGGCATTCATGGTGGAGACATACAAGCCCCTTTTCAAAAACGTGGGAAGGTTACAAACTGTAGAAATGAACTTGACTGCAATAGACTGCAGCACATTTTAATTAGTCTGATGATAACATTCATTATTTAGACAGACGGTCAGGAATTTTGGTTTTGCAACAAGCAAGTTATTGACTCTCAGATGCTGACAAGACCAGCGTTTGTGGTGAATGTCATGTAATATTGTGATGCTTGATAGTATTGATGTATTTTGGACTGTAACACGGAAGTAATGATTTTCAGTAGCCTTAATTGGTAATCAGATTTAAATTTGTGCACATTAAGATATCTGTCATGGTTGTTCTGCTGTTATGCCTTGTCATTTTTAAGTTGTGATATCTGTCATGTTTTATGATTGAGTCAATTTTTCCTTATGTTTGCAGTGCCAACATCTGGCCAGGGACGACAGATGAAAATTGGTCTCATTGGCTCACACTGGCTCATTTACTGTTTTGCTGATATTGTTTATTCATATGCACTGTGCCGTGACAGGTAAACTAGTACAATTAGTACATAAATAATAAAGGAAAGAAATACAGATGGCCGACTTGCAGAATTTTGGTCAACTGAGAATGCTATGACTAATTCAGTTGACTTAAAGAAGGCAGCGCTTACTATTGCTGCTGTGGGTGGAGGCTAGCACTTCTGCTTTGAGGAGCAGGGCCTCTTAGTTCTGTATTGCCTTACAGAAAGCAAGTGACGGCGGTATGGCCTTCACATATCAGCCATATATGGTGGCCTTTCATGCATTGATTTAAACAGTAGCATGTCGTCACTTACAAAGTAGTGTCCTAACCTCTCTGCCTCTCAGCCATCACTTCCCAACCCACTGTGTCTCTGGTAGCTGTGTTAGCTTTACATCTTTATTCTGCTGGCCAGATTAAATCTTGGTAAAAAAAGACTCTGAAAATGAGCCAATCACTGAAAGATACATTTATCATTCTCTGTTTATTGATTATGCAATTTGATGTGCAGCCAGTGCTTTACAGAATACTTGAAATTAGTGCAAAATTATATAGATTAATACATGCGTCATGATTTAAACAATTTCAGTCAGTTTTGATATTTTTAACTTTTAGAACAATTTTATGTTAAAATTGTTACATTTGTGTTAAGCTGATGAATATGAATATAAAACATATATTATGCTGACCTCTCTTTGTACAGAAAGAAACTGGTTTGGTTAGCCTACCCTGTATGATCAATTAGCCAAGCTGTTCGGAATGGCCAGGTTTGTCACAGTACAGTAACGATAAGCAAAAAGCAACAGACGGAGCAGGGATAGAATGCTGACATTGCTTAACACTAGGCTCATCACTAGAATACCAGTGCTAATACCTTAGATTTGCTAACTCTTTTGTGAAGACATTAACCACATGTGTCCGGAGCAAAGAGACAATGCCATGCTTACTAACCTAAAGCTAGACAATGCAATGCTAATTAACCTAATTTGTTTTAGGTCGGCAGCAGCCTCACAATGCAATGAGCAATCAATATACATGTACCTAAAATTAAGTGTTTCTGATCTTTATCCTGTCCTTTTATACAGAACAGAACAGCAAAAACAGGCATGACAGTAAGAATAAGAAATGATTCAGTAAAACATGTAAAATAAAATAGAATGAAAGGAGATTATCGTGAGAAGATGCAGTAGGGGAACTGTGCAAGATATCACAAAGTGTGATTCTCAAGGTCAAGTGAAGGGATCAAATCATGAGACTGAAGGGTGCCATATTTTATTCAACTTAATTTCCAGAGGAGGTAAATTCTCCTGCAGGCTTTCAGGCACCTGCAAGCGCAAAAACTGGTGCTTTCCTTTCTCTTGGAATAGAGTTTCCAAAGAAGACACCAAAGATAAAGATTCAGTATGTATTTTTGTGGCCTTAGACATTATGTTGACAAAACACAACAAGTGTCATAAACGCTAGGCGAAAACTGTATATATATATATGATTGGCTGTTTACTGTACGCATTTATAACAAGCATTACCCACATCTGGTAATAACTCCCTGCGCCTGAATCTTATATAAACCTTTAAAATATATAAGGTAAGGCCAGATGAGGTGAAGTTCACTGTGAACAAGGCTCCCTGCTGCCAAACCTTACCCAGGACATCTCAAGCATATATAAGAAGTGAGGCAGATCCACTTCCAATCTTTTGTTTAATTTTTGCTCTCTGTTTACTTTACTTTTGTAGAGGTGCCATAAACATACATTATCCAAATCCTACAGCAGTGAGAAGCGTTTTAAGAAAGTGGTCTAAATGTTTACAGAACAAAGGTACTTTAAGGTGGGAAACAATAACTAAATACGCTCCCACGACATTTTTCTCTTGCAAGTCATGACTAGTTGGAACGTCACAGAAATGCTGTGCTTCTTTACTGGCAGTGCCATGCTGTTTCAAGTTTCAGACTGAGAGCATTCAAAACCAAAAGTAAACAGCAGCTACAGTGCATGTGTAGATAGTTAGTGAAAAAGTACCGTCTATTATTTCTGAGTGTATTGTCATGCGTATTTAGAATGTTGCATTATACAGTAATGTTTTCTGTAATTATACTATAGTAGTAATTAGTAGCCTATTTAATAATTTCTTGCCCAGAGTGGGCTGCCATCATTGCGTTTAACTTTCCTCTCATATGCTGCCTTTCCTTAAATGATCTAACCAGGAGAAGCAGCTTCAGTATGATTGACAAGAGATTAGAATATGCCGTCAGGGTAGTGGTACTACTGCATCCTTTTCATGTTGGATTTATGGCAGACTTGACCGTACAGTAGCCTTATTTGCATGCAGCCTGATTATACATATAATAATCCGACTAACGACTCTAATAGAATTTGTCTGTGTATACACCTCAGTCTGCATTCCAAAAGCAATTTCTCTATGACTGAAAGAGGTGGGTAACTCTGTAAACAAGCCTTTAAATAAAGGATTAAAAGTTTTGTAAATGCCTGAATCTGTTTACATGCCCAATCCAGAAAGTCCATATATGTTCTGCCAGAACAGAAACTGTACTGCAGAGGAGACACAAGTAGGGCCAGTCATGAAGTTTACAAAATGTGCATATAAACACTCTAGTCTTAATATGTAATCAGTATAAATTTAATTGGATAGACCAAAAACTGTGCATATAAACACGGCCAATGACTCAACATCACCTCTTGAGGTACAAAGTGGTATTACAAGACAGAACATGTGTTACACATGAAACATTTTACTAATTCCATCTTTAAAATGGACATAATACATGCCATACTTGAGTGTATGTGCACTGTTGTGCAAAAAAAAAACAATATTATTTTTATTCTGCTGATGTCTTAAAAACTGTTTTTTGTTGTAACCCTTTTGTTGGATTATTCATTTTCATTTTTTCTGCTAAGGCCACACACCTGAATAAAAAACAAAACAAAATAGATCTGCTTGAAAAAGGCAAGAGGGCTAGAGAGAGTCGAGGCTAGCTTGTATGGTCAGAATCCATCGTGTGTCTGTGTGTGTCTGTGTGTGTCTGTCTGACTGTTCTCACCAGACCGCAGTGCCCCTCCTCCCTGACCTATGACAGACACACAAGCAGACGCTAGTCTCAAAACACCCCTGACCCACATTGAGCCCCTTCTGTCTGAGTGGTGTCATCAGCATGAAGAGTGTACACATGTAGGAGTGCAACATTCTCTAAAACAAACCCATTTCATCTAAAAAAGCCTCAATCCTTCAGCTGTGATATTATTACCAAACACATCACCTAGATTGATCATTCAAGCAGTGTTTGAAGACTTGCCCAGGCTGATGGAAAAGAACCAAACATTACTGCTTTGGGGCTGTAAAGCCAGATTGCAAAATCTTTTGTGCTTTCATAATTCATCAGTAGCACCACAGGAGAATTCCCACCACACTCAGAAAAGAAATCCCATTCTTCTAATGTAGGGCTGTAGTAAAGTCAGAATCCCAAAAGAATGTTTCTAGTTTTTGCACACAATGAAGAAGTGAAATATAGCAGAATATTATAAAAAAAAGTTAAATTACAGCAAGTTATAATAACATCTTTGGGTGAATCTTCACGCCGCTTGACTTGGACCAAGACTTCAGAGCTTGGTTATATTGCAGTATGGTTGCAGTTGCACGCCTGTTTATTAAACATGACCTGACCCCGATTTAATCCAAAGAGGAAACACATGCTGTTTGCCATGTGTGTAACACTAAGGGAGTCTTTCTCAATCATGGCATATGATATTCATGGTCAGAGACACATTGAGTCACGGTTATTAAACATATTTCCGGCCTTTATTTAGTTTTAAAGGCCTCTTGGGGAAAAAAAATAACACTAAGTTTAAGATGTACTGTTCATTCCTCAGTATATGTGCTAACTAAGTTTAGCTAGTAAACTAGTGTTTACACCTCATGTTTTTGTGCCATCACAAAAGCAATCCATTTATATACACATATATCCAAAAAATATGTTGGAAAAGGAAAATGACTAAATCAAACAAATAAGCCTCTGGTGTTCTCAAAACAATAGGCTGACTGGTCCAGATCTCAACCTCAGTATCTCAGCATGTTTAAAATGGTAGTAACTTCAGGCACCCCGAGATGGTGTTGCACAAGGATGGTTACACTATGAATACCTGTGGAATGTGTGACAGTATTCAGAGATTGAGAAGAGTTGGTACAGTGTAGTGAATGTCTCGTTTAATGTGTGGAAAAAGGGCTGCACAGCGGATGTTAATGATTGACTAAAAGGAGAGATTGCATTTAGGCATACCAAAGACCATAGGGTAAAAGAAGTAGCTGAATATGCAGGTGTATGGAAGCGTATGGTCATAAGGGTCTACCAGCAGTGACTAATCCCAGTCTACAGGAAACTCTCTTTAGACTTGTGGCAAGGAAGACATCTACCACATCTGGCCCAATTGCACAATTCTTTAAACTAAGAGTGGCCAGAAACCTGTTTAGTTCATACCAAATCAAATTACAGTTGTAATTTGTGCATGGAGGTGTTATATGCTGTTAGGTATGTTTTAGTCACATGTAACTCGTTTTTAAAGGCCTTTGTGGTGTTGGTGCAGAGGAGTGGCTGAATGCACAAATATAGCTGAATTCAGGCTTAGATATCAAACATCTCGCTCTTACTTGCACTCGTTCTCTCTCGCTCTCGTTTGCTCTCTCCTTTCTCCTCTCGTCTCTCTCTCCTCTCTCAAAATCTAACAACATTACTTGCAGTAGCATTGCCTGTAGTCCTGGCACGATCATGCGCACGTTCCATCCTGCATTTCAAAACGCTTTGGCCTGATGGTGCTGACTGTTAAGTCTTTTTAGTTGCTGGCCTTTCTGCTGATGTTTATTCTGTAGATGAGGAGTGAATTACATGAGTCTCAAAAGCCCCAAGGTTTAGATGCCCTTTACTCTGATCACCCTGCAGGGCATTTAAGTAAGATGCACAAGTATAGGTCTTTTTCAGCCTCACTTTCCGCCTGCTGAAGGCTGGTCTGAGGTGTTTTCTGCTTGTTCAGCCAGTTACTGCCTTCGCTTTCATTAGTGTAAGCATTTTGCTGGTGATGATCGGGGGACCAAGCATATTTTCTTGTGTATGTGCATTAAGGTATTCATGTTGCTGAAATGAAAGGCTGCATTGTAGCATGCATATGGTGTTATACGGTGTATGTTTTTCATCTCTGTTGTCTTAGAAGCTGTTGGCTTTGCTTTAGATGCGTTGTGCTGCATAATGCATGTTTCTGTTTGTTTGTGTGATGCCTTTAAGACGGAGAGGCAGTGTCTCTTACATGTATCAGGTAGCTTGTTGTTTGTGAGAGAGAGAGAGAGGGAGAGAGGGGGCTGGGGGTCCTGATGATTTTCTTTTCTGGCACTGGCCTGTGCTCAGCAGGAGCTTTCTGAAGGCTAAAGGCGGTGATGTGAGTAGTAATGCACTTGTAGTAAACCTTCCCCTGCGAGTGAACTCAGCCCCAACTTTCCCTGGAATGAAAGCAGTCAAGAGGGCCTAATGAAAGCCAGTGTAACTATTAGAAACACATTGTGAATGCTGTTATACCAATGCCAAGACAGAGTCATTCAACTAAAGCACAGGCTCAGGTGGATGCAATTGTAAAAAAGTCAGTTGGCAGGTAGCACAACCGCTTTGGAACACTGTAGAAACTAATGACTATACCAGTTTTCAGTTCCCTACAGAAGCAATCTGGCCTAAATTTAGCATGTTAGGGACCATGTTATATAACTTGTATGCGCATAGCCAGCCTTATTGATTTGACAGAATTCAGTTTTGTATCCTTTTGTTTTTGTCATTAAGAGGGGCATCAAGTTCAGCTCAGTCTTTTAATGCTTTTAATCCTTTCGATTGTAAGGAAATCTGAGCTCTGTATAAAAATAGGTGGCATGAAAAGAACAGGAAAAAAACAAGTACACTAACAAATAAATGGTGACCCTTTTAGCAGCTGTTGCCGTTAGCTGGCTAGTTATTATTTTCTTCCATTGATCTGACATAATCAGTTGTTTTAGTGTAGGTCATTTGATGTGAGATGTAGAGTAGCTGTAGAGTTACTGGACGAAAAGTCTACAAGCTCCTCTAACTATCTCACTGTGTTCTAACAAGCACATTGCCTTTTTAGGTCAGCTGTATTAGGCTGGCATTACACAATTCATGCTTGAGTTACATGCAGTTTTTGTGCATTCAAAGTTACACAGTACATGTGGGTACTTGTTCAGTTAGCCAAATTGTCAGCACATATTCACAACAATTTATTAAAAACAAACAAATCTAAATAAATATATAAATAAATAAGCGACATATTAGGGTGTTTGGAGTACATTTATGGTCTTATTGTATAATTTTTTACAGCAGTTATTGTTTTAGCCATTTCAAGCTTTATATATTTATTTATTTTTGCATTATGCAGTTATGTTAAATTTAGGGTCAGCCAACACTAGTCGCATTCACTCGTAGCATGTTATATCTGATAAACGCCATGTACAGGCATTCGGAAGAATTGCACAGTTGCAGTCTTCATTAATAAATGCATGTGTGGTATCTACCTTACACATAGTAGCTAATTACCAACAAAACTCCTGAAGAACTACAGTGAAGGCCAAACTCAATCTTCTACATCTTACTGCATGTTCTTTACTTGCTAAAAGACGGGTGTTTTGTCATTGCTTGACTCTGCTAGTTCCAGCTTCCTCACATGACCCACAGCACTTTTGAAACGTTTCAAACCTCATTATTTGAAGACTGTTGTTGCCATGGGTAATTGTTAATCCGTTGGTATGACTCTGTGTTTGGGGAGTGGCCTGCCTTCAACGGTGATCTATTACACCTATCAGGTTAATTGCCTTTGGCATTTTCCTCATTAGCCTGCCTACCCAGTTTCTCTGGAATACAGTTATTCAGCCTCACTCTCTGCTTGGTCACAACTTGCATTTTGCTGTACTATAAGTGTTAATAAATACAAACCTACAATCTCTATTTGTGCTATTTATGTACGAATATATTTTAGAATATCTTTCTTACATAAAAATTCACTTCAGAGTGCTTCAGAGTGTAATTAAATGAATCTACATCACTGCATTTACACTGCTTTGCCCTGTCTACAGACATTCATCCTGCCTCTTCAGTTGGCTGCGTGGCTTTTTGCATTAGCAAACATGGCAGCCCAACACCATACTGAGAGACACTACTTCTGTATGTGTAGCTCAATAAATATTGCCCATATCAGTCTTAATGTATCACAATTTATTGTTCCTGGTAACCTTTACCGTCCCTCTGAATAGCATTGCAATCAGACACTTCCTTCTGGATGCAATTATATTAATGGTGTGTATAAAAAAATAATCTAATCTAATAAAATCTAATGCTTAATTCCTTTTAATATGGTGTTTCTTTAAGCATGTGTTAATATTCTGCCTACAGCATTTTAACCGAGGTTCAGGTCACACTACGGCTAATGTATTACAATAGGCAAAAACATGGACCAGCTGCTTGGTGTACTGAGTGTGCCAGCAGATTTGGAAACAGAAACCAAGAAAACAAAGCCTGTTTTGTTAGAGGAAAAAGGAAGTTGCAAGGTGCTGCTCGTGGCTGACATGTCTTTTGACCATGGTTTTGATTATGCAGTGCTAAATGTTTTTGTGCATGTTTGTGTGGTATAAGTGAGAAAGCGTTATGCAGGTTGTTGTGGTCAGACAGTGTGACTCAGTTCACTCAGTCTTAGGGCTCTCTTCAGGCTGTCTGTGTCCTGTCATTCACATACAGCTATACGTTAGGGCACATCACGCTGTTCCAGAATGACAAACAAACCTTTCTACAGCACTCTAACCCAAAACTACCATATCCTCCCTATCCTTTTGTTCTGTTCATCCTCCATATCCATTAAATACACATTGTTGTACCACTTGAAGTAGCTAAACAGCAATGATTGTAATAAGACCATAATCGTATTCAGAAAGCCAAAAAGTGCATATGAGCATTAATGATGGTTATAAAATGATTACATAATTAGTCATTCTAAAATGATTATGTTAACATAGTATTATTTGGTTTGTTTAAGGGACCTTGAAAATGGCATGACAAAGAAAGAGTGACAGCAGTGTCTTTTCTGCTTGTGATTCTTCATCACAGCAAGTGATTGTATCAGGCCATTACCGAAAGAACAGATCTTGTATTGCATGTTCTAGTGTGTACATGTTAATGGTGCTGCTGTAATAGAATGTAATAAATAGGATTGGATGTGCATAGTGATGATGTGACACATGTTATTCATGTGAAACCAAACCAGTAAAGTCAGCACTCTTTCAGTGTAGATATAGTGGCCCTGCGATGGACTGGTGATCTGTCCGGGGTTTATTCTGCCTGCTGCCCTTTGAGTGCTGGGATAGGCTCCAGCACCCTTTTGACCAAGTAGGATTAGGCAGCTTGGCAGAAAGATATTGTTGGAATTTTTACGTTTCAGTAATGTTGATATACCAGCATTGGCATCATTAAATATGTACATAGGAAACATTGGATTGTGTTGACCTTTCCCAAATTTTTTTGCATCTTTGGTAATACATTATGCTGTGATATAAATAAATGTATACATGCAGCCAGGATCTGCATACATGCTGGCAGGACCTCAGCCACGAAACTCATCTCTGCATCTCCTCTCTTTGTTAGCCTACTTCATCCACTACTGGGCTGCTGCATCCCTGCAGAGAGTGACTGGTAAGGAGGGGTTGGGCTAATGTTGGCCTGTATCACCTACCTGAGGGTCAGATTAGGCATTCATTAGAACTCTGTGGTGGATGAATCAGCGAAGCGCATTCGAGGCCCAGCCTAGAGCTCCAAACACTCAGTGAGTGGTTAGCAGGGCGGTGCAGGGCGGGCAAACCCACTAGACTGGAGGTAATTGGACTGGGATTCTCTTGGAGCTAAGCAGCATGGCGAATAGCGTTGGTGTCTGGAGCGAGTGGGAGAGAATAGCCTGTAGACAGCTGTTAGGAAGCCCAGCAAAAAAGAGAGAATTTGTCATTCTCCTGAGAGACTCCTTAAAGCGTCAACCACGTTTTACTGAAGCGCTTCAGAAGATTCATTACAGAAAGGAACAACCCCGTCAGGATTTGTGCATGCAGTGGATGTGATGTAGCAGAACTGTGTCGTCTTTTCTGTTTCACAAAAGACTAAGCCTTGTGGTTATGCATCGCTTGCCGTGCAGCAGTGTTGGGTTATTAAACCATTATGGTGACCACTGGACCGAAGCCTTCCGGGTTATACTATAAAGCTGCTGTAATACACACAAACTAAACCTCTGCCCCTTTTATTTATTTGTCCTGCAATGCTGACCCTATGTGTCTGAGTAGTGGCTGCCTGTATTGATTACCAACCATGTTGAGGGATTGGAAATCAAAGTGAGTGTGTCTATGCCCAGCCAGCTTTTAAATAATCGTCATCAAATACCAACATTTTAAAAATAAGACTTTAATATGCTACATCAACACTGACTGACATTACTATGTACCATTTTTAGAATGTACCTTTATTTGGACACTCAACAATGTTACATATTACCCTGCCCATTTATGTAAAGGAGTGTTTCTACTGGGTCTGCTTGTTGAATGAACACACAGTATAGGGCATGTATCAGGGCACATTTGGGCAAGACTTACCAAGCTACACATACAGACGTAGTGTCTCTCAGTATGGTGCCAGGGCGCTGTGTTTGCTAGCGCAACATGCCAGATGTCTCTGTATGGAGCTGTAGAGGTTCCTAATGGTGTCTATGCGATAATCCATCCCATGCAGCTTGAATATTCTCACACAGTTCCTGCAGATTTTGTGGTGGGGTGGAGGTGGGGTAGCACAAACTGTTCATCTTGGAGCTGACCACGGTGCCGCTATACACATGTTCATTAATCGTCTACACCAAGATGAAAGGTGGACTTATCACTGAAGATTACGTGTTGCCATTCTGAGTCACTTGCACAACACCATTGCAGTCTTTGGCAACATTGACGTGGTGTTAAGTGCAGTCGTCATAACTAGGCTGTGTGCATATAGTCCTGCGTTGTGCAACTGCCTGCCAGAACTAACAGAATGGCTTATGGAGAACATCACTGCTTGCTAAATGTCTGCAATTGTGGGTGTTGGGTCAGTCAGGTACAGTAATAAGGCCCATCTATAACTGCATCTTGTGCACGCTGAGTGTGAAACTTGAATCACTCACAATGTCAAACCTACACACCAAGTTTCATTCCTGTCAGTTGATTCCTTTTGGGTGCAACTATTTGTGCAGCTATTTTTTTGTGGACTCCTTATGTGAAACAACTTTTTTACATTGTTGGGAATGCACTGTGAGAATGCAATGCCGTCAGTAAAGCAGAATAATTCTGTTTTTAGTTTGTTGTGAGGTACAAATGTGGTGGTAGTATATATGCCTCTGATGACTGTTTACGGTAACTAGCAGAAAGTTGTATTCGTGATTCCCACATGTTTATGTTTTACGTGCCTTTATTTAGATGATAAAATGGCTGGCAGAAACATGGTTGAAACTCTGGGACTGTATATATTAAGTTTTCATATCCCATTGTAAAATAGTCTGATACTACAGACATTTGTATCTCTTTGTTAACTTCTGAAAATATGCCTCATTGCCGCAGATTGTGGATAAGACCCCTCAACATTACCTTTAGAAGAATACACATAAAGAATGCTTAAAAACAAGAAATTAACTGCTGGAAGAGGATTGAGTCTAAAGCTGATATCTAGTGGATTTAGATGTGTCTTGATTAGGATATGTCTACTATTTGTTGTCAGTAACTACTTTCGATCGTCTTTAAATTCACAATGTGATTTAATTGTTTAGAGAATGGTTTATGTAGAGTCTGAGGGTTGTGGTGGCTTGTAGCATCGGTTTCTGTAGTGCAGAACACTTTCTGGACTTATTGGTGGAGTCTGGGAAATGGCCCACTTCTGTGCACTCTGGCATGTCTAATGACCATGTAGCCATCCAGCTCCAGCAGTGTTACTAAAGAAACCTTTTAGTGACAGGTCATGTTAATTGATACGCTTTGTGTTTTGCTGTCATTGTGGCCTTTTCAGTCTGCTCAGCAGGAATTGGTTAAATGATGTTGTTTGAAAACAGCCGTATATTAAAAAGCTCTTCGGCTTAAATTAATTGTGCATTTCTATTGGACATTTTCATTTAAAAGTCTATAAAGCTGCTTCTGAGCTTTTTTACTCTCGGCACCAGTAACTGGCATGCAAATTAATGATCCTGTACTGTTTGGCCACTTTAGTAAAATTGAACTGAAGTGTAATAAGTGACTGTTGGAACTATGGAACTCTTTAATTGCATATAGAAGACATTTCCTTGATAGCACAAGCTCGTCTATGTATAGGTGCAGATGGACTTGCCTGAAAGCCCGATCTCAGCTGGACCTAATCTGACCATTTGTCTTCCCTGATGAGTCACACTCCGGCAACGGAGAGTTCAGCTTTTAGCCTGAGAGAGCCTATTGATGAGCTTGTGATGCCTCCAGTGGACCATAACTGTCTCTCAGACATATTATGCAGAGCGAATAGATAATCCTGGCATTCTTTCTACACTTTATAGATCTTCCTTCTTCATCTATAGATCTGTAGATATAGTGTGGCTGAGTTCACAGTATCGATCCTGTAGTGTACCTGTTCATTTAATGGGCTTGATCATTCAATTGCTGTTCTGAATTCTCTACATTCCATCAAATTCCATTCAGTTTTCATGCCTCTGCGAAACAAAGTCTTTGTATGGAGCAACAATAACATAACACAGCCTGGAATCTAATATAAAATTGGTAGTATGTAATCTAGTGAAATCTAGATTACAGTATTTCGTAGCAATTGTGACACATGCATTTGTGCCAGTATATAAACCTTAACTGAGGGAAGCCAGCTTGGTGACAATTGTGATCAGTGGTATACTGGTTGAATATTTGAGCCCGTCTGCCACAATACTTGGCAAATACTTGGAAAGAACAGCTGGTCTATAGCATTTAGCTTTTGCATAAGACAGCACTGTGGTCAAGACCTGGTCCTTACATTGAACAGAGAATCTGAGGCTTAACAGCAGCTAATGATGGAGTGAATAACTATTTACCAAACTGAAGCAGTCTCTGCCGCTTGTGTATGTGACAATATGATTTAACAAACTTGGACAAAAAAATGCTCTGTGCTCAAGCATACACACCATTGATTTATCTGTATATAGTATTTATATATTTTTGTGTGTATTTGTATATTTTTTAATGTTTTGCAGAATATTTAGTTGTTAATAGGCTAACACCACATTTCTCTTCCAGTAACAATACCTGTTCCTTAAATATATCGTATTTCAGTGGATTTCAGGAATTGTTTCCTCATTGGTGATGCCGATACTATGTTTAGGATCTAGTATCGGTGCCAGTATTCATATGATATCGGTATTGTTGCAGCCCTAGTGTTAAATAAAATAGGTGAAGGAGCCTTCCAAAATATCAAGCCATTGCTAGCCAAGTATCTAAAATGGTTAAAAATATATATTGATATCTCATGGTTTTATGGCTTAGACCAGGCATATCAAACTGGGTTCCTTTCAGAGAAACAATTCTGCAGAGACTAAACTTCAAACCACTTCCAGCCATTATAACAGACTCTGGTGCACCTTGACACTTTGACTAAGACCTGAAACTTTGACAGAACAGGCCATCGACACGCAAAGCTGTATACTCTTTAAATTTGTGTTTGGCTTTGGACATATAAAATGATTTTAATATGTTTACAATATGTTTAGGAATTATATGCTTCTCAGCCAAGACAGTGTGCCATCTGGTAAACTATAACTACAGTCCTACGTTAGAAGTGCAGTACCTGTAGTATGGTATTCAGGCCACTGCAGTATATGTATGATGATGTGGGTCTACATTTCATTCTTGTGTGCTTTTTACTAGATTTGCATTAATTGCTTTGGATAAGGGCTGAGAGTTTTTTTTAGCATGTCATTGTCTATGATGGACTGTTGTGTTTTTTTGCGATGGAGCTGTTGTGAATCTTTAACCACTCTTGGTATCTTATCATATAAATCGGATTTGCGGCATGAATAAATGAGTCATCATTTAAGATGAGTCATTGAAACCAATATTAGATTTCTATCAGATGATTGTATTGTATTTTTAGTCATTCTTTTAAACCAAATCTTATTATGCCTTATCCGCCTTATCCATATTTGCATAGTGTCAATGTGTGGCTGCTAGTTTTCTGTTCTTTCTGCTCTGAGTCATTTTTGTCAAAGTGTTTCTTTAAAGTTTCTTCAATGAGCTTTCTTTTAAATTTTGCAGTGACAGTACTGGCCTGCTTATATGACAGGATGCCAGGTTACTGAAAGGTCGTAGGTATAGCAGGTAGAGCAGAGATCATCACAGTCCAGAACACTGTGATGAATTGTCTTCCTCTCAAACACATGCAGCAGTCCATCATTCCCCCTGCTGCTCAATGGCTCTGTTCCATCAAAGAAATGTCATTTACAGTTATGAGGGAGATGAGGAAGTGGAGTATAGAGGAAGTGGCAGAACCAGGTTGAATACTAGTTTCCAATGTAACCAGTTTTGTAACTAGAGTTGTAATTTAGTTGTTCTACATGGGCTGCAACTATCAGATAATGCATTTTTTTATTATTTTTTAACAGTAATAAATGCTTTTTGGATATGTAAATAAAAAAAAAACTATTGTTTTATTGAATGTCTTCATTCTTATTTAGTTTTTTTTAAAACCATATAAAAGTACAAGGACTTGAGTGCTTGGTTAACTGTTCAAGGTGACAGTATTTGAATACTGAAATCACTTTTGGGGTTCAAATTAAGTTCAATCAAAGGAAAGTTGGTTCGTATGAAGATGCTGATTTATAGGGGGTTCGTATGAAGATGCTGATTTATAGGGGGTTCGTATGAAGATGCTGATTTATGGAGGGTTCGTATGAAGATGCTGATATTTACGGGGGTTCGTATGAAGATGCTGATTTATGGGGGGTTCGTATGAAGATGCTGATTTTTACAGGGTTTCGTATGGAGATGCTGATTTATGGGGGGTTCGTATGAAGATGCTGAGTTTTGGAGGATTCGTATGAAGATGCTGAATTTATGGGGGGTTTGAATGAAAATGCAGATTTTATGGGGTGTTTGTGTGAAAATACTGATTTATAGGGGGTTCGTATGAAAATGCTGATTTTATGAGGGGGCTTGTATGAAGATGCTGATTTATAGGGGGTTTGCATGAAAATGCTGATTTTATGGGGGGCTCGTATGAAGATGCTGATTTTATGGGGTGTTTGAATGAAAATGCTGATTTTATGGGGTGTTTGTGTGAAGATGTTGGTTTATAAGGGGTTCGTATGAGGATACTAATTTATAGGAGGTTTGTATGAAGATGCTGATTTATAGGGGGTTCATATGAAGATGCTGATTTTATGGGGGGGTCCGTATGAAGATGCTGATTTTATGGGGGATCCGTATGAAGATGCTGATTTTATGGGGGATCCGTATGAAGATGCTGATTTTATGGGGTGTTTATATGAAGATGCTGATTTTATGGGGTGTTTGTATGAAGATCCTTTGGTTGCTTTTTATTTGTTGATGTTGGCTCTGGTTGGCTGTATTGTAAGAGCTGTCCAGATCAAAACACTTATGTTTTCAGAGTGGGTGGGGCAGAATGGATGTAGACTGCATATGTGGGTGCATGTAAATGCTTTGGCAAACATCACGACCAGTAAATTCAACATGTGACAGTTTTTTACAGCTTAGCTTATATACATTTACATTGTATGGAACTGTGTGGTGACTGTTACATTTAACTATGCATTGAAAGGATAATAGTTTATACAGCGTTGTTACATTTCAGTTTTTCATATATATAATATAAAATAGTATCAGATCATTGAGTTTTGTTGTTGTTGTTGTTGTTGTTGTTGTTGTTGTTGATTCTAGACAACATCCATCTATCCATCCATTTATGCTATAGTTGAGGTTAGCAGTCATTTGCTCTGCAGGGATGCAGTTGTTGAGTTTAAAGGACGGGCTGTTGGTCTCTGTCCAGCACCTCTCGACTCCTGCATCTTGTGCACTGTTAACTGTGTTTGACCACAGCACTAAGGGGATCTGACGTGATGAGCATTTTGGCAGGAGTGAAGCTACTTCCTCAGTGTAAACGTAGTCTGATAGATATTGATAAGTTAAGATATTTGTCCTGCGTCAGTCCTTTAGGTCCTGCGTCAGTCCTTTAGATGGAGGGAGAAATTGCCATGTGGATGTTTTAAATTAGTGAACAGATGTTTAAGGGTTTTTGTTGTTGTTTTTTTGCTTAGATTTGCACTGCAGATGGTGGATTTTACAGAAAAGTAACACATTGTGTGTGTGCTTTTGGTATCTCTTTTCATCTCACACTCTCTGTCTGTCTTTCCATACCACTATCACTCACGCACTCACATTCGGTATCTCTTTTTCTGTTATGCTTTCTCTCTGTGTCTGTCTGTCTCTCCCTGCCACTGTCTCTCACACACTCACTTTCGGTATCTCGTATTCTATTACTCTTTCTCTCTGTGTCTGTCTGTCTCTCCCTGCCACTATCAGTCACTCACTCACTTTTGGTCACTTTCTCTCCGTCACTCACTCATTCACTCACTTTCAGTCCCTCTCTCCCTGTCGCTATCACTCACTTACTCACCCTCAGTCTCTCTCTTTCTGTCTTTCTCTCTCACTCACTCACTCACTCACTCACTCACTGATGTTTTTTCATCTGATCAGTGTCTTCCCCCAAAGACCCCTGATATGCCCCCCCTCCTCATCCCTTTCTACTCTTATCTGTTGATCTTTTGTCCAGTTGTTAAAGCTCTATTCACTGCTATAGAGGGCAGTAGTGTTGTAAAGCTGTCTGTAATTGTTGCCCCATGGGTGCAGTCCTCAGGCCAGTATTAATGCATTTAAGCCCACGGCCGACGCCCGCTCCAAAGTTGCATGTGAGCGAACAGGCCCTGTTTGATGTCATCTGAAAAGGCCTTATTCATGCCAGGATACAAAAGCCAGACGACCCGTCAATATGGAACTTCCCTCAGGCCTTCCTCCAATCAGGCCGCCACCCTCGCATGCCCACTGGGCTTTTGTCCTTCATTAGGCTGCTGGTCAGAGGCTCTTCCATTGTGATGACGTTATGCTGGAATACCAATAAAATGAATCACAAAACATGACATTTGAAGACCTTTTCCCTCAAGAAACCCTTGAGCTCAGATCATCTGGCTTTAGGTCATGTTATCTGGGGGAAAAAAACAAACTATGTGGGTTGTATAGTGAGTTTTTGCTATTGATTGCATTCTCACATTTGTTTAGAAAATCATCTGCAGCTGCAGTGTATTCAGCACTTCATCTTTTCGGTGGAATGGCATGAGGCTTTGAAAAAATACAGAGTGCCCTTTTTCAAATAGTGCTGTTGATTGAATTTTAAAGCATGACTTTTTTTCAGACATTGTTTTTTACTTGTCATGTTTTCAACAAGCTGCCTTAGCTGAATCCACAGTGATCTTGTGCTTAGTGCTCTATATGAAAGCAAAATGGTGAAAAATCAATAACCCCACTTAGACATGCTACTGAAAAACACAGACAGGGACTGTTTGAGACGAGGCCTACTTTTTGTACGGGAGGATTTAAATAAATCTTTGATTTTACCACCGGCACAATTTTATACCACTTAAATTGGTTCATATGGGGGGCTGATTTTCACATGATTAAAGAAAGAAACTAAAATGGTCAGAGCAAGACAGAAGTAATGAAGTCAGGAGAGTAAAATTAACCTTTGTGATGCGAGAGGGCTGGAGGCTCTCTTCCCCCCCACTGTCTCATTATATACTTGAATATTTGATGTTATGGCTGCATGAAATGGGATTTGACTAGTTCATTATTCAGATAATATTCACACACTCAGGCAGGTGTTGGTCTGCCAGAGTGTGTGTTGGGGGGGGGGGTGTTGTCGACGGCTCAGTTTCGCTTGACACTGTATGATTAAGGAGCTCTGTGTAGAAAATTGGCATTGGAAAAGCTGGCCTGTATGGCTGATTACATTTCTTTCCTCACAGCGGCTCTAGATAAATGTATTTTTTATGGTTAACCTGAGAATTCCTTCTTTTTTCCGTAAGGGTGCCTTGATGTCAAATGATCGTTGTTTTGTTTGGATACTGAACAGACTGTCATATGTTGTTCAGATAACTGCAGAAATTAGCAAAAAGATCAACCTGATACCTTGATAGTGATTAGTGCATATTAAAGGTGGAACGTGCTTGGCTGGTTGGTGATAGTCCCCCAAAGCTGCTAGTGTTGTGTGAACATGAACATACAGGTTATTTTCTTTTCCAGCTTCTGTACATTTATATTTCAGTAGTGTAACTGCTTGAAGTTTACTTATTTTAAAATGATTTATTTGTGATTGAATTCTTTGTTTTATGCTATACTAAGCCAAAGAATTTACACACTAAGCACAAAAAGAAATTCAAGGTAATAAAAAATTATACTTTTATTATTGATGAGATCTTCTTTCAGTAGTAAACATACTTACTGTATGCAAGCTCCAGTTTGTGTCATGAAATCAAACCTAATCAACCTATTTTGCTACCATGTGCTAGCAGGAACTTCTTTAAAGTCTTGAGATTTGGTATGAAAAGAGATCATATGTAGTTTGCCTAATGTACCTCATAGAAACTGAGAAATACTGTTGCACTTCACTCTGCTGATGCAGAAAAAAATTGCTTCTTTAAGGATCAAGAAAGTCAGACATGCAAGTCAGTCAAAGCAGTTATGCCTCTGCCCGCACTGATATAGCACACTGTTAACGATTACTGTTAATGATTAATGATGAACAGATCTGCAACGTTCGAGTAAACGTTGGAAAAAAGGAAATGAGAATCTTTACTTGGGCAACACAGCACCACTCATAAAAACATGAGCATTACAAAACAGAAGTCTTTCCAGCATTTACATCCTCACAGACATGTGGTTAGAATTGTTTGATGCAGTAATGAATGAATGATT
Organism: Prochilodus magdalenae; assembly: GCA_024036415.1. Lineage (NCBI taxonomy): Eukaryota > Metazoa > Chordata > Actinopteri > Characiformes > Prochilodontidae > Prochilodus > Prochilodus magdalenae. The sequence continues at coordinate 611,764 of JAMWET010006600.1, forward strand.
TATCCAAATTCATCTTTTAACTACTCACTAAGCCTTACCTAGGTAACCTAAGCATTATACCAGAAATAATGTTACTCGAGTTGCCTTAGTAAGATAAACAGATTAACAAATGCTGTTCTGAACAGAGCTCTCATTATTTACTTTAAAATTCAGTTTGATTTTTATCATCCATACATACTTGAATGTTGTATCAGCATCAGTCCCAAAATACTTGGTGCCTTCCTAAATACCATCACAATTGGAGCACTGTTCAGTGTTGGCATCTTTATATGACAATGCCCAATTACTGTCTCTGTGATCAGAAAGCTGCCAGAGTGCTCTGTGCAGCCAAACAGGACAATGTCTTGGTAATCTTGGTTTTTAAAAGTGAATCATTTGGGCCTTGGAAGTTAACCAGTTTCTTCTTCTTGTCTGTGGTGATGATCCAAAAACCACTGTCTGATAGCTCTGCCTCTGTTGGATATGAATGTGCAATAATATTAATAATGCTGGTAATGGTTTTGTGGGTTTGTGGGACGATTTCACACACTCGCCCACAGCCACATGCCTCTGAGTCCGGCAGCCACGCTTCACACTAAGCCTGTTCTGGAGGATTTCATCACCGCCAGCCTAGCAGTGTTAGAGTGCTAGCTGCAGTCAGCAGGACTTTGCATCTGGAAGACGGCGTTACAGCTGGTGCATCCGCAACACTTCCTTTTGAGCTGACCATTGCTCTTGTGTTGTCAGCCTGAACAACATGAAAAGTAGCTCTTTCTTGTTAAAAGCAATTAGCCTGAGGACTCTTTTTCTGAGGAATCTTTTTCAGAGAAGGCCTTGCTTATTTTAGCAACACAATGCCAAACCATATTTTGCATGTCTTCCAACAGTATCGCTCCATAGTAAAGGTGCCAGAAGTCCAGATCTGTCCAGATCAGTCCAGGCTTGTTAGGGTTTAAATGGTTTGCTTGTAATTGCATTCTGTTTTTAAGTATTCATATTCTGCACAGTGTCTAAACCTTTGTGGCAATGTGGTTATGTTCCTAGGCGACATTTAAAAAAATGCCTTAGAAACACTGTAAAGCCTGTTGTGATTAAACTCTTTTATTCTGCTTCTGTCAGAATGACACCAAAGGGATCATTAGACTGAATTGTAAACCATTCAAAAAACACCATCAAAAAGGGCAGGCATTATTATTATTATTATTGCCTTGAATCAAAATGTAGTTCCTTCAGGGGACAATGCTTCATTTAACACAGAGGAACAAAACACGAGTACAAGATGCAACAAATGTAAAACTAAACACTGTAGATACACTATGCTATTCAGTATACAATAGACTATACAACCATTAAGCACAAAATAGGAATAAAGAAGCCTACTACAAAACAAAGCACTTGACAAAAGGATGCCACTGTTACACGGGCTTACAAATGCAGTAATATACCAGTGCTTTTAATTTAGCATTTTTAAAACTTTACCGTTGCAAATTCATATCTTAATTATTTACCTTACAACTTCTTTATTAGGTGTTTATGAGAAGACTGAAGATGAATAACCTCCATTATTCCAGCTCCTGTGATTCAGGAGAGAGGGATTTTAGCCTACTCAGTTTAAACAGTGTTTACTTTCTCTGATTTTTTTTTTTTTTTTTTTTTTTTACCCCTCAACCTCAGGCAGTATTACCTCTCTCTGTCTGTGTATATGTCTGTCTCTATCGCGCATATATACATACATACATACATTCTTCGTCTTCATCTCTAGAGTGTTCTTTTTAACTTTTTTTAGTTAAATTTATTTTCTCTATCTCTCTCAGATCTTTGGGTTATTTTGGTCTGTTTTTTTTATCTATTTGCCTATATGAGTTCCTTACACAGGATACTTGTGTCTCTATATATGTTCTGTATATTTCATATATTTTTTTATAATTTAGTATATATAATTATGTGTATAAGTGATGCATTGCTGTAAAAAGCTCTCTGACAAAAAGTCAACATTTCCTGCTAAAGTCTGTATATGGCAGCTTTTAATCTAATATCTAATCTGATATCGAGATTTAAATATTAATATTGAGATTTTTTCTTTTTGAGTCTGTAGAAAGTATTATCCTACTGTGTCTGTGCAGTATGGTTAGCTAAACTGCACATGATCCGGGCATGTATAGTGTTTTACATAAAACAACTTTATTTAATAGTCTGTAGAGGTTAGTGTGCGTATACAGCGTAAGTCCCCCCAAAGAACAGGGTTTATAAAATCACTGTCAGGTTTTAAGTACTTTCAGCTACAGTTGAAGCAGCCAAAAAGATTTAACTCAAAACCTTGAATGTGTACTGCAGAGACTGTAGTTTATATCTGTATTGTATCTGTGTTGTATTAGCTTGTTTTTTACACACCAGTTACAATGGTATAATTTTATGATTTGGCTGTAGAATTAACAGTCAGAACAGACACAGGCAGATAAAAGAAAAAAAAAAAAATTTGTGTAAGTAGGCTAGCTTGTCAGACAATTTAGACTGTCAAAATACAATGTCACTGTTATTTTTGATTAGGGCGAAACATTAGCACAGTTCAAATGATGCTTGTTGTTTAAGCATGGAATGCATAGTGAATTGAGACACTGGGGTGTTTTCTGTGTACTAGTACACCGAATAGTTCTTGAGAAAGACTTTGTTAATGATGCGGCTGCTGGGAAAACATGAAATTGTGCCATGCAGGTGGACTACAAACCTGGAGCAGTTTATTTTTGACAAGGAGGCAAACGTCATATTCATCATCCTATATTAAGTCTTCACTGAAGCTCAGCTTCCTGGCTCAAAAACCCGTCTTACAGGGACAGACTCTGAGCGAGAACAATTCTCGTACGCTCTGCTATCTTGAGTGTCGGAGGGTTTATGTTTTTTTTTTTTTTCCCCAGCAGTGACAGGTTTGAGGCTGCTTCGAAATCTAGGCAGCCGCCAGAAGCCAAGAGCTGACAGAAAGAGCTTCTAATCCAGTCAGCAGGCCGGGTGCTGATAAATGGCTCTAGCGTTCACGGGGTGCTGAGCTGGGCTCCTTGCAGAAGCTCTGTGCTGACCTGCCGCCCCCTAATTCAGCTCCAGCCTGAGGCCCGTCATTGCTGCCTCCTCCTCTGTGCCATTAGTTATGCAAAGCAATAGGCAGACTTTAATCTCAGGTAAATTAAACATTTAAACAAAGTGGACTTCGTCGAGCGGAACTCCAGGCAAGAATGAATGTTAAAAAGAAGGCTGGATGAAAATGTATTAACATTCTGTTGGTTGGGGTTGGGGCTGCAGGGAGGGGTGTGGTGGTTGGGGTGGGCCTACTGTTAAAAGGCTTGTGTGACTTTCGCAAGCTTTTTTGCTTTGAGACTTTTAACACATGCCATTCAAGGAGAATCATTAGGCTGTATACTGTATATTATATCTCATTAATGTCCACTTAATTAAATTAATTTTACCTATGGTATCCTCTTATTAAGAAAATATTGTGTATTTCTGCATTACTGAGTTTTTGCTTGATACGTAGCTCTAAATGCATAAAAGCTGATATCTTAATAAGCTTTATGTTGTAAAAGTGTCACAGATATCTGACAAATTAGTAAACTGGTCGACTGTAGTTACGATCAATGGTGTCATATTAGATTGTCATGGTGTAACTCAGAATGGATTCATAGTGAGCTAACGTTAATTTACTCACTGTTGTTGTTGAGGTTTATTTTTATTTTCCTTTAGGTTTTGCTTCTTTGTGATCAACACAATGTCTCGCACCAGCAAATTGGAGCAGAGCTCCCCCAAAAGAAAAAACATCTTGTTTCATTCTAGGACCAAATCATAGGGCATCACATATGGGCATTTTTTTTACCCTGGCCAAAGTCACATACCTTCTATGTAGACATTAGAGAACAATTAAAATGCTGAATAAATGCATTCAGTGGCACTTCTTAAATAATTAAATGTGCTGGCAATGTATGCTTCACCTTCTGTTGCTGCTAAAATACCTTCCTCTGTCTTTGTCCGTGTGCACAGTTCTCTGGCCCTCCAGTGATCTATGCTAGGGATCCCTATTTTTATAAGCCTGTCTATGATCTGGAATGCCTTTGGCCCTGACCCCTGCTCACCCATAGCACAGTAGTCCATGCAAGGATATCCAAGCTCAAGGAGCTTTTATGGGATGCCACTGCTGCTCACTCATGATGATGGTCCTTGTTTTCTACTGTAGGTCATAAGGAGAGCCATGCTTGGGCAATTCTTGATACAACATCAATACTGTACAGTACCCTGTGATTGTCTTTTCAAATAAATAAAATTGTTCACAAGAGGACTAGGGATAAATAAAGGCTGAAAAGATATGCACAGACTGGGAATAGATAGTGGTTGAGTTGTGCTGTGGGCTTCTTTTTAAGAGTCCCTGAGATTGTATGTGGAACTTTAATGTTTTTATTTGTTTTATCTGCAGCATGCATGCTGTTAAAATTTGCTAAACAGATTTTGAGAGTTGGGCGATTCTTTCTGATTAATTATTATGTGCACTGCAGAGGTGTAACAGCCATGGTTTTGTCCCGGTTATATGTGATATGATCTATAGTTTATTTTTTAACCAAACTTTAATTATTAGCTTACAGATTGTGTTTTTGGTTTGGTGTGCCTTTTAGCATTAGCTGGTTAGCATTAGCAGGCTAGTAATTTCTTATCCTTTGAGTTCTTTTCACAGCTAGTCTTTGTCTCCAGACAACATGACCAAACTATGGCACCATGCTGTCTGCATTACTTGCAGAGGAAACCTCACCCAACTAGGGCTCCATATTGTATTATTGTGCGTTAATCATTATCACAGTATTGGTGTTTGCAGTACTGATATTGCACATAGCTGCAGTGTGAAAATGAGCCGTCTAGTTGTTGTATTGTTGGTTTTTTTTTGTGCTGGACCTCCCAGATGGTCAGCTTGTGATAGTTGCTGAATACTGATTCAGTGGGAGATTAAGTGGCTAATACCCTTTGTTTTAATGTGCATAAGCAAGCATTGGCTATAATGAACAATGACTCACACCTTATTAAATGAAGAGACATTGTCACTCACATACACAACCAAAATGTGAGGCTAACATAAAATAATATAATTAAGTAGAAAACACATTCAGTCTTGCACAGGTTTTAAAAAAACTTACGATAAGCTTTCAATAATGGGGGTAGCAACATTGCTGTCGGTGCCAAGTGCTTGAGCTTCAGCTATACCTGACTCAACTGGAATTTCCTCCTTAGAGCAGTGTTATTTAGCAGTTTTTCACTAAGTGCACCAGAATTGAAGGTACCAGAAAGGTCTACATGCTGAGAAGATTCAATATAAAATTTCAGTATTTGAGTGCACAGATAAGGCTTTCTGCCACCTGAGTTTCGCTGCATGTGCCTTCTCACTTCACCACGCAAAGCAGATTATAGGAAATGTAGTTAATCCAATTCTATACACAGCTGTGCTCTCAGTCACCAGAGCATTAGTTTTAGTTATTTGTGTAGTACATTATACATTAAGATGTTTTGTGTTTTAATTTGTACTCCGTGTAGTGCACACTACAACACTGCATGTTTTTCCTGCTCTTGAAATCGAACACATATCTGTGTTATGAACAGCCAAATGGGAATTTTATGTGACTTTTTACAGCAATCTTGACACTCATCATAATTTCACACTGTCAAGACCTCAAACATTTTAGGTGATATTAAATAACTAACTAAATAAGAAGGCTCTTATTGCAACCGCTCTTTGTTTGAAGAGATTTTAAATGAAATGGCTGAATGCAGACACAGAAGGAAGTTTAAAGAATGCAAAGGGGGCAAACTTTGAAGTGGCCGTTTAAAGTGACCAAATAATGTGCCCTTTTTACACTAAGCTTGAATGCTTATAGTGTCAGCCACTAGAACTTTGTAATTGCTCCTGTGATGTTGGCAAAGATGAAACTAAAACCTCTAGGAGCAGAAAAGCAGCTTTCAACAATCAACAAAATCTTTTTTAATTGCCATTGCTATAATACAACAGTGTCTACAGATACACAGTATTATGTGAAACAGCACTTACTTTACCAAGATATATGCTAAAAATTAGGTACATAGATAACACATTAATAAACTAACACTGCAAGTTATTGCAATACCAAACAGAAAATTAGAACTGTGTTCTCCAGATTCAGTGATCAGTGAATGTATACTGCAACCCAATATACTTAATCTAAATGTTTTGTATTGCAGCATAATATGAGCATGCTATCTAATGACTGTGCGAAAGGATTGCGTTATCATACATTGCGATTGTGTAATAATGACGACTCTTTCTATTTTCACTGTGTAGTTCAGTATTTTTACTTTGGCTAACCCAAAATAATTATGAAGCAATGTTGTGGGAGCATGATGCAGGTATCTATAGTGACGGACTGAAGATCAGCAGTTTCGGGTGTTTTTAATTAAGAGCAGGTTAAAATAGGACTGTGTCAGCAGTCTACTGTGCGCGTGTGTACACACATTACTTGCATATGTAACGTGTATCGGTTCTGCAGTATGTAGCGGTGAAATCACAGCACTGTTTGTCCACACACCTCAGTTTTATTTCTCGATTCTTTCTCTGTTTCTTTCTGTCTTTCCATTTCGATCTACTCCCCTGCTTTATTTTCTAACTTTTCTTACTTTTATCATTTCTTATTTGTTCTTTTTTCATGCTTTCTTTTTTCTTTCTTCCTTAAAATATGATAAACTTAACAGGCTGCTTGTCTTTTTTTCTTTCTATTGTTTGTTTTTGTTTTGTTCTTCCATTCTCTTGTACTGATTCTTTTCTTCTTTCATCTTTTTCTTTAGTCCTTTATTTTTTATTTCATCCTTTATCATCTTTCATCCTTTTTTATTTCTTAGTTCTTTGTTATTTCTTATTCTTAACCTACTATGTCAACCTATCACTGCATGCTAGGCATATTAATGTATAAAAACATCCAACATGCTTCCTTTGTCCTTTCCTATTCTTTCTTTCTATGGCCCTTTCTTTTGTTCTTTCTTTTTTATTTCCTTTCATCTGTTTTCCTTTTGTACAGTCTTTCATCCTTTATTTCTACTTGTAATTCTTTCTTTTTCTTCCCAGTCCCCCGAGTTCACTCAGGCCAGGCTGGCATGTTGGCAGAAGAGGGTGTTAGCTCTCTCCAGCTCTGCTCTCAGTACAGAGCGTCTTTGTTCACAGTGCCCACTGCTTTCGACCACTCAGAAAGCATTTTCAGTGAACAGTGTTTTGAAGCTACTCTTTTTTTTTTTCTTTTTTTTTTGCGTTATGATGACTAGCAAGGTGTCATTATCCTCCCTGAGTGGACCTTGTTCACACACACTTGACAGTTGTGTTCTCAGAAAAAGACATGCTGCAAAATGCCAAGGAGTGGGTGTACATTTTTTTCCCCAGCCCCAGAATGACTGACTGCCACGGCATTCAGAAGGTCACGAAAATGCCAAGAACTGCAGTAAAAGGGTTTAAATGCTTGATGTGCTATAAAGCATAAGTAAATACTTTAATAGGTCGTATTCTTATACATATTTCCAGTAGTAAACACACAGTGTGATCAGTCAGTCTGCGGGACTGTCAGCAGATTAATTAGCCTGTTTAATCTGTGTATCCCCTCCAACCTAAAATTGATTTCCCCAGAATATTTGAAATGTACCACTTTGTTGGTGGGTAGGTAGTTTCAAAAAGGCCATGTGACCAGGCAAAAAGTCCATTAACCCACAAACGAATTTCTTAACACCCTTTTAATGCTTGATATTAGCATATAGAAATGTAGTCATGAAATTTACTTTTATTTATTTATTTTCACATCCTGTCCCTCACCTTTCTGCTATATTTCCAAGTGTGAAAAGAGCTCGAAGACCAGAGCTGTGGTATGTGGACATAAAATGCAATGTTCAGTAACATTACTGAATATTACAATGACAACATGAGAAGTGATACGTTATTGCCAATGACTGCAAATGCCACCCTGCTGTGAAATATGTATAGCTTGTGAAACATGAGTTCATGCAGTGCTTCAGTTTAACAGTCAGGATTCTCTGAACAGCTACTTTTTTTGCAGTCAGGCTACAAACACAAATACATGGGTATAGAAGTGTATTTTTATTGTGAACATTGGCCTATAAACCTAACAAATATGTGTATAATTAAAAAAAAAATACTCCTTATGATGCTGCAGATTTGCTGTGGCAATATCATTACTGCTTCACACAGTCTGCTATATACGGGTTTTAAACACACACAATCAGAGTGACAACAAGAAACCACTGTATTTTTTTTACAGGCTAATAGGCCATGTGTCGGTTGATTTGCTTCAGCTATAAAGCATACATCACTTATGCCATAAGCTCATGTTATGCATTTTATAAAGCCAAAAAAAATTACTGCTGTGTAGCTTTTCATAAATGTGTCTTTTCACATGCAAAGACACATTTATGAAAAGCTACACAGCAGTAATTTTTTTTGGCTTTATAAAATGCATAAGCTCATGTTATGCATTTTATAAAGCCAAAAAAATTACTGCTGTGTAGCTTTTCATAAATGTGTCTTTGCATGTGAAAAGGCAGTATTGCTGAAGTATTACAATTTGCAGAATACATTGTGCTCTGCTTTGGTCAAAGTCATGTTGTTTGAAAAATAACGTGCACATACATGTAACAAAATTTGGAATACGGATGCCCAACAGCATTCAGGGTGGTCTTTTTTTTCACATTTTTCACAATGAAAAGTTATATGGTCACACTTACATACAGTTACGTGGCCACCTTGACCTCCTCAAAAGACAGTCTGACTGATTACGTCAGAGTATGTCTCTGGAACCCTTTCACTCCCGTGCTTGGGGCTGTTAGAGATATATGCTTGGTGTGAATGTGGCCTCTGTGGCATAAAGTGTGCTTCATCTATCTCGAGTACCGGTGTTTTTTGTTTTTTTTTGGACCTGTTCACGTTATAGCTTTACAGAAGACACAACAGTGCAACATCAGTTGGAGATGCTTTCTAACTAATGTTTTGTATATTAGATTAATCATCTGTTCTAGAACTTCCTATAGATACCACAAACAGAGAGTTAACTAACTGGTGTTAAGTCATATGACCAAAAAAAAAAAAAACATTCCAAAAAAACAAACATTAAGGTAATGTTAGTTTGTATGTTAAATCATGTACTGTCCTGTTTCCTTGCACTCAGTCCAAACAAGAAAGCATTTGAAGACTTACCTTTTTGCATCTCAGCAGTTTCAGTGACCCGCCCCAAAATGTTGTTGTGTGAAGTGAGTTGGCTTGACATACTGAAATACACTAAGTCATTAACAGTTATGTCTACTTTAAGTTTTAAAATTCTATAAATAAAATTTAATAATACAAGCTCTAAATCAATGAGTGCTCTTAAATGATCAGAAAGTTCAGATACTCCTAATATGAACATTTTTATCACTTCCGATTCTTAAATCTGATCAATCATTGATCTAAAAACATCCTGCTACAACTTTCTTTTACACTGGAAAGTAGTGCCCAAAATTTGTGGTGTGTTTAGGGAGTTGTACTTTAATGATGAGCATCAAGATACCTAGATCTTTGGAAAGGTTGTTTACAGCAGGTAGCAGGACATCGTTTGTGGGTTTTAGTGACTCTTGGAAAGCTAATATTTGTTAATAGAATGTGTTGCTGAGATACGCTGCTTTGCCTTTATCTCTGTTTGTCATAGCTGTTTGTTTAACATGCTTAACCATTCAGAACAAATTTGTTGAACTGTGGTGACCTCTGCAGTCCATGGAGAAACACCTGAGGGCTGTGAAAACCAAAAGAAGCATTTCTAAACATTATGGAATCAGTTTGTTGATGTTTCACAGTAATTATATGGTAATAAGATTTTTCTCCCTTCATTACAGTCTAGCTGATACTGCTCTGAGAAGAGGATGAATGCCTAACAGATGAGCTCTCCATGGGTATCGGTCATTTGAAGGCAGTTGAATGGGCAGCTATTCGTTGGCAGGATTTGCTTCTGGGCAAAGGAGCTTTGCTTTTTTAGTTTTGTGGATCTGGGGTTTGAACTCTGTATGTGTCCTTCATCAAAACAGAAGGACTAGCTGTACTGTAGCTATGCTGGAATCTCCCTTGTTTGATCTAAACAGTTTTGCTGCATTCAAAATTGTACAGAAGGATGTCAGCAAACTGGACGTTTTATGTCTTTTAAAAAGATGCAACAAAAAATCTTTTTCTACTTGTGGCAGTGTATTGCAACGGCTGGTGAAGATATTATCAAAAGAAACACTGTCCTTTTAAATTTTAATGGTCAGCCAGTGGTTAAAACCATTTTCTACTGCACACACGATTAGAAGGTCCACCTGCACATTACACCTGTGCAAGTCAAGCAGCCCAGCAAAATTGTGCCCATTCACTAATGTGTTCTTGCTGCTCCAGGGAACATGGCTTACAATATTATAAATGTTGGTATGATACTAAACTTAAGTGTTAACTTTCAGCAATGCTTGAATGAAAAAAGTACGTAAATAAATATGATAAAACACAGCTTAAAAATGAAAAAAGTAGATTATTTGAACTGTTGAAGCCTGTTTGTAAGTAATGTTTTTCAGTGGTGCTGAACATGCTTTTGCCATTTTGACTGGAAATTAATTAAACAAAGGGTGGACTATGGTTCTACATATCCATAACACCAAGGTGACCTTGACATGGTTTCATGGCACCATCATTTATGCAATGTCACTGTCCCGATACATGTACCAATACAACTCTACAAAGAGGCATGAACTGACTTTGTTTTCCTCTTTAACACTAACAAGCTAACACAGCGTTATACATTCTGCCTTACTCAAAATGACTGGAGATCAGGATAAATTCAAGTGTGATTGAACAGTGTTTTTGTGCACACCATCATCTGGAGCCAAAATCTGAGTGGAAGTAGTTCAAGAAATATCCAGAGATTGTGTGAACTCATTGGTAGCCTGGCTCTAAAACACTCTTGGGAGGTGTGCCTGTTTCTGTGAGAGCTAAAAGACACAAACGACAGTAAAAATCTGTAAAGTGGAAGAGAGTCACAGCAGGTGTTGCATTTAAGGAGAGATTATGACAGCGAGAGCAGTAAGCTGTCTCGCTCAGGATGTAAGCCTAATTGTTTTCTGAGAAGCTTGGAATGTTCTGGATGGCCTCGTGCTTGTTGGTGTAAAGCAATTTGTCGTTTCAGAGTGATGGCAATTTTGGTGACTGCCATTTTACAGCAATTAGCTCCTCTTCCGTCTGTTTGAGCAAAAGATTCTTGGACCAGGTCACAGTTGCTTTTCGTTATGTCTTTGTGTGAAGTGTGGAGATTATAGCAGACCTTCACTCACTCCTTCCAGTCATAGCAGGGGCAGCCGCTTGTTAGGTGGTGTTGTCATGGAAACGTGGACCCCTTTGCACCCCCAGGGTGTTGTTTAAAGGTAGAGTGGAAATCATAACAGTTCCTGAGCACCTCAGTGAAGCCTTATGCGTACCAGAGGCTGGAGACTATCCCAGGTCTGTAGCAGTGTGCTCTTTGTTTTATCTCTGATCTGGAAAAAGCCAGTAGCCGGCAGTTCCACGCTGGGCTGTTACAGGAACTGATAATGCAGCTCAGCTCCTGCCAGAAGCAGCATGGAAGAGTATCTCTCTAATATTCTCTCTCTTTCTCCCCTGCTCTCTTCCTTTCTGTCCCACCTCTCTGTTTCTCTGTCCCATCTTAACCATTTACTTTCTTTTTCTCTCCTTTACCATTTTTCTCTTTCTTCTACTATCCTTTCTTCATTCTTCCTCTTCCTCTTTTTCTCTTGCTCCTTTTGTTTCTGTTTCTCAATGTCTTTTTAAATTTCTAACTTTCTTTCCCTGCATCTGTCTTTCTCTACTTTATATGTTCCTCATCTCTCTTACCCTCCGCTATATTTCCCCTTGCGCTCTTTTTTCTTTCCTCCTTATCCTTTGCTGCCTTTGCCCTCTTTTGCTTTTTTTTTTCTCTTGCTCTCTGTAATTTCCACTCACTGATCTCGCTTTCTCATGATTATGCTTTTTTGACCCTCTCTCCCTTTGTTTTTTTCACTTTCTGATGCGCTCTCTCTCTCTCTCTCTCTCTCTCTCTCTCTCTCTCTCTCTCTCTCTCTCTCTCTCTCTCTCTCTCTCTCTCTCTCTCTCTCTCTCTCTCTCTCTCTCTCTCTCTCTCTCTCTCTCTCTCTCTCTCTCTCTCTCTCAACCCGAAGCACAGTGAGGCATCATCAAAGCCCCTAAGCGGAGCTGTGTAGGATCATGGTGTCAGCTGTCTGCTCAAACAGACTGGTTGAGAGGCCTGCAGGAGCAGGAAATGCCATGGAGAAAATCAGCCTCTTTACATTTTTGTCTAATTCAAATATCTTTTGCTATTTCCATTTCAGTTCGTAGAAGCCTATAAGGCATATGCATTAAACTTTCCCTTAAAACTTAATGAATTCCACAACACAAGGCTGGGATGATGATGATGGGCTGAAGACTCATAAATCAGGACAAAATAAAAAGAAAAAAAGTTTTAGCTAAAAGTACTGGTGTTTCATAGTTCAGTATTCACTGCATCTAGGGCCGTTGCCATTTTGACCATAGATGGTGAATAAGGCTTAGTCACAGCTGAAAATTGAAATTCTAAAACTAAAGAAAGAACAATGCTGCTATATTTTAGATAAACTGAAAGATTATTATTATTATTATTTTCAATATGTATCAGTTATGCATTGCAATTAATTACATTTATTATGTAATTTGGTCAGTAAGAAAAAGAGCATCCTCTTTGTGATTGCGATGTCACAGCATAGCCTAGTTGTTTTACTGCCTCATCTACCTTGGTCTCATCTACAGGCATTTTACAAGCTGTGACATTTTGGTAATGTTCCCCACACAAGACACAGATTTGATAAAATAGCCTATAATTAAAACTGAGGCTCCTGCGATTTGAATATTGGACTCATTTGAACACTCATTTGTTCTGGAAAAACAAAACATTCAGACAACAAAGGTTAATGTGCAGAAATGACTGCATTTTATTAATTTCATTGCATTTCTAACCCTATGGAAACTTTTAGATTTCTCTGAAAGTGCTACCGCAGGTTTATGATTTTCCTATTCCTTCATGCCCTAAAACATCAGCATCTTTGGCAGATATGTACATCAAATTATTGAATGTTGCCATAGGCCCACAGTGCAACCTTTAAATGAAATGTTTTCATAAATATTTAATTTTCTTTTTTCTTTCTTCAGTTAAGCCTCATGCCTGAGTGCAGGATCTTATTTTGAGCTTCTGTTTATTTCTATATGCAGTGCATTCATTAACATAGGAGGATTTTGTTCACAGCAGTATGTTTCTGAAGCACGCTCATGTGAAATCTTTCTCATCTTGATCTGACACAAGCAGTTGAAATCGAGGATGTTCACACAGTACAAACAACAGCTTTGCTCCCTGGCTGACAATGCTTATAATTGACTTTTCAGTTCAACTCAGAATCTACACAGATCTTCCTGTCTGCTGCAGAACTTTGTATTTTTTCCAAATCCGGTGTGGGTTGTCAGATTTGCTTGTTGATTTTTCTCCTGCATGTGTTTAATGAGGCTCAGCTCCTACACTGACATGCCATTAGGACGAAGGCCCTTTCTGAAGGTTATTATTATAGAAAAAAAGAATCAAGCCCCACCTGCAGAGCAGTAGGTAGGCCAATTACAGAGCAGCTGTAGCAGACGCTTATGATTGTACCTACAGGGGGTACATTTTGAATGAGCTAAATTAGAGTTATTTAAGTATGTGAGTGTGTGGGAGTGGAAAAAGTAATTGCAGATACTGTTATGAGCCTCTTAGTCTTGTGAAAAGCGTGTTCTGCTTCTGCACGTCAAAAAACTGAATTATCTTGTTGGCTGCTCTTGCGCTGTATTCCTCTTGTGGATCCTGCAATAAAAAGATATACCACATAGTTATATAGTCTGATAGCGTATACAGTATTGTACTGTTTGAGTTAGGTATTATGACGGTATAGTTTCTACATCATGGTATTTAAAAATTATGCAAATGCTTAAACATGATGACAATATTTCAAAATCATTCCAGGCAAATGCATATATAGGGTTCACTGTTCACTGTTTGATGGTGTGCGCTGTTCACCTCACAGATTTGATTTTGGCTTTCACTCCAACACCAGTCACTGGACTTAGCATCATCTAAATGAGTGTCATAGTAGCATAAGCTATAACCAAGTCCGCACTGTGATGAATAACACTGTTTACATAAGCTAATGCCAAGGTAGCCTACTGACTGTTCAGAGTGGTTGGAGAATGCAGTGGATAACACATCATGATTTTCTGTCCTGCCAGGAATCAAGAGCACTGTAATATACCACTACAAGTCACTGGGAATGACTACTAACATAACATGTGCCTGTCTTTTATAAACCATTCTCTCTGGATAAAAGCAAATTACAGTTGTCTACTTCACGACTAAAAGCATTTGTTAAATATCCCAATATTTGCTGTGCACAAGCGCTTCTAGAACTGTTTAGAGAATGTGTCACAATGTTTTTGCATTTTTTGCATTCATTAATAGTGAGAATATCCTATATACAAAGAGTTCATGTATGACTGAATGCTTTAGAGGTCATAATAGATCAATAAATAATTTGCGTATGTTTGTGTGTAAAATTATGAAAATAGTGTTTATAGTTCATTAAAGATTAAATAGTGCTTTTATGACAGTGTTTGGGCTGTTACGTCTAATAGGAAAGGCTTTATAAATCTGCTTTTGATTATAAGGCTGTGTGATAGCAAATTAATTGCTTATGTGCAGCATCCAGCAGATGGAGCTCTCGCTGTCATTGCTTGGCTATAAAACAGCAATTCCATAATTACTCCTTTTTCAGGAGTTCAACGCAAATGTTCTTAAATCTAAAATCCCAAACTAATAGTTTTTTTTAAAGACGTTCTGAGCTTACAGTGAGTGGATGACGGAAGACTATGCTGCTTTTTTGGCACAAACTGTACATGGGATCTGAAATTAATGTCTTTTAATTAACTGTCTGAAATTGCACTAGGATGCAAAGTTAAGCTGCCAGATATTCCTTAATGTCTATATATCATCCAGGCTGACTGGCTGGAAACCAAGTTTTCTTTATATTGTTTGTTTCTGTTTTAGTGTTAAAGTGTAAACTTTATTAGGGTTTTCTTGTAAGAGCATAATTTATAAATCAAAAGTAATGAATCTCAATATCAAAATGTTGAATCAAAAATTGAGTGATGAATCTGTATCTGATGCATAATCTTATGCTTACTGTTTTAGACTTAAATCTTAAGAAGTTGTAAATCATCTTGGCACCAAAATTATATTAGAGCAAATGACACACTGAACACCAGTCTTGCCACTTAAGATGATTATTAAGATACTTTTGGGAAACTCATGATAAGAATGATTTCCAAAAATTCTACAAAAAAAAGCTAAAGTAGCATGCAAACGTGTATCCAGACTGCACAATCTTCCAAGACCAAAAAAAAATAAATCTGTCCTCCAAAACAGGTTTATTTTTTAATCAGCTAAGTAATTAAAACATATATTTCTCCTGGAGATGGCTTATAGTTCCCTCTTTGCAGCTAAAGTTTTCCTGTAATGGAAAGCTTCCTTTTGCTATTCTAAGCGCGGAGCATTATCACTGACAGATGTTCAGGTTGGACCTGAATTTTCTCTGCTCTTCCCACCCTCAGAGCAAGATGAAAGCTCCTTTTCTTGTTAGGAGAAGGGAAAAAATTGACCAAGCAGAGGGGAAAAGAGGGGTTTTTCAAGCCGTGTCCGTTTGATCTTCTTAAAGCACGAGGCTATCCAGTAAGCTGGTGTCCTCTGTGTGCTGTCCTAGAACCTGTCATTCTAGCTCCCACTGTAAAGGAAAACAACGCTCAGAGCTGATCTCAGAACAGTGCAGAAAACAGCAGGCTGAGTCAGCTTGAGGAGAGGGTTACAGTGAGTGTGTGGGGGGGATTTGGAGAGAAACGGGAGGGAGCGGTCAGTCTGACAGCTCAAAGTAAAAAGGCTGCTGTTTGATGTGAAACGGTGACTGTTTATTTATTTATTTATTTATTTATTTATTTAAACCTCTTGATGCCTGAGAGCTGGAATGTACAGCCCTGAGAGAATAACCAAAATCTGTATGTGGTTATAATATAAATCTCAATATCACAATATGTTATATCACAAAAGCTACATTTCACAAATCTTTAAATAAATTACTAAAATGCAGCTCGAGTGATGAATCTGTATCTTGTGCATAATCTTATGCTTACTGTTTTAGACTTAGCTCATGAGAAATCTAAACAAATCATCATCACAGATGATGGTAGAACAAACGACACACTGAACACCAGTCTTGCCACTTCAGATGATCTTATCATTAAGGTACTTTTGGCAAAGTGGGCCCAGGTGGTCCTCCTGATGAAATGATTTCTAAATCGTTTTGAGGGTGTTTTTTATGGGCTTTTAGAAGTCTGTACATCACTGAACAGGTTTTGTAAATTGTTACAATAGAAAGTCATTAAACAAAATCACTCAGAGAGGTTTGATGTAAAATGTTCTATTCTAGAGAAATGTACCAACTCAGAATTGTGGTGATAGAAATCAGCTGTCTAAAGAGTTTATTGTCCATGAAGGCTCCCCACACAGAATGCTGTTACATGAAATGGTCATGATTCCGCTGCCCCGTTGTTGACACATTGTTTTGTGTGTGGGTTTTTAGTTTTATTTTTTTATGTATTTATTTATTTAATTTGCTTACATTTTTGCAGGGAGGTACAGTTGTAAGCAAAAGTTTGGGTGCTCCTGATCAAATGACAACTTTTAATGAGCTATATTATATATTTTTAAGTGAAAATAACATTAGTACACATTTACTTTTTTTGTAATCATGTTGAAAAATATGCCTACAGGTCACATTTATGCTGAAAACATTATACTAAAATTTAAGATTTGTGTACAGGGCATGTTAATTTATCTGGAAAATCACCACCATATATTATCTCACACAAGCTTTTGTGTACAACTGCACATGAATCAGTTCTGTAAAAACACTTCTCAAAACAAGCCTTTTTTCTGATTTATTACTATTATAGAGTTATTAACAGTACTTTGGACACATAGGTTCAGCGGTCCTTTCGGATAGGACATATGATGGCAGTACTCGTTGTAAATATTGGTATGCGATATTGACATGAAACGTGATGCTTGATGAAGCTGATGGGCTTCAGAACCATGATACAAAAGCCGAAAATTATTTATATAGTGCACATTTGACATGACATGATAATAGAGTTAAATCCAACCATAGAGATGCACATATTGTACTCGCTTCACAATAACACAATTATATAATAAATAAAATGATCATGCAACCATCACAAGCCATTGTTCATGTCACCATTTTCATTCCCGTCATTCTTGTTTTGTATTTTAAATAGACCCAACGAATTTTGGAATTGTATGACCACCTCAGTAATGTTTTGTTACCATTTTGAATACCTGCTTCAATTTGTGCTTTACATGTGGTAAAATCACTGTGATTCTCCCTCTCGTGGAATTTGTTTGTATTTTGAAGCATTTTGGTTGTGAAATATGAACAGACTTTGTTAGTTTAAGCAGTGCCTGCTGTGCTGTGTAGTAATATTCTCCCTTCCTCTCTCTGTTTTGTGTCTTAGCTCAGGAGTGTGTGCTTGTAAAATGGGAGTGTACGGAGACAAGTGTGACGACTGCCGTCCGGGCTTCTTCCTTTTCAGTAGCACAGGATGCCAGCGGTGCCAGTGTAACAATCACACCAACAACTGTGACACACAATCAGGTGAGCATACACATCTCAGCCCATTAGCCTTTTATTTATTGTAGTAGTTCCAGTAATTATTGTTCCTACATCACAAAACATGAAAGTCATGATATTTTCCATTGATGTCCTCCCTGTGTGGTAGTAGACACGCACAGTACCCGAAGCTGCAATGCAAAGAAAGTAATTTGCTTATTCAAAATG
Source organism: Prochilodus magdalenae (assembly GCA_024036415.1). NCBI lineage: Eukaryota > Metazoa > Chordata > Actinopteri > Characiformes > Prochilodontidae > Prochilodus > Prochilodus magdalenae. The sequence continues at coordinate 629,794 of JAMWET010006600.1, forward strand.
GCAATTCTAAAAGAGAAATCAGTTGTTTAAATCCCATGAATAAATCTAAAAATAAGAGGCAACTGACAGTTTATCATAATGAGTCACATGAGTGCACAGTTTTATACAGGTGTAGCAATAACAGTGTGATTGGACATGATTGTTATTTGCATTGTAGTTTCCAACAGGGTGTGGCCAAAGTTAAAATATTAAATTAGCCAATTGCAGATTGTATGAAAAATATCTGTCACTTTCGGTTTTGGCAGATTTAGGTTTAGCTGATTTTAGTTGGGCATCCCTGCGATTAAAGTGCTTGTTTGTGCAGAAGTGCACGATGGACCAGTACATGAAGCTGTCATTGGAAACCTTGTTTGAACTCTTGACAGTCTGCAGCTTGTGCAGCCTGTTAGCCCACTGGCCATAGCACCAGCCTTCCATTATGCAACCTGCAATTGAATTGGATTTTTCTCTGCTGAGATTTGAGGTCATAATATCTGCTGATGCTCTACAGGAAAGGGCTAATTGAAATTGTGTTCACATAACACATAGAGCACAAACCCAAAGGCCAGAGCATTTAAGGAGGGAGGGGTAGGAAACGTTGCACATTTGGCATCTTTAGGATGAAAGCATATTTGTTGACCACAGCCAAAGCTGCAGCCTTCATTCCAGAACTGAAGTCATCATTCTGACACAAAGGTAACAACAAGCACTCCACCCCTTCTCCTATACTAGTCTGGCAGCTTGCTCTGAACAGCTGTACACATACTTTACACAGGATCTGCTAATTCGTTGAGTCACAACCAGCAAAGGCAAATAAAGCCATCTACACCACTGTGTTTACTGAAGTCTTGACCTGACTGTGTATCGTGTTTAAACCTAATTATATTCTCATTACTGTGTATAATAGTTGTTTTTGTGGACTCTCACGAAACGCAATCTTGTGCTATAAAGGCCCCTTAGCGGTTGTTTAGCACGTGGCCAAATTTAAAGGCTCTTTCTGAAATTGTAAAAGCATACTTGTGTTTTTTTTATTGTGGTTAGTGGTAACTTTTTTGGCTGAATATTTTCTACAATATACTGGAAGCCTGTACAATATACTGTTTGTAAAATGCTTGTTATTTACCATTGCTGTTTTTATGTAATTGCAGTCCCAGATACGTATTTCTGGGGTGTTCTAATTAATGGAGATATTCAGTCCAAATGGTCAATTCTATTGGTCAAAACAATGCAATATACTATGACATAGAGTTTATGCAGGCTAGGTGGTCAGTGACTTACTTGCTGCATTGGATTATAAAAAAAGTCTCCTCTGATGTTGCTATAGTGGAGTGCAGCTTTTGATACAGTTACCATAATCAGCAAATAAGATGCTCATTATCATTTTTATGCTGTAGACATTTATACATGTTAGAAAAGTGAACTGAAAACATAAAAGCCAAAGTGACCAGAAACCCTCACCTGCTGATCAGAAGTAATGCTGTTGAGTCATACAAATGATCATGTTGACTAATGATGGGCTACTGCATATTTATTTATTTTCTAACTGCATTTGCAGCCATCTTCAAATTAATTTTCCATTTTCACCAGATGCATTCACTCTCCCTATCACTTTAAAAAAATTCTAATATCAAATAGTTTCAAGGTACAGAATAGTTAGTATAGACTGATCTGCTTAGGGTAAATAATACTATTAACCTATAATGAATTTTACCAAAAGAAGAAATTAAAAAAGCTTAAATGTGCCAATTGTTGGATGACAAAACCAATTCATATTCCACACAAATTCATGCTCCACACAACAGAGGGCACCATATCACCAGAAAATGCACAGTCCCTCCTTCTCTGACATAACTGCCTTCTTTGACATAACATGAACCTGTTACTTTTTACATTCTGCTAATAATTTAAATTAATTTTGGAATGTTTTCTTATGAAATCTTATCTACTGCTGTTTTTTATTGTGTGTGTGTGTGTGTGTGTGTGTGTGTGTGTGTGTGTGTGTGTGTGTGTGTGAGAATGCATGATGCATGTGATTTTGAAATATCATTGCTATATTCAGTATATCTGTTAAGAATCGTCAGAGCTGATGTGCTATAATACATTTTACTTTTTACATGTGTTTTTTCCTCTGCAATGCTCATACATGTGACTCTAACCCAATTTGTGTTTTAAAGTTTATATATTAGCTATGTGCATTTAAGTAGTTGCAAAGCAGCACCATAGTCAAAGGTTATTACATAAACAACATACTGTCACTGGAGGGAGATGGAACAGTCAGTCCAGCAGAGAGATTATTGTACAGACTTAGCGCATTTGATACCGTAATAAAGATAGCACACACGCTGACAACATCTTTCACACCTGTTCTGAAAGATTTTAGAGTGTTTATTTTCAACCTTTCTTGGTTCACAAGAGCATTTTAGTAAAAAAAATTCAGACCAGGTTAAGAGACTTACTTCCTCTGTTTTTGTCAGAGACAGAGAATCCTGGAAATCCTTTTTTTATACAGGAGAGAGTCTCTCTCTCCTGTCTGGCTTTTCCTCTCCCTTTTACCCTCCCTCCTTCTAAGCCTACCATCATAAAGCCTTTTGTCATGGGATCTTTTGAAGAGCTAAAGTATGAATAAAGGAGTCAAAGTCATTATGTCATTTTTGCGTCACATCTCAGAGTGACGTTCAGGTCGTTGGTCAGCTCTCTGTAGTTCATCTTTGCAGACAACAGAATTGGTGAAAGGCTTTTTAAAGGTCAGGGTTTAACTGGTCACACTTTTCTCCCCCTCTTGCTTTTGGAATCTTATTCCCAGTTGGGTACATTCCTGTGGTGTTTTCTGATGGACAGTATATTTCTTCCAAGTAATGTTCCTGTCGGTTTGAGGGTATGATGTCATTTACAGTTCATTTTTGTTGCTGTGGCCTTTGGTAGCTGCTCATACACCAAAACACACAGACCCTGAACAAAACATCACAGTGTGGAGTCGCACTGTCCAGATCAATACTGTAGATGTAATGGAACAGACTTTGCTGACTCTCTCGCTCCCTCTCCCTCTGTGCCTGTCCTTGTGTAAGTCGAACGGGTGCTGTTACACCACGGCAGCACAATTTGAGCTGTGATCAAAGGAGGAAATGAATGTGTGTGTGTGCGTGTGCATATGTGCACGCATGAGTTGAGGATGAGTTTTCTGACTGTTTTTCGAGTGTACTTAGTATTTTATTTCACATCAAACAGTAATGCTTCTGATTGGATAAACTGTAGGACTTCCTACAAAGGCTATGCATGTTCATGTGTGTTGCTGAAATACAATACTACACGGCTTTGCGACTTGTGACTTGTGCAATAATTGGTTAAACAAAAGTAGGCAGGTGCATAAATTTGGGCACCAATAAAAAACCTTAACTCAATATTTAGTAGATCCTCCTTTTGCAGAGATAACAGCCTCTAAATGCTTCCTATAGCTTCTAATGAGAGTCTGGATTGTGGCTGAAGGTATTTTAGACCTTTTCTTTACAAAACATCTCTAGTTCATTCAGGTTTGATGTTCCCGAGCATGGACAGCTCTCTTTAAGTGACACCACAGATTTTTAATAATATTCAGGTCTGGGGACTGAGATGGCCATTCCAGAACTTTATACTTGTTCCTCTGCATGAATGCATTAGTAGATTTTGAGCAGTGTTTAGGGTCGTTGTCTTGTTGGAAGATCCAGCCCCGGTTTGTTTGTTGAACTTTATTTGTTTTCAAACAGAACTTTTATATTTTTTACAGCAAATATTTCAACCTACCAAATTGGTGGCCTGTATATATTTTATACTTAATGTTCTATGATGCATCATAACAAATACCCAAATAGTCTGCGATGGACTGGCAGCCGGTGCAGTTTGTTTTTTACCTTCCCCCTCTTTGAGAGCTGGGATAGACTCCAGCACCCCCTGCGACCCAGATTGACAATACTGGCATCTGCAGGTAATCATGTACTCTAGTTCATGTGTACTTCCCTAATACAAGAATAGTGCATGTATTATGTGTTTAATGACTAGGCAAGTGTGTACCTTATAACTTTAACACCTAGTTGGGGCATGTACTGATGCCACTAGAAGCAAGTAATTTAGTTTTGTTTCATTGTTTCATGTTGTTGCATTGCGTTTGGCATGTAACAGCCTTCAAACCGTTCACTTTTCTAATTTAAGTAATCAAGTACTTTTTAAATAAATAGTTTTAATTTATGGTCATAATTATCAGTAAAGCCAGTGTCTGCTTTTAATAGTTACATTATTCAATTTATCAGTGAATAATAAGCCACTGTGTATTGTGCATCTCCATATTTTTTATACATTTTAGAATATGACTTTTTGACACCAGTCCAAATTGAGGCTGATGAAAGGGCATTGCCGTTACTGATGCTGCCCATCTCTGCGGCTGCCTGCTGATGTACTGTACTCCAACAGCTCTGCTTTACCTCGTGCTGTGCTCTGTTATCTCTGCTGTCATTCTCACTCCTGCTGAGTCTTTCTGAGACACACAAACACACACACACAGTCTGCATAATGTGTTTTTCCCTGGTGTGTGTGTTTACATTATGACAATATTTAGTTATTGTCATGATAAATTAAATCTTATTTCATCAGAGTATTTCTGATTATATGAATATTACTAGTGTCTAAGTATGTTTCTTTACAAAGGGACACTCTATTACTAGAAATGACCCAATACATGTTTTTTTTCTGTTCAAATAATAGTCCATGAGTATCGGGCAATGCCGATCGAATATTTTTATTTACTATAATGTTTTAAGTGTCTTGTTTTCATCCCACAGTCCAAAGACATGCCGTCAGGTCAACTGGAATTTGTAAATTGCCCCCAGGTGTGAGTATGTGTCTGTCTGTGTCTGGTGATCTGTCGGGGGTGGTGCGCGTGTGTCCGTCCGTGCGTGTGCGCGTGTCCGTGTGCGTGTGCGTGTGTGTGTGTGTGTGCGTGTTAACACACCTTTTCTCTTGATTAAAGTCATAGCTACACAAACCCTGACACATTACCATAGTCTGTATTTCCCCCTCGCTGTTTTAATAAAGCACAAACAGCAGGACCAGCAGGATCTGAAGGTTAAGCTCCTCCATTCTACTGAACTACAGCCAGCTTTATCCTTCATTTCAGACGCACTACACAGCTAATCAGAGGTCAGCCACAAGCAGTTCCACACCACCAGCCACAGATAGGGAGGACACTTTACAGCAGTCTGTACGAGAGCTTTCATTACAGAGACTACAGTTGGCCAGTGAAGAAGTGTAAATATGCATTGTGATGTCTTATGGATGCATAATGTATTCGCCAATGCATTATTTGCAGATAAATGTAAAAACCTAATTATATTAATAATATAATGATAGTAGTTTCTTTTTTAACACTCAATCATATTTTCTTATCTGGACCCTTTTATGGTCCAGATTGACACACAGCTGCTCGCTGATTATTACTATGAATGACTCCATTTCAGTTAAAGCCAAACACACAGGTGGTACTTCCAAAAGGCAGTACCGTCAATTTGGTAGGTGGACAGTGCCAGTGGGAGAGATATTTATAAATGAATAAGCATCAAACTAACAAAAGCAACAGCAAAGTGGAAGCTGCAGTGACCCTGTGGGGAAGTGTTCTGGCAAACATTTCAAGCATTCATGGTATCGGTTTCAAGGCCCAGGAAATGTACAGACCAGCCTTACAAATATTACATAAGACACTACTCAGCTAATTAGATCTGTGTATGATAATGCATGCAGCAACTCAGTTGGGTAACACACAGATGCGTGTCAAGAAACAGGCTTAGAAGAAAGCGAGTCAGAAAGGCAGTTTAAATGGCGTGGTCCTTTAAACCTCTACAGGTTTTCCTCTCACAGGGTTTGAAGTCATGTTTTGAGCCTGTGACGATTATTTAAATCAGTAAAGTAAAGCACCACTATGAGACAGACACAAACTAAATATCAATACTAGATTCTGGCATAAAAATATCATCATTTGTTTTATGTTTAGTAGAATCTTTCAATAAAAAAGCCCAAAATGCTGTCAAAAAAGCAGGCAAATAAGCCACATTTCAGCATAATGTACAAAAGTGTAAGTAAATTTATAATAAAGTAAATGGAACTGTGGAACCGTCTAAAGTGCCTGGGAAACTCATCTATGCTATTTTATACTGGATTTTAAAATGCACTGGGAGTCAGTACAAGGATGCCAAGATTGGAATAATGTGCTCCATTTTCTTGGTTCCAGTTAATAATCTGTCTGTGCCATTTTGAACTAATTGTAAGCATGTAAGGGAATGCTTTATTAATTCCCAGATACAGTGCGTTACAATAATCCCAATTAGAGTTTGATGAAAGGATGGATGACTTTTTCCCCAATCTGAAACATAAAAAATTACTTAATATAGTAATTCTGGCGATAACTATGCCAGAAGAAACCACTCTTACCCACTGCATTTATTTGTTTATTCCATTTTATGTGTGTTTAAAAAAGGGTTTAATGAGCCCAGATTTGTTTTTAAGCTATTAATGTGGAAGGACTAAATAATATGACCTTGGTTTTGCTTTCGTTCAGTTGAAGTTCAGTTCAATTGAATTACACTAATTAAGTTTATCCAGGGAGGAATGATTCCCTAGATTCAGAGATAAGTATAGCTGCAAATCATCTGCATAACAGTGAATTGAAATGTTATGTTACCAAATGATTTGACCAAGGTGGAGAATATATCATGAAAAAAGTATCGGGCCTAAAACAGCTCCTTGTGGAAGCCCAGAGGGCATAGCCATGGAAGCAGAGAAGTATTCACCAATATTAACGGAAAACATTCTTTGCCAGGTGTGTGTGTTTACACATCCTGCGGACACTCATCCATCTTATGACACGAAGGACAGGACACTAATGATTCGGCTTCTGCTTTGTTCACTGTCTCAGGACACACAGCAGGGAAACACACACGTCTTTGATCTTTGTTCTTTGGCTGCGAGTGCAGTCTCTCCTGAGTGTCCTCCTCAAGGAATTATGCTTTTCATTTCATTTCTAAAGCAACTCTTTCATGTCCTGTCCTGCCTTTATGTCAACAATGGCAGAGGCAAATACAGTCAGTTTCATCTTTCCACAGCCATCACCAAGACATAAGCAAGCAAATGAGGGTCATTCGAAGGCAAACAGGAGCTGGAATTAAAATATGTGGCCTCTGAAGGGGGGAAAAACCCAACATAATTATTACAAATTCAGCTTTTTCCACTTTTCTGTTTAGCTTCATTACACTCCTGTTTTGGTATTTAATATTTTCCAGTTTATATATTAACTTTAAATTTACACACATTATGCCACTTGATTTTATGATTACAAACAAAATAAAATAAGCATAAACAAATATATTTAATAAATTATTAGGATTTTGTTGTAACGCTGTTGGTAATAAACTTTATGATAAGTAATTGGCTTCCTGCCTCATGTAGTTCTGTTTTGGCCCATTTTTTTCTGCAAACCATCTTCAATTCCCCTGCAATTATTTATTTATTATTTATTTTACTTATTATGGTTTTGCTCATGTTTTAGTCAGAATATTGATACACTGCAGCTTATTAGTCTCTTGACTTATACCTGCACAATTTTAGAATTCAACGCAATTTTATCCATCACTGGCATATAAAGCTGTCAAAATCCCAAATGTGTTTTTCATTTCCTCCTCCAGCGATGTGCCAGCATGCAAATGAATATAAACTTAAATCAATTTATATTACAATAGTTAACGTCATGTGAAGATTTTCAACTAAACAGCATGCTACCATCAATTAAATAGAATTTTTAAATGAATGTTTTTCTCTACAGCACATCCTTTGACATTTGTTTGGCTTTAATTGGCTACATGAATCTCCCACAGTCTGAGTTAATTGCTCACAATGAGCACCTGCTAGTAGAGAGACCCAGCCAGAAGTGCTGTTATAACAGAGAAAAAATTGATTTATTATGAAAAATCAATCGTCCGGCAGGGAAGTGTGCTTGGACATCCATATTGCAGGTGTTTATCAGCATGTGGCAAAGTGAGAGAACGAGAGATAATGTCATATTATCCCACTGCTGCTATCCTGGTCATCCTGCACATTCTTTAAAATTTCTCTTTCTCTCTTTGTATCTTAGCCATCCCCCCACGCCCTGATAATCGAGAGACAGTTGTGCATCTGTGTGTTTGCGTGTGAATCTCAATGCAGCACTCATGTCTATTATGTAATCCCTCATTAGACTGCTCCTTATTTTCTTAAAATTCATACACTATTTGATACAACCAAACAAAAGTCTGACCCCAGAGGCCAAAGAAAATTCCAGAGCTATACAGATATGCTTTGCATAGAGTACGCTCTTCCACTATAATCAGATTTGATCATGTCTCCTTGCGTGACTTTGTGCTCTCAATCTTTGATGTAGTTATGTAATGTTACCATTAAGCCTACAATATCATCTACAAAGCAAAGGAAAAAAAATACTGCTGAACTCCAGGCCTCAGCAGCAAATAAATAAGAATTTCAAGATCAGTATGTAGCTTTTGCCACTGTTAATGTAGAAGTGCATTTACCATTAGAACAAGACTGCACAAGCTTAAAACGTATGGGAGGTGTACCTGGATGAAGCTTTTACTGTCCTAAAAATGACAAGAGGCATATGGAACATTGTGCTGTGGTCAAATGAGTAAAAGCACAGTACAGATTGGCCACAATACCAAAAGCCAAGTTTGCATTTGATCTGAGAAAACTTCTCATAAAATAGTATGTATAGTGGTAGACATGTTATGGTTTGGGGATGCTTCGCTGCCTCAGGGTCTGTGAATCGACTATGAATTTGTTTTTGTACCAGAGAGTACTTAATTAGAATGGAAGACTGTAAAAAGTTGAAGCTGAAGAAGTGGACTTTCCAAAAGGATAACGATCCCAAAGATACAAGTAAACCCACTAAAGAATGGATCAAAAGAAAGAAATGGAGGGTTGTGGAAGAACCTAGCCAAAACCCAGATCTGAATCCCACTAAAATGCTGAAGTGGGTTTTAAAAGAGGCTCTGCCTGCAAAAAACCCTCAAAGTTGCAGTGAAAGAATTCTGTATAAGGAATTTGGACAGAAATACAGTGAAAGTAGTGAACAACTTTAAATCCATATTTTCACAGTAGAAAATAGAACACATACTAGATGTTGGAAAGAAAGACATTTTACAATTTCATGTAAATTTATTCACTGATTTAGAACTTAATGGAACCAAAGCATCTTAAAAATGTGCCAGGTCTAACATTCTTTCTTCTTTTAACAACGGTCTAAAAACATCTGGGAAGTAGGGAGACAGATTGCTGGCGTTTTGTAAGAGGAATGTTGTCCTATTCTTGTCTGATGTAGGATTCTGGCTGCTTAACAACCCTGGGTCGTCTTTGGTGGATTTTTCGTTGTGTGATGCGCTAAATGCTTTGAACCGGTGAACGGTCTAGACTGCAGGCAGCGTTAACTTGCATTTGTGGATTACATGGCATACTGTGTTCACAGACAAAGATTTCTGAAAGTGTTCTTAAGCTCATGCAGGGATTTCATGTGCAGAATCATGCCTGGTTTTAATGCAGTGCCACCTGAGGGTCAAATGATTACGTGCATCCAATATCGACCGTCTGCTTTGTCTCTTGTGCTCAGTAACTTTATTAGATTCTCTGAATCTTCTAATGATATTATACACAGTAGATGGTGGGATATCCAAAGTCTTTGGATTTTTCTGAAATTGTTCCACAATGTTTATTTTTTTTGCAGATTTGTGATCCTCTGCAAATCTTTGCTTCTGAGAGACTCTTTCTCTCTAAAATGCTCATTTTATACCCAGTCATGTAACTTATTTGCCAATTGCTCCTCCAACTGTTTATTATGACCACTTAATTTTCCAGCATTTTGTTAATCCTGTTCCAACATTTTTGAGATGCGTTGCTGGCATCATGTTCAAAATGAGTTAATCGTTTTAGTGGTCCATGTTCCACTGTGAATAAAATATGGGTCTATGAGATATGCAATTCATTACATTCACAATGCTTTTGGACATGTACCTGTAAATGTGTAAGACACAATCACTTAATTAAAGAAAAGGGGATCAGCCAACCCCAGGTGTTTTCCAAAGGAGTAAATCTGAGCAATGCGGTGGTCCAGATTTTTTATTAATTTTTGTTGATTCTATGTTTAGTATGTGTGTTGAGAATTGATCAAGAGAGAAAATGGGGGATGGAGGCATGAATTGTTATTGGTCAGAAAAGTCTGCTGTTTTGGCCTCAATTAACAAGCATAAATAATCAGTAGTTTAGGAGGTTACTAATAAAATTGGCTAATGACAGCCATAATTACCACCAGTTCTGTATCAGGTATTCAGGCTTACTTCCATTTTTGATGTTGACTCACTTGCTGGGGCATTCAGTTTAATTTCCTCTTTCCGTTCAGTTCAGTCATGTGTGTTTTGTCAGCTGTGTTAGTGATGAACTCTGCTCTAGCCCTTGCAACAGTCTGACTGGAGCAAAGTCCTGTCAGTTAGACCGGTGTTTACTCAACTCTCTCTCTCTCTCTCTCTCTCTCTCCCTCTCTCGCTCTCTCTCTCTCTCTCCCCTCCCTTCCTCCCTGTCCCTCCCTTTTCTCCCAGGCATATGTTTGAACTGCCAGGGCAACACAGAAGGTCCTAACTGCGAGAAGTGCAAGTATAACTTCTACAGAGAACTGGGCTCTGCCCTAACTGAAGTGTGCCTACCCTGCCCCTGCTCCAGCGTCACCTCCACAGGCAGTTGCACTCTCGGTGAGTCCTTAAAATCACCCACATTAGCCTAGCCTAGCTGGCTAACCTGTTCTTTCTTATTTGTCTAAGCATAGCATAGCCTGCTATAACCCATCTCTAGTGTGGCGCCTTGGTGAGTACCTAAAACTTTCATGATAGCCTAGCCTAACTGGCTAACCTGATGTCTGCCATTCATGTTAGCCTAGCCTAGCCTAGCCGGCTATATCCCATCTACTTTGTGCTCTGGTGGGCTGCTGTTTGAACTCAGGTTTTGACGGGACGTCCCCCAGCAGTTTGGTCACGATTACATGTCCTGTCTCACTAATGGAGGCGGTAGTGGTGGTCGGGTTTCGAGAAGAGGTGCGTTTTCAGGAACTTGAAACCAAACGTCCCCCTTCTGCCGCCTGTTACCAGCCCACGCAAGACCAGGGGGTTAATTTAGTCTGCCGGAGGAAAGAAGCCCTTGCAGGGTTTGTTTATAAAATATGAATGGCAGGAAAGAGGAGGAGGAGTTTGTGTCCTCGATCAATCTGGTCAGACTTTCTTCCGCTTTCTTAACCCTTTAGACTCTCTTATTTGTGTTAGAGGGGCAAAGTACAGAGCTCATGTTTAAGAGACAGGAAGTCAATAAAATAAAGACTGTAGGTAGTTAGTTTAGTATACAGTCAGGTTACTGTATACCAAACCTTTAGTTTCTGTTAATAACTGAATGATAAGCCTAGGTTTTAGGGATTAAATGTGCCATAGAATTAATTTAATCAGCATTTTAAATTGGCCTCTAATTTTTAGCCATGGGACTTTGGTCAGGTGATGAATGCCTACATGTGGTTTTACACGCCCATTTACAGCCTATAATTTGGCTCTAAAATGAAATGAGCTGGTTTACCTGTTTAGGGAACTAAAGATTAATTTGATTTGCTAGTTTCCTGTGAGACCCCACAATAATCACACAGATGCCACATTCTGAAAAACAGGCAAAAAAACATCTGGGTAAATAAGCAATATCATTATACCATTTAGTATCCTATGTTAATGTGAAGTTTAAACTAGTAGCCTAACATGACTTACACTGACTGTTAATTGGTGTTAACACAATTATTTTAAAGTTGCTACTCACAATTAAACTTTTAAACAGTTTAAGATGATCCGCTTCAACCATCAAAAATTATACAGCATGGCTGCTACTTACAGGGTGCTGTTAAGGTTCTAAAACAGGTGAAACTGTTGCTCTTCAGTGTTAAACGCAGAGCGAAGTCTCTATATTGTCTAAGGTTCGAGAAACTGTCTGAAGTGAACTGTGCAGAGCAAACTAACACCTTTGTATCAGGATTGAGGAGCTGAGACTTGTTTTGTGATTATTTATTTATTTATTTTTGTACCACTTTAGATGGTCCCGCAGTTATTGTCTTGCACATGCATAAGCTGTAACATTTACAGTGGAACATTCCATTAAGAACCTGCAAATATAAAGCCATCTTTAGTCTTACGTCAGAGATCTTAGAGATGAACATCAGCCATGGCCGTCGACAGTTTGGTTTCTTGGGAATGGTATGAAAAATGGTGATTTGTTACTGGTGCTCCAGTGTCAATGTTGGGATAGTACATGTGTTGATGTATGTCAATTTTGGCAGCATAAATATCAGTTCAAGCCTGTTACATAACAGTTTAGGATTTTGGAATCTCTTTATTTTACTGACCTTGTTTATAAATGAAGGCTAGGTATTTGAACATGGAACAACAGAGTTTAAGTTCACACTATGTACTGAACTCAACTATAACAATGCAAATGAAGTTTAATGTTCTATGGGGAGATGGGTATCATTAGGTTGTAACAATATCAATATCAATACCGCTTACGGATACTAATATTTATTGTTACTCTAATTAATTCTACTTTTCATAATATGGTGCAATAAACAAAGACCTAAAACTATGTTCTAAAAATTAAACTGAAAAGATGTGAATATGATGTGGATAAGCTGATTTAGGGTATCGGAATATCCTAATTACTATTTTAATTCTAGAAACATTTCCTAATACCAATACTTAAACTTTCACACTATCCTCGCTGCTATCCTGGACAATACATCACACCCCCTTCATGATCTTCTCATCAGACCGCAGAGCACTTTCAGCAACAGACTCATACGTCCCCGCTGTAGCAAATAAAGGTACAGGAGATCGTTGATACCAACAGTGATCACACTGTACAACACCTTAACTGTGCCAGGACATTTTTGGACATTAATACCTTCTGTACTGTTGTTTACAGTGTAAAGCCACCCGTTACTGTCATCTGGCTTTCTGATTTGACATTTTTAGATGACTCGTGCATGTGGAAATACACAGCTGCACTGTTCTGTATAATACTTTACGCCTTTATTATTGTACATACACTCTCCATGGTAATGATACTTTCACAGCATTATACTTTACATAAGCTAGTCACTATACTTTCATAGCATACTCATTAGACCTTCATAACAGTTTTTTTTATTTCCATCCGACTCATAGTGGTGCTTATTATTATTATTATTATTATTAGAGTTATTTTTTTCTTCTTCTTTTTTATTTATGCACACATTCTATTACTGTATTATTGGTCTTTACTGTGCTTGGGCTGCTACAATACGTGACGTTCTCCTCTGGGATTAATAAAGCCATCCATCCATCCATCCATCCAAATGGTTTAACATGAGGCTGAATAAAGATCTTGTCTTTGTACTACGATTAGAACTAAAACTTCATATAACTTGTTTGAAAACAACTTTTTTCTAAGACTCAACATGGAATGGTTTAATTTGGCCTAATAATATTTAGTACAAAGGGATCCCTGCTACTCTTTCATAATTGGATGTTTTAACAAGGCAGGTGTAAAAGCATCTCAAACAATACCTGCTGACAGAGAATAGTTTCCAATAAAGAAATCATTTTAAACACAGTCAGAAGTCATCTTGGGGAATAAAGTAGGAATAGGATCAGGATCACATGTAGATTAACTCTATTTGTTTATACAGGTGTAAGCTCCTGTTAACAGGAAAAGGCGTCATTACGTATGTAGATGGCTGATTACTGGTACAGGTTACTGGAACTTGTCTTACCAATGCTATTTTATTTTGAAAATGAATTGCAGGTTTAGTTAATTGGTCTATGGTGGGGAAAAGAACTTTGGTATAGTCTTTGAAGTCGCTTATGACACTATATTGTAGGTGGAGATCTGCCTGTACTTCCAGCTTACCTGAATAAATGCTCTGATCTATGACAGTTCTTCATAAGCTCACTGTCAAGAGTTTCCTTGAATCTCGGCAGAGAAAGAAAGGAATGGTGGAAATTGAGGAGGTTTTATATGTATCATTAAGCAATCAAAATTACCTACAAATAGGGAGCTGCACAGAGGCTGCGCTGAGGATGTAGATGCAGCAGCCGTACAACAAAATCATATTCATTTGGAAAAATTTGGGGCATCTTTGAGCCAAGTTAGGCAATTCTAGCTAAAGAGGGGATGTTTTTCTAGCACTGGCTAAGGGAGGTTGTGTTTTTATTATTTTATTTTTTAAACTAAAATTCAGACCAGCCTGATTCTGTGGAGTTTATCAGGGAAGGTGAGCCTACAGTTTGAATGGCACATGGCATTTAATATGGTTCTGGTAGTCAGAGACTTGCGAATGCTTTTGCAACGTAGAGAAGAGCTTGCTTCAGCTGATGCAGTCTAGCACCAGTCATTTGAAAATGCCTGCTATGTTTAATGAATTAATAGCAGCAGCCACGTCAAGAAGCGTGTTTTTATTTTTGTAGTCAATACCCCATCCCACGGGGCTGTGAAGACATTTCTCTTTCTCTCTCTGTCACTCATGTTTTCATCTACTTCTCTCTTTTTCTTTATTTTTTGTTTCTTTCTCATGTCACCTACATTTTTGTTTCTGTCTCTCTCACCCACATTTTTCTCTCTTGCTTCTTTTTCTGTCTTCTTATTTTATTCCCTTTTGTCTCTTTCATTTTCTCTTTCTCTCTTCTTATTTCTCATCCTCTCTTCACTCTGCAATTTTCTCTCCACATTGCTGTTTTTCTTACTTGCCTGTCTTACCTCTTATTTCTTCCTCTTTCATCCGTTATCCTCTTTATTTTCTTACTTTTACTGTTTTTTGCCTCTATTCATTCCATTGCAACTTTTCCCTTCTCTTTCTCTGTGTGTGTGTGTGTGTGTGTGTGTGTGTGTGTGTGTGTGTGTGTGTGTGTGTGTGTGTGTGTGTGTGTGTGTGTGTGTTGAAGTGGGTGAGGTTTGCTGACAGAAGCACTATAGAGCAGCTGTGGGAAGGAACAGACCTGTGGTGTGTATTTGTGAGTTGTATTTGTTTATCTCTCTCTCTCTCTCTCTCTGGGTGGGTGGGGTGTGCTGACAGCAGCAGTGTGGAGCAGCTGCGTGTTCAGGTACAGACTAAGAGCGGAAGCCTTGCAGGCCAGGGAAAGGGCAGAGACATAGACAGTATGTTCATTCGCACTCAGTCATACCGAAACTGTTCACTGTTCTAACAGAGGGAAGTGTAACATGCCTGTAGATATACTCTGAGATGGATTATATGACTAAGTGTGACAATATGACTTTAAATGTCTTTCCTTTTTTTTCTTTTTTTCACTTTGTACTTTTTTTTACACTTGCCATTATGGGTGTAATGTGTTGGCACTTCACTGACACAATTTTGTATATGTACATGTAAGTATATGTACAGTTAAGCATAGTATCCATTTTGCTTTGAATATGGGTGTTTATTCCACTGTGAGAAGACGACTTATCAGTATGGGTCTGAATGTGTAGCTTTCAAGAAGCTGTTACTGAGAAAAGGAAATGGATAAAAAAAGATCACAGTTGCTGATGTTCTCAGAACAGAGGACTAGCCATCCCAGAAACCAGACTTCAACACTAAATTGTTTTGGGGTTACTTGGATTGCAAGAAGTGGAAAATGCAACCAGCTTCCTACACTGAAGTTTGAGCAATGGAAAGATATCTCTACAGGTTTCTTTGAAAAAACGGAAAGCAAGTTTTGAAAGAATGGAAGCTGTAATAAAGGTAAAGACTGGTAAACACTATAGTAACACACTGGTAACACAAATGGTAAACACTATATATTTCTTTAATTGTTGAGGTAGATATGTTTGCTGTTTTTTTTCTCAAAAACCTAATTAAAGCATAAACTTTATTATACATATATATATATATATATATATATATATATATATATATATATATATAGTGAGGAAATTAAGTATTTGAACACCCTGCGACTTTGCAAGTTTCTCCCATGACTCCTCTGGATCATCCAAATGGTCATAGAAAAAACTTAAGAGGGGCCTGGACGTGTGCTGATTTAAGCAGGGGAACCTTCCGTGCCATGCATGACTTAAAACTATGATGTCTTAGTGTATTACCCACAGTAACCCTGGAAACAGTGGTGCCAGCTCACTTCAGGTCATTGACCAGCTCCTCCCGTTCTGGGCTGATTCCTCACCTTTCTTAGGATCATTGATACGCCACGTAGCCATGTTGGTAGTTGGAGTCTTACTGATTGTGTGGGGTGGACAGGTGTCTTTATGCAGCTAACGACCTCAAACAGGTGCTTCTAATTTAAAATAATAAGTGGAGTGGATGTGGAGTTTTTAGAGGCGGACTAACAGGTCTTTGAGGGCCAGAATTTTGCTGATTGGCAGGTGTTCAAATACTTATTTGCAGCAGTAACACACAAATAAATTATTAAATAATCATACATAGTGATTTCCGGATTTTTTTTTTTTTAGATTATGTCTCTCACAGTGGACATGCACCTAAGATATATATAAATTTAAAAGTTATATATATATATATATATAAATTTAAAAGTTATATATATATATATATATATATATATATATATATAACTTTTACATTTATTTTATTTTATATAAACCTATTTTATATAAACTTGTTATTTTATATCTAGGGTGTTGCCTGTATTTGTTTGATGACTGTGTGACTATAAGCATCTGCTCAAAAAGTTTTGTGCTACAAATCTGGGCACTGTACTTTTTAAGCTGTTACTGAGTACTAGGGTGTACTGAGCGTACATAGGGAGTCATTTCTCTCAGGTCAATGTGTCACAGTCATGTGTCACTGCCTTCACAAGTTTTAATGGCTCAGTGGTCCATGACATTGTTGTGCTGAGCACTCTAGGGAAATTGCATTTACATATGTCCTCTGTCACGGGACATGCAGCAGTACATTTACCGTTTTATGAACAGGTGTGTGCTGAAGCATCTCATTCTTTGCTGTGACTATGCATGAGCATGGCTAGTGGCCACCAGTAAATAGAGAGTTTTCTGAGGGGCCTTTTTTGGGGCATTGTCTACCTGCAGGGTCATTTAGGATTTATTTGAAACGTCTTTTACTAGTTTTAATAGTTAAAATGGCTTCAAGGTACCTACATACCTCACAAAATGTGTCTCTGTATATGTCCCAACATGCAGCCTTAGATCTGCAGATACTGGCTTTCTGCAAACATCTTCCATAAAATACAGGAAATGTGGAGAGGCCTCTTTCTGGTGTGCTTTTAAACTGTAGGACTTGCTGAATTCCACCTTTTGTTAGGTAGTCAAGCTCTATGCACACTTCTGAGAAACATCTTTAATTTAAATTTTAATTAAAATATACAGCTCTTTTTTATTCTTGCTTCATAAATAAAACTCTTTGCAAAGCAAGTTGGAACGCAAAAAACAACTTGGAACTTGCAAAGATAGATAGTCCATAATGCATTCTGGTGCCAAACTGTGTTCAAGCCTAATAGAAAATGTAAGCCATTGTAATGATGCTAAAATTGGGTTACAGTTTTAGTACTTTACCTGCATCTTTCTGGACAAGCTGCAATTTATCTATCATCTTTTTTGGCAGGCCAGTGAACAGTGAGTTACAGTAGTCAATTCATGAGAAAACAAAAGCATGTGTCATTTTCTTAGCTTAATGCAGACTCATACAGGAGCATTTTCATGCACGGAAAAAAATGGAACAATTTACCACTTGAGATTAGACCAGCAACATCAATACAAGAATTTAAAAGAAATGAATTATTATTATTATAAACTTTTTTTAATGGTTCCTTTTTTATTACTAATAACATTTTTATGTAATTTTTAATTATTTTAATATTTATTGTATTAATGCTAATAGTGTATGTATTTCATTTGTTGTATTTTTTCCTATTTTAACTTTTCATTTTTGGCTTACTGAACTATGTTTATATTGCCAGTTTCAAAGAAGTCTGTTGAGTACTTTAAACTGCATTTATGTATGAAAGGTGATATGGATAAAGATAATTCTTCCTCAGAACTGGAGGATTAGCTTTTTATTTAATTCCTCAAGCTGTAAAAGCTGTCATGCCATGTGTGTGGACAACCACACTTGGGTCCATGGCAAATCTATAAATAACCTAAACTTTATGTACTTTACTACCACTACTCATGTGTAGTGATAAAAAATGTTACAGAACAACATGAGTTTTCTTAGTTCCCATGTTAGCTTCAGTTTTCCATTAAGTGTCAGCTCATCTGGCAACACATCAATATGTTTATGAGATGTTAATCTCCTGGGCTGACAGGGTAACAGCTGATTAGCTGACAAAACTGATCTCGTTGCATAGGCAGATGACTGATGGGGCGGTCTGATGAGGTTCAGGGAAGCGCACAAATGTTAAATGAATTCTGTTTTTCCCATTAGGCCCTTGTTTTCCCATCATGCATGCTCATTAAAAAGGCCTGCCTGGGGGCAAGTTCCAGCACCAGTTAAACAGGAGACCCCCAGAAAATAGACTTTACCTGTCAGTTACAGATGATCACATGTTTTACACAGAGTATTCAATTCTCACTGCACTGGATGTTACCTAAACAGTGACAGAAGAGATATTTGCAAATAAGCATGAAGCACAAACAAGACTAAGACTGTACAGTCCCAGCAGTATACCTTTTTGTATAATCTAAGTGTCTTTGATTAATCCTATGAATCAATCAGGCCTATTGGTGCCCTAATCCCACTTACTGTGGCCCAAAGGCAAGTGGGTTCCTCTTGTGAGTCATCTACATCTACATCTTTCTAATTTTGAATTATAGAAGTCCACAAGTGGCATAACTGTCTTAAGAAGGGCTGAGCAATATGGGTGTGTTTTATCACTATTTTGGCCTGTCAAAATATGTTTTAGTTACCAATTTAACTATATAATTCATTATATGCAATTATTAAATCTGAACTGTTGATGAACAGTAGTAGCTCTCAAGAAAAAAAGGTTAAATAAAAACATTACAGACTGCTGGTATAAATATATGACTGTGAAAGCCAACCACTATGAAAAGTAATTGTGGTCAACTGAAATAATTGCAATCACAAATGCATGTCCTTATCTTGAGAGACAATAATTAATCCTGTTTAAACAGCACATGATGTGATGTGTTGAATATGAATATATTCATAATGTTTAACACATTTTATTTAACCATTTAACCATTTTTATATAATTCAGATAAAGTATATGTGAAGCAATAGTTAGTATAAGTATCAAAAGTGTTACATCTTTTTTTTCCATTTTATGTCTTTATTGTAGTCTGTTAAACCTAAGAAGTCGCAGCTACAGATGGTGGTATCAAATGCATGGTGTAATTTTATATTCCCGTCTTAATTCATTGAAACAAGCGGAGAAATTATACGACATTTATATGTAGAAGTATGTTAAGATGGTATATTAATGAGCTAATTTTATTGTATTGTCATTTTACAAAATGAAAACTATCTATTTTTCACTTTTTGTCATTTCTTGGTATCAATATGATGTGGGGCTGGGGGTCTTATGTCATTAAATAATAGCAATGCTTACAATAGCACATGACAAGTTGCTCTCGAATTCTAAGTTATCTGCCACAGAATTCACTATAATAAGAATTCTCAGACTGAGAAAATTAGTACATTTATTATTTAGTGTTTGCCAGCCATAGCTGAGGTGGCATTTCGGAACAAGTCTACCTGTGTTTGCTCTCACACATGGTACCTATTTATTGGGATGTAAGACTTGTGTGACGTCTGGCTACGTGCCTCAGTGGAGCAGGACTCTATGGGATTGTAGATTAGAGAGAGAGAAGGAAAGCATTACACAGCTCATTAAGCAACTCTGATTTGATCCAGTTCTTTCTCCGTCGCCCAACCTGCGCCTGCACTCCTCGGAGCTTTCCAACCCCAGCATCAGTCACTCAGTGCCCAGTCCTGACCCTCAGCAGCAGTAAATTGTGGGTTACACACTTAATATCCTGCCCCAAATGGTCCCACATTTCTTTTCATTTTCATCATGTCCTGCAGGAATCTGAAGCGCATAGTTAATAGGAATAATCATCACCAATGACGTAGTAACAAGAATTCATAGTATTTGAATACAGTCATCATTTAACATCATTTTAACACTCAAACACACGTAGACGAGAGGTAACTGCATGAAGTACAGTTACAACTAGGAAAGTGTTTTTCTTGAAGAAAATGATAGACTGAAATGAGTGATTGCGCAGCTTATGCTTCTTGCTAGCAGTTCCAGTTATACCAGGTGGTTAATAAGGTGTAGCTATGGTGTTGCTAGGCGATTGCTATGGTATCCTAAGCATTTGCCATGGTATCTGAGGTGGTTGCTCTGGTGTTGCTAGGTAGTTATGACATCCCAGGTGGCTGCTATGGTGTTGGTAGGTGGTTGCGGTGATGTCTGAGGTGGTTGCTAAAGTGTTGCTAGGTGGTTGCTGTGATGTCACAGGTGGTATGCAATGGTGTGAGGGTTGTTTACTAAGTGGTTGTTGGGGGTTGGTAGGTGTTTGGTGTTGCTCTATATGAATGGGGGGATGCATAGACGACACAGAGGACATGTGTTTTACTGGCTGTAGGTTAAAATGGGCCAAAAATGAAGGGGACTTTCTGGGAGGATCACGGGATGGCGAAAAAGAGACAAATAGATGAGTGCAGATGCAACCAACATTAAATAAATGCTTAGGAATGTGCCCTGAGATAAGCGTATGTAAAAGGATGTCTGACGATCGAGCAGAAATACAGTAGATGAGAAACCATGGATCCGATCAAATCCGATTTACTGTTCCACCTTTATAGCCTCAGGCTAAGTCTTATTTTCTTAGTTCTACAACTTCTGTTTTCTGTTTTTATAAAATTGCTATATTATTGGTAAAAGTTTTATGAAATATTAGGAAACAGATTTACTAGTTAGCTCACTAACCATAAACAGTAATGACACAAAAGTGAACAAAATGATAACTCAATAGAACTCAATAGAAGAGCATGCTGCAAATTGATTTAAACTGTGGAGATAACTGCAATGGTTTGCAGCATTGGAGTAATTCTGTGCAGCTGTGGTAACACAACAGTGAGCATGATTATATCAGATAATTATATACTCACCACAGCAAGAAAATTTAAATAATCTATAGAACACAATGGGATGCACCTGCAGTCAGTGAGCTAATATCACGGTTGGGAAGCTGCCTAACTCGCCTCTCTTTAATGTGTTTGTTTTATTGACGGGAGGGGAATAGATGTGTAAAGTAAACATTTACTCCGTTTTGGAGGTTCAGTGCAGCTTTTATTACCAGAAACAAGGTCGCATGGTTTTGGTGACCAGGAGTGGGAAAGCTGAGGGAAAAGACCAGTCTCTCAGCCCTGGCTGCTGCTGTTGCCCAAAAAGATGGGGCGGGACGAAGTGGTTGATACAATACTTAAGCAGACATAAACCAAATCCCCTATTCAACCCTATTTGCCATTACATGCACCTTCTTTGTTTACTTTGGCTGACGATGCAGATTCACATAGAGGTCACAAAAGATGTAATGCACAAAATATATACTTTCTCTGGATGCAAAATCCCTCACAAGGGTGTAATCTGTTACTATATTTTAGTGTGACTAGGCTTTTAGTCTGGATCCAATTCTTAGAATTTTACTCATCAGTGAAATCTTTTTCATGAAATGTATTCTGCTAGCCACTTAGGCTAGTTAGTTACAACTTAATCACTACCAGCATGAGCTGAAACTGTGTTGGAAAGTCAGGTGCTTTTGTATGTTTAGTATACTGTGGGTTGCATCCTGTGAGGTTTGTGGGGCTTGCTTTTTTAAGTTTTTCTCTTGCCGTTCTGTTCTGTTTTGCCACACAGTGCAGAAACAACAGAAGCAAATTTGTCTAGTGTGTTTGAATACGTTGCAGCCTGTCACATAATGTGAATATTACCATTATACTAGTAGGTTTTATCTGTTTAAGATACCGCTACACATAAGAAATAAAAAATCACTGTAATCACTGTTTATAGTTCTTATTCTGTATGCTTTATCTCTCTTGTGCTTTTTCTTTGTCATGCATGTGTCTGCATCCTCTTTAAGGAGCACAAACCCCAGTTTTAAAACAACACTATAAAATTTTAGCCACCGTGGAGTGAGGCACTCTTTGTGAATGCAGTGAACATGTCGGCTGGGATGGGTTTAAGTCATATTGTGCTTTGTTGGTATGTCTGCTGGGATGTTAAAATGTTCAGTGTTTAGTAAATATTTTTAAACTGCAGTCTAGTAATTGTTTCTTCTTTTAAAAACAGGACAGAAATGTATCACAGACAGCAAAAACTGTTCTAGCCCAATTCTGTCACACTTCATATTTATCTCTGGCCCATTTCCTGTTTATGCAGTGCCCAATTTCATCTGGCCCGCTTGCCAGATAGGTTGACAGCACTTGGGTGGACCACATCCAGTAGCAAGATGTGAGCCACATACGCACCACATTAAGGCCACGCAACTCTCCTGTATCTGTGCCAGAAGTGAACCAGGTCTTTTTTTAAATAGGTGGGCCAAATGCATGTTGTAAATATGTGGACCACCTTTGGCTCACAGCAGATTGCCAGTGCTGACAGGGGGCCAGCAGCGCCATATCTTTGCTAGATGTGGCCCACATCATTTATTCTATTTAAAAAAAAAACTGCAAAAAATAATTTTGGCACCTCCCTTATTTCAAACAACACAGGCATTTATTTCATAAAATAGCAACAGAATTATTACACTTTTGCTTCAGTTCCTAATAGTCTCTTTCTCATGCTTCACATTTATGAAAACAGTACAGAAAAGTCCCAAATCAGCTGTATGCACCCCATAATTGATTTAATTTGTTTCATGTGCATAATTCATCACTGCTTGCAGTACTGCCTAAATAATGTATTGCTTGCAAATGGGCATTGTCTTCTTGATTATGTAGTATCTGTTTGCCCAAAGTAACAATAATCAGTTCTTCCTATTGTTCTGTTAATACTAACCATTTAATCCATTACACAGAACCATTCTATGCATCTTCCTCATTAATAAATCAATAGCCTCTGGGATACTTTAGACAAAAGCTTCATTATGCATAAATTGCAACTATAATAGACATTCACTTAATTTAATTGACAGGCAACAATGAATCCTTCTTATCTGTCATTATGAATTCTTATTCCAAGTCATGTTCTGTGAATTTGTTGTTGTAATTGTTACATCTTTTTGTATTCAATATTATTATTCCAGGTTCTGTAATTCACTCAAAGCCTAAGCTATTGAAATTTTCTGTATTCTGAAGTTGTTTGCTGAGTTCTCTGAGATCCCCCTCTCTACAGGCCATCTCATAAATAAATTCACGTCACATTTGCTTAAGCATATTTTGAAGTACAGTTAAAAAGTTTCTACATTTTTGAAAGTTTTGAGCATATTTTTTATTCACATCACACTCAAAGTGTAAGTAATACATTGTAATTCTTTGCTTTTAAGGATGAATAGTATGCTTGTGTAATCATAATTTAGTTTTAATTACTTGCAAATCAGATAACCTGAGGTAGTGGCGATGGCATTATTGTGCTCAGTGAACTTAGGCCCACCTGCTTTTATCACTGGCCCACCTAAAATGACAGTTCTTTTTTCAGTATTAAAATCTTAAAAATAAAGTTATTAAAAATAAGTAAATAAAAATAAATAATGCAACAAATGAATCTGATGCAAGTATGCTATAAAAGAGAACTGAGTCGAAACTTGGGAAGGATATACCTTCTGAGGATGTAAGTGAATGATCTACTTTTGGGTGTTTTGGGTGTTTTGTCAATTAAGTTGAATCATGAAAGAAAAAACAATGTTTCTGAAGAACAAACTAAAAAGACAATGCAGAAGCTGTTCTTCTAGCAAGATCTCTCCTAAGAAATCTCTAGTGAGATGAAAGGAGATGTGTCATGAGCATTCACTCAAGTCAGTTCTTCATTTCTGTAATAGTCTCTGCTCTCTGTTGCAGCACCAGCTGAATAGAGTCTCTGTTCCTTTCAGTGCCATTAAAAGGGGAATTTCCCTGAGAAAACCTCTGGCATATTTGATTTGAATATCAATGCTTGATTTGCTTCCAGTTCAGCTATATAGGGTCACCTTTGTCTCGTCTGTTGCGGCATAACACACGCGTTAATTACAGAGATGTCTCCTACACTGCAGGGCCATGGTGAAGTCCATTCTTTCTTCCCTACTTTTCAGTCTTTTGTTCCTTGCTCACCATGTGAATGAACAGAGAACTAGAGGTTGGAAAAAACAAAGAAAAAAAGGAGATGTAAAAAGAGAATACTGAAACAGTGAGGTGTACTTATCCTGCTATCTTACACTTGAATGCTTTGACTTAATTGAGTCAATTGACCAAGAAGTCAGTTTTTTTCGTGTATATTTTATTTATTTTATTTATATTGCATATTTATGCAGTGCAAAATTGGCATATCCTCAAGTAGTAATCTATACAATAAGAGGGAGCTGCTGGAACTTGAGGGAAACGTGGTATCAGAGCTATAGCTATTAGAGCTGCTGTATGAAGAGGCACAGTGCCCTGAACTAAAGAAAGTGAACCTGAACAGTCTGTTTGTGTTTTGAGTGTGATTCTGGTATATGAACAATGAGTCACTTGATATATGTAACCACGTTGTTTGAATGTAAACCAAAGCACTTTACAGCAGCAGTATTCACCTAAAGGTTCAGGGAGACATAACAAGTATATCGCAGAGGTTGCCAGAGTTGCTAGGGTGTTGCTGTTTTATCCTTGATGGCTACTACGGTGTCGCTCGCTGATGCTGTGGTATCCTGCTTGTTGGCTAATGTGTTGCAAGGCCTTTCCTAAGCTAGAAGATAATTAAGAGTAAGTTGTTTTAAGCCAATTTAATTAAACCATAATAAAGGCTACTGCTATGGAGCATTTCTTGCACTGTCCGGGAATAGGCAATCCCTCTGGTAGACATTTTGAGCATTAGATTTGTTTAATTTGCCCTCAAAATTTAATTTAGTAGGTTAATTCACATTAATCTGTTTTGTTTCCTTTTGATATATGCCAGGGACAAGACACATTAGTTTTAAACTTGAATCATTGAATCATTTTTAGATGGGTGAAATTCCTCTGGCTTCCACTGAAATGCTTTGCTTGTACTTGGTTGTAAAGTATGCTCTGCAGACAGAGATATTTGTAGGACCTGTAGTTCACATAGCATGTCAATCAGGCAAAGCATTTTCATATCGTGTATATAAATCATAGGCTTTTTCTGTACACAACGTTTTCAAACATGCATTGTGATTTCTAAAATCGCACAGTGTATGTCTGATTTTAGAGGACATTCAATTACAACTTAAACAGCAATATAAAAGAATCCAACAAGACCTAAAACTCGAATGCATTAGCTTCAGTTAAGATTTCTGCTGTCGTTGTGGTTGTTAAAAGTATTAATGTAAATTTGAGCTTAACAAAATAAATGGGTAGCTCTCTGCATTAAGTACTGACTAACATTAGGTAATGCATTAGTTAACATGAAGTAACAACTATTATACACATATATATTATTTAATTTATGTATATGTATTACATATATTATATGTTTGGCCCTATAGATAGATAGATAGACAGATTAGATAGATAGATACTTTATTGATCCCAGAGGGAAATTCAAAACACTACCGGAAAAATTCTATGACACTACCAGAAGAGATAATGATCATGGGCATGTTTACCTAATGAACTGGCAACAGAGTGTACATTTCAGAACTTCTGTGGCAATTTCAGATAAATGAATTTCACACCAGCACGGTCATGACGAGGTGTTTTATTGCTTTGTCAGTCACAGTTAGATGTGGGTGTAGCATAGGGCGTCATGTTTTGTTTGTCTCTCATTTTTTTCCTGCTCCTTGTGTAGGGCCTTTATTTCTCTTTTATGTGGGACATTTTTAATAGAGCCACAATTCTGTTACTGCTTCCATTGTTATCAGTCACACGTCAGATTGGTGCAGAAAATTCTTCTGTTCCTGCTTTTCAGGGACAGATGGTAGAACCCTCAGAAGCTTACAAAATTTTTTTTTTAGGACCCCCTTGATGGAAAAGGGTATGAAATGAGCAAGAAATAGGCATGGGGTTAGAGCGATTACAATCTTAATGGCTAAATTACTGATTTAAAGCTTTCTTTTAAATTGAGAGAGAGAGCTAAGACTAAAATAAAAGTAGTTTCAATGTAGCAATCGGAAGTCAGTTGTGCTGCAACTAAATGTAAGTGAGAATAAAAGTGGCATGTAAAGGATACTGGCTTTGAACAAATTCATTCTTATCCTTACAAACATTAGTAGCCTCAATTCAGTTCTGTTTCACACAAATACAGCCAAGGAGCTCTGTGTGTTACAGCACTTAGTCATATTTTTAAAAGTAAAAGGAAGACGTGGGTTGATGCTAGTTACTGCAAAGACTTAAACAAAAGTGGACATGATGCTCTGTGTTGCAAAAGAGGATTGGAGAGAGAAAGCTAGTTTCCCAGGCTAACTGTTTTAGCAGCCGGCTAACATGAAGCAGCACTGTCACACATGCCGAACGGACCGTACTGTAGAGAACTACAATGAACAAATCAGACAAAAACACTGATTACTTTTGAATCTTCTATGTCCTGTGTCTGTCTAATGCATTGTTGTGCATGTCCTCAGAAATTACCTCTACACTTATGCAAGTAGCAGTATACACGAAAACAGTAGGGGCAGTGCGGGCACTCAGCTGTATTACAACAGCAGAAAGTTTTGAAGAAACCTGTGTGACCTGCATCGGTAGGATGTGTACTTGCCGCCCCACAGTGACAGGTACGCTTGTCAGAACAGCTGGTGAGAGATCAGTGTTATTTTACCATGTCCATGTAGAAAAAACATTATGTAAATCTGAAAGCTCTTTATGGTTAGTGATCTCTGGTCTGCCCTCCATTGGGAGCCCCAGTGACGTGCATATCATGTAGGCAAGTAAGCCAGCAAGTATATCTCTAGACCTAAATTACCAGGATAGACATTAGGATAAATCTAGATATCTGCAAGCTTGGGTTTGAATACTGATTTTGTTTGCTGTTTGTACTGAGGATCATGGTGCTGTGAAACTAAAAAACTAAAAATGAAATTATTTGTATGAAAATAATACTATGAAAAAAATTGTTTATCCACAGTAACAACCTAAAAATATTTCTGAATTTAACTTTGTTGGCTACATTATCAGGAAATAATCTGTACGAACAAAACTAAAGAAAATATATTGCATGAGGGGAAAAAAGGTTTGAGCTTTGAGACCTTTAAGAGTATGTTCAGAGTGTATCTGTTTCCAATAAACTAGCTTACAGTGTCTGAAAGGCAGAGTTTATTACTATTTTAGGCCTTTTTATTTGGGTTTGGCTTTTGTAAAAAGCAAAGATTACTTGAAGAGTCAAAGTAACAGGTAGATTAATCATATAATTTTAGAGGCAGTCTTACTGCCCA
Organism: Prochilodus magdalenae; assembly: GCA_024036415.1. Lineage (NCBI taxonomy): Eukaryota > Metazoa > Chordata > Actinopteri > Characiformes > Prochilodontidae > Prochilodus > Prochilodus magdalenae. Next base: position 657,391 of record JAMWET010006600.1, read on the forward strand.
TTGACTACTTCAGTGTTAACTTCCATTACCATGTCTGAATCCCTACAGACAGTAAACACATTCACAGTCAAACAGTATAAATTCACAGATATGCGTTTAAAACACTGCTACTATTGAAATCACTAACACCATAAATTTATCCCAATTTTGAGTTTCTTTGCTGTGTTTTAATCTAAATCTAGTGTAAAAGAAAATAAAAGGGGGTGGCGGGGGGGGGGGAGAGAGAGAGTCTGTCTGTAATAAAAAGGGAAATTTTGCTAATGTGTCATCAGTGAGGTGAGACTGAGGGGCGAATGTTAAGTAAACATTTGAATGTTGAAGGGAGATTTGCTGAGTGCCTTTAATATGTATCTGCCATATTAGACAGCAAAGTTAGAAGAATAGACGCTAACTGTCTGTTTCCTCAGGGTGGAGTGGTGAAGAGCGTAGATCTCGGCCGGTTTCAGAGTCTGTTCCTTGTGTGTTTGTTTCTTCTCTAAACAGGATGCTTCTAAAGTAATCAGGGATGTACGTGTTGTTGCTGCTCTGATTTGACTGGTTTAATTTGACCATGCTTTGTTCTGATTGGTTTATGACGTACTAAAATCATATTTGCTTGTTGTGAGCGTTTTAGCCCAGCCAGCAGTTTATACTGATGTTCTTTTTCCAGCAGACAGCTGTGATAAGGGATGGCAGGAAAAAGAACTGTAGTTCTCACTGAGAATGATGGGGATTTTCTACTACTGTCCAGATTTAAGTGGTTAGTCATTGGAAACAATTTGTTTTTGAAAGGAAGTACAAGCAGCTATCTCTTCAATAGGTGCATCACCCCTATATCTACACTGTTTCAGTATTTTAACAGGTACCCCTTCCATACAAATAGACTTTGTTGGTTTACAGTTATAGCCTGTAGACCATCTGTTGCTAAACAGTTAATGATTAATCCTGTATCTATCCATCAATGGAAGAGGAACACCATTTTACCACTGTTGACCAGATCTTATTTGGATGGTGCTATATAACTTTATTTTTGGGTAGTAGACACACGCACAGATCAGCAGTCAGCAGTGGTCCCATGGTGGTCCCTTTCCACTGATTAATGTGAAAATACATATCGGCATATAATTGGAAGGAATACATATAAACACAAGGCAGCAAAATTATAATTAATTTATGCCTACAATTGAATGTGTTTGTATGCTAAATTTAGTTTAGTTAACTTCATTCACTAAAGCTATGCTAAAATAGTACAACTTTAAATGGGCATTGGCTTTTTGCTCCAAACTTAAAAATGACTGTTGGGGAATATACTGTGGATTTTATTAGTCTAACGTGAAATCACATCATACAATGTCTCCATAACAGCAATAAACAGGCTTAAATTACTTGATGAGGATGCAGTTTCCAAAATACGTTCAACTAGGATTAATCCATGTTTCGGGAACCAGACTGCAATTTATGCGCAAACACTTTAGCTGACTAAAATTGAAAATTTGTCGACATTTGTGGTTTGGTATTGTGGGGGTGTTGTACTCCATGAGGTCATAACACATGGTGGGAAGATGGCCAGAATATGTTAGCATGGGTAGTAAAACTAAATTTAATAGAGAGAAACTGATGTTAAATTAAGCTGTTATATTGATGATTAAAGTAGTGTACTTGCAAATTGCATTGCAAGTGGCCATATTACTATGATATATTATTATGGTCCTGCCATCTAGTGGCTCAGCTGTAAAACAGGAGTTCATTTATTAGCCAGCCAGAAATTCCAGAAGCCAAAAAGCAGTTCATTAGCCACAGAACAATATAAATGTGTGTAATTATCTCATTTGTCTGTGCTTTGGCAGACTCTGCGGGGCAACCAGTGTGTGACCAGTGCAAACCAGAATACCAGGGTCCCAACTGCGAGCAGTGCTACGATGGTTTCTACAACGCTGACAGTATCTGTGTCCCATGCAACTGCAGCGGAAATGCAGAGCCTAGCAACGTGCCCCGCATCTGCCACCCAGACACAGGCCACTGTCTGAGGTGTAGCCACAATACAACAGGACCGCACTGTGAACGCTGCGCAGAAGGCTTCACCGGGGACGCCCTGTCCAAAAGCTGCACACCCATAGGTAAGGCAGGTGGAGTGTTTAGGAATGGTGGCTGTAAGGAAGTCACTGCTAAAATATTTCATTTCGGCTGATTTCATATCATTTCATACCACTCAATGGATAATAAAATCTTACATTTATATTTTCTGGATGTAAAAAACTACACTGACTACTAGGCCTGCATAATAAATATTTGTATAGCAGTATAATTTTCCATGATAAACACATCATTAAGAATGACAGCACAGATTAAAGTGACCACCCCACCAGAGTGATGCATTAGATTGGCAGTTGCATTAGACAAGATGCTTTTAGCATTAATGCTTGAACCATTAGGCTAAAAGTTTCAAAAGCCAATCTATTCTAAACTACTAGCCTGTAAAAAGCTACAGATATGATTGTCACACCTATTATGTATGCATTACTGTTAAGCGACCATTTGATGATCAGAATGAAGACCTCGTGTGCACAGCGCTGATCCTGAAGACTACTGCTTCTTTAATATCTTGGCAGGCCAGAGAGTGAATCTCTCTCAAAGCAGGCAGTTCTGAAGTGCTGTCCACTGAAAGCTATTAATTCAAACAACACAAAACGGGATATGGCAGATAAGCCAGACAGCAAATTCCCATATGCCGGCAAACATAAGACTATGAGTGAGTAGTACAGGACAAATGAGAGAGAGAGTGAAATAAAGAGTACTGCATTAAGAAGAAGAGAGTACACTGGCTAAGGTTTTTGTCTATTAAAATAGAGAACATTATATAAATGAAAATGGTTTCATAAAAACAAGCCAGCATGTTTGTAATGATGAAAAGCTAGTACATTCGGGTCCTTCTAAAAGTGGAGCAGTGTGTTCTGCTAAACAGATGAACGTTCAACCAAGCAGCTGTGTCTAAAACATCTGCTTCCTACATTACATTCAATTCGTCCAGCACATGTACAGTCTCTCACTGTACAGGACTCTTTTATGTTCATCACTTGCGGAGCTCCATGATTGTAATGAGAAGTGCTTGTCAAGGCTAGTGAATTTCACTTCAAATGACTGTTAGGGACTGGCTAAACTTTTTGTGTATATTTTATTTTTAATTTAATAATATAAAAGGACTATATAAATAGGGGGCGAGTGGTGGTGCTATGGGGTCAATCAGCCTGGTCCTTTAAAATAAAAGTCCTGAGCCAACTCAGAAGCCAACCAAGAACATTGTGCCTAATTACACTCAACCAAAAGCGTTTACATTATTTTTACAAAGACACACAAGAACAAAATACTTAAACAAGTGGGGTTTTTTTTACATTTTGTTTAGTTGAATATTGTGGTCTCAGACATGTTGTTTTCTATTTAGTTTAAAAATTAAGATATGTTTATTTGTCTTTGTAGTTGTTTTAGAAAACACTATTGAGGTAATGCTGACCATTTCTCAGCCTTTCACTGCACAAGACTTGTTCTTGCAGTACTCTTGGTAGCTGTTGGTATCTAGTATTTTCATTTGTTTTTATTTTGTACAATAGTAAATGGTGCTGTTGGAATGTTGTATTTTGTTGTTTGTTTAAATAGGCAGTTATACTGACTTCTGTTTGCACTTGTTACCTTCAGCCAGAGACATGCTATTTTTATATCACCATCTTGATATCCGGCAGTTGTATCAAACAATGCACTTTGTCAGTATCCTGCAGCCCTATTCTGTAGTGTATGTGTATATAATGAAATTCAGAGAGACACCATTATTTATTTGCATTTCAGTTGAAACAACTATTACATACAGATTACACATTTTTCAGCATCAGGATAAAAAAAAAAAACAGGAAAAAACATATATTTAACAGATAATTACACAAATTACACAAAAATTACACAAAAAAATATGATTTCAGCCTTTTCAACATTTACTGTGTGTCCACAGCTTTTTAAGCAACTTGATTTTGTTTTTTTAAAGAAATTTGCAGAGACACTGTTCACCTTCAGAGGTCAGAGTGCATTTCCAAGTTCTTATGATCCAAAATATAGTCTCCAAATATATTTAGTGGTCTTAAGGTTTACATTCTGAGGAGTTAATTGTTCTAAAGACATTACTTCTTTTTTCAAAGTAACAGAATATATACACATGATTTTAGATCCATCATAGCTTTGAGTCTTCTCAAAGTGGAAAGATAGATTAAAAACACGTAAACATTTTGTTCTAACCTAAGTAAAAATTGACTGAATATATCCTCTCTCTCAAAAATAATAGTGCTGTTTATCCGATGGTGACTTGTGGTCAACCAGGTCTTATGTGAAGAATCCTCTACATCTTTTTTTTATTGAATGTCTTTATAAGGAGAAATAAAGGATAAAGATGCCCCCTTTGTTATGCAGGTTATCTTGCATCTAATCTCCTATTGTACTTAATGGCAGTTTTGACTGGTAATTAATAAATGAATCACCCATAGCCAAAAGGGCAGCACTGGACTCTTTATGCAGTGTTCACATGTTTATGTTATGGGGGGAAAAACATACCTCATAGTGGTAGGTGGCCAACAGGCGTCATGATGCAAATTTTGGCATAGTGATAGTGTTATAGATGATTATCAGAAGGAAGCTTTAGCAGTGTAGACTTTTTTAAAGGTGGAGAATGTTACGTTTGTACTACTGGTGGTGGTTTGTCAGAAGATGTTCAGTGTGCATGACTCCCAAAAAACAGCATCCTGTTTATTAAACCACTGCGATCAATGGCAAAATTTGGGAAAGTCTGATAGGGCGTCCCACTCATTGCTATATATTTATATATATATATATATATATATATATACACACACACACACACTCACACTCTGTGGTAGTCTCTGATATTCACTTTCAAGTGCTGTATTAAGGACTGCAGGACTGCAGCAATCCTTAACTTGTGAAATATGGCCCGTTTTACATCACTGGTCAGCACATAGAAAATAAAATCCCAGCTGATCACTGATTGTATTTTTGGGCTGGAAATACACCATACATAGGCTAGTTGGGCGGTCGCTTCCATCTTTAGCTGATACATCAGGGTTCCCTCACATCCTAAAAAATATATCGTAGTCTTGTTTGAACTTTACTATTGAATACTAGTACTGGAATACTAATTTATATTTTCTCTCTTTCTCTCAGTACTGACCACTCCTCCCCAGTCATCTACCATGACCTCCAGGCCCAACAGCACAGAACAACTCCCCACTTTCTCCACCGCACTCATTTCCAGCCTGGCCAGCCCCACAGCCAACGGCACATCTGCCACTGCTGCCGACGTTTCCTGGGCCCAGTTCAATGTCATTGTGTTGGCTGTCATCATTGTGGTGCTGGTGGCCCTCATGGGTGTGGCAGGTGGAGTGTACACGTACAGAGAGTACCAGAACCGCAAGCTCAATGCCCCCTTCTGGACCATTGAGCTTAAAGAGGACAACATTAGCTTCAGCAGCTACCATGACAGCATCCCCAACGCTGATGTTTCAGGCTTACTGGAGGACGAGATGAGTGAGGTGGCCTCCAACGGACAGTTGACGCTCAGTGGCCCAGGAAACTTGTACAAGGCATGACAGGTGATGGACTGCTCTGTGGCAGGAACAGGGCTAGAAGTGGTCCCATAGCAGGCCCAAAGTGGCCAGAGGCAAGCCAACTGTCCTCCATCTTCGTTTGTTTAATTTTCAACTTACGGCAGGACAAAAAGGAAAGGATATGCACTGATGCTTTTGTTCTTCCAAGATGAATACTCTCTCTCACACACAGAAAGACACAAACACATCTCTTAAAAAAAAAAAAAAAAAAAAAGGATGCACAAAGAAGAACGAGACAAAAAAAAGCACCTTAAAGAACATATTTCAATGCCGCTTACATGTTGGTTAGACAGGAAGTTAGAAGCGGTACTTGAACAGCTGTTATTATTTCAAAGGCATTTGACCAGGTGAAAGCACAGACATGCTGCCTTTGGTTATAAAGAGCAAAGTGATAGTGTTGACTGAGGCAAAGATATGGCCGTTTTGCTAATGTTAATAATGCCATAAATTGACACACCGCATTTTTACATGCACATGAAACAAGTAGAACTTCCAATAGCATAGGCAAAATGCACATCACACATTTAGAACACCTCAACTTTCAGAATAATACTGATTTGCATTTGTATTTTTGCTGTTGATCACAGTGTAGCACCCACTCTTCAATTCCAATGGTCAGCATGGATTGCTTCAAAAATACAGAAAAAAAACATTTAATTATGCAAACAGCTATTTTAAATTGCTGTCTACCAACATACATTAGACTTGGTAGCATGTGATTGCACATGTGTGCCTGAGGGGGGCAATGTTAAAACAGTAACAGAAATCTTGACTGGTGGCAATTGCTGATGCTGCCTGATACCCGCCCAGTTTCTCAAAAGATGCACTGCACAAAGTCCTTAATGGATACCTATGAGAAGGACTGTTTCATTCTGTGTGCCACAACAAGGGACCACGTCAAACGCGGCTTTTTTTTTATTTTGTTTGTTTGTTTGTTTTATAGCACAGAATTTTATTTATTTAAGTGAAACCTCATGGCTGACTAATGAACCGTTATTACAGGACATAAGTGCCACTTCCCTGCTTTAAAAAAGCACATGGATGTGATGCAGAAAACTTGTCTCGCAAGAAGGTGAGAGAAGCTTAGGTTTGCGAATGCATTTCACACCTGTTCCTGACTGACAGGAACCTATACCACTGCAGTAGCTTTCACATTACCGACACTCATCAAAAATGTAGATTGGGCTAACCAGAGTGCTGAGCATGTAGGTGTATGCATTTGCATGGAAGACTGCTTGTCAGCCCTTTGGCACCAGTAAGCCAGGCATGGCCAAGCGTGTTGGGCTCAATGCAACACTTCTTGCTCCTCAGAGTGTGACTGAGCAATTAAACAGATTTGATGTGACTGACAGAAAAAGAGGGGGGAAATGATAAAATGAGCAATCAATTATGAGAGGAAGCGATCAAAGAAAGGAAAATCTCTAAAAGGCGGCGAGTAAATTAATTAAATGACTTATTCAAAGCAAGGATGAAGAGCGATTGGAAAGACATTTTAGTCACTATACAAGCAAGACAAAGTGGACAGATGTGTTTTTCAAAGAAAAACATCAGTGTCAGCATACCACTAGTCATCTAGTATTTGAAGCGAGTGGTGAGCAGTATCGGTCCTAAATAGTCAATCACTTTTTATCTTCTGCTACTTTCCCACTAGATCTCTTTTTTTCCACATTCAGGTACTCCCCCTACATGGGGAATGTTCATACTTGTAAATAATTGTTGTACAGAGAAATGAAGTTGTAAATAAAGAAGCTGCTATTGTATAGGTACAGTGGGGGAGACACCAATACATACACAGATCTCAAAAGACCAGAGAGGACATTTATAAGTTTCCCTCGTCTTAAGCCTCATTTTAGGTTACACCTTTGGGCACCGTGCACCAGACCACAACTAATTCTGTGAATGATTTCAATAAAAAAAACAATTTTAACCTACTTTGCTGTTTATAGTGATCACTTTACCATGCATGCAGTCTCATAAGAAGTACCACTCTGCCAATTCATACTGCCTTGGTTCTTTGTAACCTACTAGGACAAAAATATGACCTATAGGAATGTTAATTATTTAAAAATTCAGATAAGCAATAACTGGCCAGTATTTAGTAAATTCAGAGACCAGCCTTCATTTATTACATTTTCTGTCAAAACTGTCATTAGTACAAGTTGTTTTTTATCCATACTTATGAGAGGCAGTTTCCCAAGATGCATGAGGAACAATGCACAATGGAAGTTTAAAAAAAAAAGTTTAAGAAAGTTGATAAAACCCAAAGAGAAAAATTGTCCAGTACTCATAGAGCCGTGCAAGACCAGGTAAAGCCCCAAAACTGTACCCATCAGATAAACATCTTTAGGAGAGGAGAAAATCAAGCTGACTCTTACTTCACTACGGGGCACAGACAATGACAGAATATGTAAATAAATGTCAAGAAGCCCTTACTGAGAAAAGGAACTACAATTTTTTTAATCAGACAGAAGCTGGTGGTACTCTCAGAAACAAGACTGCCACCCCAGAGTCCAGGACTCACCAGCACTGAATGTGTTTACTTTGATCATGAGCTAGAGCAGAAAATGTAATCAGCTTCTAAAACTGAACTTGTGAAAATGATACCCCTGCGGATTTCTTATTTAAACCAAAAGCAAGTCTTCCAAAAAGAACAGAAGCTGTAATAAAGGCAGAGTTTGGGAAGGCTAAATTCAGGTGACAATATTCTGGTTTCGGTAATGGGTGACGCTGTGTTGCTCAACAAACAGTGTAAATAGACAACTGTGTCCACAACCACTTAATGAGCTCTGAGTGGAGAAATGTCAGTGTTGGGTTTGACCTGGACACCACCAGGTTCAGCTTCAGGTAGCAAACTCTGCTAGCTAGCTAACATCCTTAGGATTTAACATCCTCAGGTTCAGTTGTTCAGTACACACCTGAATACAGGAGAAGTGATCTTGTGATAAAAGAAGCTGAACTACAAAAAGCTCTGTACAATTGCTTTTGGATTTTGCAGAAAGCAGATAATGACAAATGGTTCCAAATGACATCCTACAGTTATAAACCTCCGGAAGTCCATAAGTACTAAGCACATTCTACTGCCCTCATGTGGAGTGCTTGTCAGTTAACAATTCTATATTAGTAACACTAATCTCATTTTCATAACCCCCAAAAAAAGTAATTTTTCAATTACACATTTAGTGTCAGTCTCACAAACAAGGTATTACCATTTTTGTATATAGCATTGCGTCTGTGCTGCTGTAGGTACAGTGATAAGGATACTGCGGTGTGCGCCAGAAAGCCACAGTACAGAGTCATCATACAAAAGTGAGAAAGTGCGGAAAGCTGTGAGACACATGAGTACACCACCAGGTATCACACTAGCAATATGAACATATTTGCCCAACGACATGCTCGTAGCGAACTATAGCATTGCCGTTCTGAAAGTATCCATGACGCCAAAATGGTGACCTTTCAGATAAAGCCAAAAACTTTCCTGACGTCTTAAAAGGTCTTATTCAAAATCCTTTTGGACCATTTCTGTTGTCTATTCATCATGAAACTTTCTCATAATGTAAAGGACAGCCGCTTTTGTTCATAGTGACGAAGTAACATAGAAATAGAAAAAAAATTAAATGCATGTTTATGAAGGTATATGTTCTCGAAGGTTTGTCTTTAAAATAGAAATATAGGCCCTACAATATAGGCGGTTGATGTGGCACACGGTGCTGCCCCACATTTTGTTCCAAGAACAATTTATTGTGAAATACTTCAAAGCGCTTATGCATGTATGTATGAACTGACATCACATTCTCTGGAAAACAATACACAGCGGAATATAATTTTTACATCTAAAACCAGAACCGGAGTGTATGTGTATGTGTGTATGTTTGTATGTATGTGTGCGCGCACACACACGCGCACACACACGTTATTTTACATATAGAATGACATACACTAGCTGTGAACTTTTGGCAGACTGTGGAGAAATCTTCAGGTTTAGCCTATCGTCTTCCTTCATACCCTTTCTGGACTAACAACGACCATGGTTGATGCTCATCTTTAAATGAGGCTTTCTGCAAATCAGCAAATCAGAGCAGAGCTCATCAAATCATTCATGAGCTCACCAAAAATAGGAAAATAGCTTGCTTCATTCTAGGGCCATATCACAGAGTTGTAAATGAGCATGTAAGACTGCGTCTGGGTATGTAAAACCACCAACTATGTAGATAAGTAAACTACCTAAAATGCTAAATGTATGCATTCTAAGGCACCTTTTTCAGATATGTTAAAAATGATTAAATCAACCAGAGAAAGTGGAGTGGTGAAAGGAATTTGATGGATACAAAAGAAAAATGATAACTTTTATAACTTATATAAAAGTTAAAATAAATGACTTAGAGAGTGACTCAAGACAAATGATGTCCCTGGCCATATTATGTACAATTCACCATATCTTACCATTTAAACATCTGATTTTGGTTAACCATGCCCAGGTGGGTGGGGAACCAATAATACACTGCTCAAAAAAATAAAGGGAACACTCAAATTACCCATCCTAGATCTGAATTAATGAAATATTCCCATTGTTGAATGTGCTGACAACAAAATCACACAAAAATCATCAATGGAAATTAAATTTTTTAACCAATGGAGGCCTGGATTTGGAGTCACACACAAAATTAAAGTGTAAAAAAGCACACTACAGGCTGATCCAACTTTGATGTAATGTCCTTAAAACTAGTCAAAATGAGGCTCTGTATTGTGTGTGGCCTCCACGTGCCTGTATGACCTCCCTACAACGCCTGGGCATTCTCCTGATGAGGTGGCGGATGGTCTCCTGAGGGATCTCCTCCCAGACCTGGACTAAAGCATCCGCCAACTCCTGGACAGTCTGTGGTGCAACGTGACGTTCGTGGATGGAGCGAGACATGATGTCCCAGATGTGCTCAATCGGATTCAGGTCTGGGGAACGGGCGGGCCAGTCCATAGCTTCAATGCCTTCATCTTGCAGGAACTGCTGACACACTCCAGCCACATGAGGTCTAGCATTGTCCTGCATTAGGAGGAACCCAGGGCCAACCGCACCAGCATATGGTCTCACAAGGGGTCTGAGGATCTCATCTCGGTACCTAATGGCAGTCAGGCTACCTCTGGCTAGCACATGGAGGGCTGTGTGGCCCTCCAAAGAAATGCCAACCCACACCATTACTGACCCACTGCCAAACCTGTCATGCTGAAGGATGTTGCAAGCAGCAGATCGCTCTCCACAGCGTCTTCAGACTCTGTCACGTCTGTCACATGTGCTCAGTGTGAACCTGCTTTCATCTGTGACGAGCACAGGGCGCCAGTGGCGAATTTGCCAATCCTGGTGTTCTCTGGCAAATGCCAACCGTCCTGCACGGTGTTGGGCTGTGAGCACAACCCCCATCTGTGGACGTGGGGCCCTCATACCATCCTCATGGAGTCAGCTTCTAACCGTTTGTGCAGACATATGCACATTTGTGGCCTGCTGGAGGTCATTTTGCAGGGCTCTGGCAGTGCTCCTCCTGTTCTTCCTTGCACAAAGGCGGAGGTAGCGGTCCTGCTGCTGGGTTGTTGCCCTCCTATGGCCTCCTCCACGTCTCCTGGCGTACAGACCTGTCTCCTGGTAGTGCCTCCAGGCTCTGGACACTACGCTGACAGACACAGCAAACCTTCTTGCCACAGCTTGCATTGATGTGCTGGATGTCCTGGATGAACTGCACTACCTGAGCCACTTGTGTGGGTTGTAGAGTCCGTCTCATGCTACCACGAGTGTGAAAGCACCACCAACACTCAAAAGTGACCAAAACATCAGCCAGGAAGCATAGGTACTGAGTGGTCTGTGGTCCCCACCTGCAGAACCACTCCTTTATTGAGTGTGTCTTGCTAATTGCCAATAATTTCCACCTGTTGTCTATTCCATTTGCACAACAGCATGTGAAATGGATTGTCAATCATCGTTGCTTCCTAAGTGGACAGTTTGATTTACCTGGAGTTATACTGTGCTGTTTAAGTGTTCCCTTTATTTTTTTGAGCAGTGTATTATGTTTCACCTCTGTCCGGAGACCCTCCCTGATGCCATGTTTGACTCTTACATATGCTACCAATGGACCAAAAAAACTTTTTTCCTGCCTTTATGTTCAGCAGTGTATGAAAAGGTTTATTACAAAATTCTTTTCAAAAGAAATGAACAAGAATAAGTCTTGAAAGGGTAACCATGTTCACCGAGCCTCTCGTATAAGCCACTGGTCTAATGGTGAAGAGGGCATGATGCTTCAAGTCTTTCCAGTCTAGGGTAGGAGTGTGCGATTCCAGTGCCGAAGTGCCAAATCCCCACACAGTCTGGTGGTTTCCCTGCTCCAATACTCAACAAAACTCACAAAGCGCTTGACCTTTCTCCTACGTCAAAAGCGCCTGTGGAATCGTTGTCAACATTTCTCACACAGGTATTATCTTCACAATGACTATTTAAACTCCTATGTTCAACACTTTCCTTTCTTTGATGTAAAGTGGCATGCTGATGATTGCGAAAAGTAAATTAAGTTTTGATTACTCAGGGAGACTTGGTCCTAATCTTAGATTTCACAACACGAACAAACTGTTTGTTATTCAGATGCCGCAAAAAGTGAAGAGAAGCGGGCTTCGTTTACTCATTTCATCAGAAGTGACAAAAGCCCACGCCACCCTGCAGTTCTTTTTTTTCTTCCGTTTGCACACTCTGCAAATGTCTCGATGTACTGAGGTTACCTGCAATCAGCATGATACGGAGTCATAATACAGTATGTGTCATGATACCTGAAACCACTCAGAAACCTTTCAAGGTTCTCATGAAGGGGGTCGTGTCTGAACAATATGAGTCATGGTGTGATCCTAAATTGAATGTACTTGCTTCCTCTACCTCTCGTGCGTCTCTGATCCAGCTCTGTTGCTGGTGCCCTCAGACCTGCCTCCCCTTACCACAAGTTGCGTTCTTAACCTGGAGTCAGGCTTAAGCAGGACTTGAAAGAAGTCCCCTAATTACTCACCCACAACATGTTAGCTTCAGCTGTAGTCTGATATTGGTGTCTGTCGAGATGCAACACACCCATGTGATGATTAAAATGCGATTCAAGTACCTGAATGAAACACTTGAGGTCCTTATATTTATATATATATATATATATATATATATATATATATATATATATATATATATATATATATATATATATATATATACATACAGTTTGCAAAAGTCTCAGGTCAGAAAGTGGAAAATGTTGATTGTATATTACAATGATTTGAATGTCTGCCACTTCTGCGTGAGTGTAGAAGACTGGGTGGATATGACGTACACTACTCTTCATGACAGATATGTTCCAGCTTATCACATGGACATTTCTTATGGCCTGCAGTTTTGCTTAGCACGAAACCCGAGATTCTCAGTGGCATTCCATTTTTAAAATTCAAGCCACTGAAATACATTTTTGAGCATGCGTTGCTGATATAGTAAGTACTCTGCTTAAAGGGGAATTACACAGATCAGCATAATTATGCCGTTAAGATGTATATAATATTGAGTGGTCTGGTGTAAAATATTCTGCTGTAGAGAAAATTACCAAATCGGAATTCATTGTGGTGTTGAAAGGAACCAGATGTCAAAGCATTTCAGCAGTTACAGCCTCTAAAATACTCCAAAGTTATTACAATAAATGGTTTTAAATGCTTTACCGGATGCCTAAAACATTGTTTTACAAACAGTACATGTACACCCCCCTCCAATGAAATCTACTACTATTTTTCTGTCATCAACATTAACATATAAAAACTTGGAATACATCTGTAGGTTCACTGCAGGTTTTGGATAGCAAATAAAGTGGCTATATTGGTGCTGTAGACATCTGGATCCCCCCTTCACCAGCACTGTAAAGAGTCTCTCTATTGCTCCATATCAGATCAAACCACTGTGTGAAGGACTTCAGCATAAATAAGTCTCATTTAATAAATTTTCTTGCTGTTTCTGCCTCTATTTTATTCTCTGCAATTATTCAGCTACCACTGATATTGTATATACATTGGTCATAAGCTCGCTTTTGATCACAGGAAAGCTTGAAGCTGCTCAAAATACTTTTTCAAAGGTTTTAGAAAAACTGTTTTAAACACGTTTAAATATAGATACATGAAAATGCATTATATAAAAAGTGTTATTTTATTGGATTATTTTCCACACCTAACACATGACTAAAATAGGGACTGCATCAACTATCTAAACCCTGCTTTTTAGCACTGCTTATTTCACAGTGACTGAGTTTGACTGTCTAGTTCCTGATATTACTACTGAATTTCAAGAGATGACTTGTATGGACAGGTTATGTCTGCAATATACTCTCAATAGTAATTCTTGACAAGTAAGCATACAGGCTCAGTTTTCTATCACAGCTTGCAAAACGATGTCCAAGCCCATATGTAAACTAAATGGGGGGTGGGGAGCAACCCCTTTATGTTGTTCAATGTCCACATTTGCACTAAAGCTAAACCATATTTGTACATGAGTTTAGAAGATACAGGAAGATGATGATTCATGGACCATGCCACAGTTAGGCTCAGTTTTGTATCATATTCAAATCTTTTACATAATGCGGCACATTTCAGAGCTTTATAGTTAACATGGAGAACGTTTTGAGATAATATCTTTTACTAATTCTTTCATTTGTTAATCAAAAATGCTGAAACAGTCTGAAGATAAACCGTGCTCATCATTTTTATAATATATGCAAAATGCTATACAAGCTAATATATAAACTGAAAGGCGGGGGGTAACACCTTAAAGAACGTTGTCCAAGGTCCCCATTTACTCTAAAGCTAATTCATATTTGTACATGAGTTTAGAAGGTACAGGATGATGATTCATAGAACAAGCCGCAGTTAGCGGAAATGGATTGGAACAGCAGCCAGTGTTTGTTTTAAAGCAGAAAAACGGAAGAGAGGGGGCATCTTATCCCACTATCGGAGCAACCTATAACTGAGGTGAGAAGCCCACTTGTGAATCTTGCATCAGTTTTACATAATGTCATTTATATAGCTAATCATGTTTAGTCCAAGTGTTAATGTTTAAAAGTAACTTAAATAATTAATTAATTGCATGATTCTATGATATATTTGGAAATATTATGATACCATAACAATATCACTGCCCAGCTCTAATTCAACAACGCTTCTGCTAAAAGATGTAGATTAATATATTTACTTAAAATGGGCAACTGTGGACTTACATAACAGGTCTTTGATGTCTTTTAAATCTACCTAGTTTACGCACTTGGCAGGCTTAAAAAAACACTTCAAGGTAATTGGCCAAAAAAGCTTAACACTTAAAAAGGGTCAGGAAAAGCCACTGAAGAGGGAGGTCAAGCTTGAGAGAGCTGGCAGTAGTCAGTAGTGAGTCGGTGTCTTTGATTAAGGAAACAGAGAGACACAGAGCTCTGGGCAAGCCATGTATCAGTCTTTCTAATTTATTTTATCTTTGCTTTTTGCTTTATTACTTTATTTTCCCTTTTTACTTTTTCAGTCATTTTTTCAGCAAATTTTCAAAGCTTTTAGCAACCAATTTTCCATTCTTTTTTCCATCAACTTCAAAAACACTTATCTGACAAATTCTTCAAATAAATCTGCCAGACATTATTTAAATATGAATTCAATATTTAATTATCTTTCAGAATGCTGTTTAAATTAAATGACTGTGAGTGACACTGAATTTTAATTCATAAAAGGATATCTGCACAAAACACTTGAACACTTCCAACACTGGAGAAAGCATGTCACTTACTGTATATGTTCTGTCCTGGTCCACAAGGTCCGAAATCTTTTACAGCATTTATGAGAGTGATGTAGCAACAGTCAGTTCACTACTTTGTATAAGATCAGTCAATAATTTAAAAAAATGTTCCTATGCCTACAGCCAAAACATGCAGTGGGCCGCAAGGGGGCTGTTATCAGTAGATCATCAAACTCAGCATTATGTGCATAGAACATTTTGAGCAGTTAAAACTGAAAGCTGTTCATGCTAATTATGCTTTATGCTAACACTCAATATGCACGTTTACCAGATTGAAATAGTCAACAGCTGAAACTTCTCATGTAGGCCACAAAAACAGTGATTAACTACATGTATCATAATATTGCTGCAGCGAGGATACTGAGAAGTTTTTTTACCTTTAAATTTAATAAGATGTGGACGTACAATATAGTACAGTTCATTAGTACAGGGAATGATATTAACATAATGCCGCTTTTTTTTTTTTTTTAAATGTGATGGTAGGTCCTTAGCCTCCCAAAAAGCCGAAGTGTTCATCAACAAGAAGTACTAACTACAATGGGTGTTTTAGTTCTGACAGGAATAACAAACTATGGGTATATGTGAATAAATGTCAATACATCTAAAACTGAAAGGTTTCAAAAGGTTTGCAATCTCATTCAAATATGTTTTTATTTTGCACAGAGTCCCAACTTTGGAAACAGAGTTGTACACACCAAAAAGCCTGTTATGTCAAAAATGTTTATAAACAGATTTACAGTATTTAGAATAAAACTAATATTAATGTAAAGGCTAAATTGAACACTTTACAGTTCATCAATCTGCAAGATTATTGCCATTCTTGAAAAATAAGGGGGGAAATTCTGATAATTCAGAACCATTAAAAAATAAATAAATAAATAAAAAATCACACTCTAGATATTGGCATCTCTGCCCTGGTCTATATCAACCTGCAACCCACAGCATACTATTCCTTAATTCATCGCATATAATCCTGCTCATCTACTAATGGTTAAAATGGAGATAGGCAGTATAGCAATATACACTGTTATCCGAATAAATGTCACAGTACAATATAATATGCTGGATCAGGTGTATTGCATAAGGCAGTAGTTGTAAATGGGAAAAATGGGAGTCACCAGGGGGATTTGAAAAGATTTCCATTTGCACATTTCAGAATAGGAAACAGGTTATTTTCTGATGACCCAGACTCTCAGTGCAACTTCAAAACACCAGGTGCTTAAGCATGTTTGTTTGTTTCTTGCAATTGTTCCAAATAGTGTGGAACACAGGTGGCATCTAATTGTAGTGTTGGAGACTCAGAAAGTCTGAATCATAATGCACTGCATTTGTCTAATTAATGTTTTCCTCTCCTTTAGCATGGATTTCCTTATATAAATGGTACAAGATCAAACTGATAAATAACCTTTTCTTTTAATAGTATATCCCCCCTGATCTTCAGCAATGGAGCAATAATTCTGAAGGACACCACTTTTGCAAACCACTGCAGGGGTGAGAACAGTTTCTAAAGTTATGTGAATTCTTTCCATGAATCATGATAGTGGAGGCAAGTACCAGCACGAACTGGGCAATACAGCTCACACAATCAATTAAATACATACTGTGAATGGACAGGGTAGAGGGTAAGCATGTTAGCAGGTACTGAGGTGTTTACTGGAATCTTAGTCCAGATCCTGGAGATAAATAAATGTAACTATCCCTACAGCCAAAATGTGCAGTAGGGGGCTGTTATCAGTAGATCATCATCTCAGCATTACGTGCCTAGTGTGACCTTTTAGAGCAGTTTTGAGTGGTGTTCATGCTATTTATCAGCAGCATTAGACAGCTTTATATGCAGGTTTACCAAAAACATATATAGTCAACGACTGAGACTCAACTATCTCTCTGTAGACAGCAAAACAGTGATTAAGTTTATGTGTGCATTAGGAGTGCAGTGAGAAGACTGAGCAGTTACTTTAAGGCTAAATGTGATAAAATGTATATGTAACAAGATATATGCACATGTTGGATCTCACAGTCTGTCAGTGGAATGAGAAAAATGACACTCATTGATATTAATCTCTCATGCCCTGCCCCAGTTAGTACTTTAGTTTTCCATTTCGTTAATGGAGAGCACCGAGTGGAAACTGAACCAATGTAGACAGACGCTTTCCTGTCTCTCTCTTGGCTTCCTGTGAAACAGTACTAGTGTGACAAAGAGAAAGATTTTGAGGTTCTCTCTGAACAGATACTGCATCCCACAAACACTGATGTGGTACTGAGGATGAGGATAAGCAGTTGGTTAAAGCGCTTTGGATTAATTGCTTCTACAAATGAGGAAGCCTCCTTATAAAATGTACCACACTTTGGTCCCACATGGGTTTTATCCAGCTACAGTCCCAGAGCACATCCTTTTGTCATAAATGAGTTCAGAATATGGTCATTCCTCTATTCCACTATGTCCCACAAATTGACACATGATAACACTATTCTCAGACTCAAAAAAGGATGGCTGTGGGGGGGGAATTCCTATTCAGATGCCTTTACCGAAAAGACAAGAGTTAGTCTCTGTGACTCCATAGCCTTCCCTCATTCTGTTTGTTTACAAATTTCAGAGGGGAAATTAGCAACACTTTTATCCACATCGCAGTTTGGTGGAAACTGCGGCTTATTTGACATCATCAAGGCATCGAAGGATGGGACTGATAATTTGTTGGCTTCCGATGTGGCAAGAACTACTGGGGCAAATGTTTTCCTTTTAGATAATATGGGAAATGGCCCCATCTTGGAAATGATACATTTGTTCTGTAAATAGATTCAACCGATAAACATGACTCATGTAAAAAAAAAAAAAGACAGGAAATCAAACATTTGCGGCAGAATGAAGTGTGCAAGCCCTCTGAGAGGTGATCAGAGTCTGAAGATGCATGGCAAAAGCTAGTGCAGGCGCTCGCTAACACCCACACCAAATAAGAGTGCTTATGGCCTACACGTCTTGACCTTGTTTGTTTGATTAAACAGGCCCCGGGTTGCTCAAAGGGGGAAGTACCAAACAAGGTGGTCCCCAACACAGATAGTGCTTGTTCCAGCAATCTTGGGCTAAGTGTGGCAGTTTAGCAGTGCACTAACATTTCTCAGACCTCTCTCTCAAGCGTTCAATATAAACGTGGGCTGCCCACCTGTTATGTACTGCTATGACACAGCACTTTGAACATAAAGGCTTCCCTGTCATTGCCACCCTTTCCTTGAAACAGTGTGGTTTGTTGTGTTAATGTTGTTATTGTTATGGGATGGGAACTTCTTCCATTTGACATATCATTCACCATTTTAAAGGGCAAATCAATTTGTTTTCCCTGAAAGGACAAAATGTTCAGTACAGCTGGCGTTCAATTAGGAACAAATTTGGCAAACAGGTGCCATGTTCTAGATCTCCTCTGTCTCCTTTTTTTCATGAGCTGAACCTCTGAGGTTAGTTGGTCATACCTAAAACCACAGTGACTAACACTTCATCTTAACAGGGTTGAAATCTCAGAAAAATTTTAATTAACATCTGAAAATGCTAATTGGTTTATCAGCAGCAGCTTCAACTTCTAACAGAAATTATGTTTTAATACTGTGGAGATTTCATTACAATACTTCTGTTATTGTTTCTGTAATTTTGATCTATCTGTTTATTTATATACTTTTATTTAAAAAAAAGGTCAAACAAATTTACTACTAAATGAGAAAATTGATGTACAGTCATTTGAATTCTCACATATGAATACTCTAGAGTACTGCTGTTGGTGTGTGTGCTACGTGTGAGATTCATCTTTACTCATCTTTACACATAAAAGCTAAAATACTTTTTTGTGTTGTATATTCAAATATTAAACCCACATTTAGCTGGCACTTCAAACCCCCTGGAAACATACAATAAAAATAAAACGAGAAAATTAGAAATACATAAACAAAATAAGAAAACTACACCATTTTGTATACACGGGCCAATGGAATGGAAGGCTTTTTAGTTTTCCATCACAATTTAAAACACAATGCGAAAACACAGATTATGCTGAAAGCTGTTGTGGCCACAGCCTCTGTCCCTCATCTTAAGAGTAGAGGTTGAACATGTCCAGCTCTGGTTTTCCAGCTAAGGGTTTTAGCAAAACCGCTAGCCTTCTGAATGAAATTCATGGAGCTGTCCTTAGTGAAATATGGACTACATATGCAGAGGTGGTTTTGTTTGTTTTGTTTTTTTTTTTGTAGAGGACGCCCAAAGTGCAAAATATACAGAGGGTCCTGTGGGTCCAGGCTATCTGATTAACCTCTTGGGCCCCAGAAAGTAAAAAAATAACATCTGGGTTATGTCTGAAAAAGAAATGTTATGCTGTCACTGTTTATCTGTTTGACTCACAAACAGCAATATCAGTCTTTCTTCACTACTAGAGATGCAGTGCTAGCCTCAAAGTGAGGCTGCACCAAACTGGTTCACCAAGTAGATCCTTTATAGCTGAGCCACTGTAACTATGCCCAGGATAGCCCATAAAAACTTTACAGAATGCCACAGCATATTTGTAAATCTGAAAAGCTACAGCACTATGGCAAGTGAGCAGCTGGCCAGTGATGGATTAGCATGCCAACATGAGACTGTCAACATGAGACCGCCATTGACATGACACACCAAAAACATATCCAGTTTTGGATGTTGATCTCTTAAGGCAAAGTGACTTTATTGCTGAATGAGCATCCAGGTTATGCACACACATGAAATGCTGGCATAATGTTGCTGGTTAATGAACCTCAGATTTACACTATATGCAGATAGATAGATAGCTAGACAGATGCTGACTGAATTAGTCACTAAATTGATTAGATTAGAAAAGGGAGTAATACAATTTTCCTGAGTCTTCCATCTATATCTGGCCAGAAGTAGCCATCATAAGGAGTTGCCTTGTCTGAGAGATTTATGTTCAACCTCCTTTTCAACATCCTTTTTTGGATGTGTCAGAATTTGATTACTACATTCGTTCACACAGAAACTTTTGATGTTTTTCATTTTACCCCCACATGTTGCATTATGTTCCAGCCTAAGATGACTTATCCCAACTTCTTTTCAGGTGAGACTAAGATTTTTCTTTCTTACTTTTTTCCCTCAATGTGTGTCATAGGCTTCCACCCCCACACACACTTTAAGGCTCAACCGCAGAGAGTGGAGGGGACCTGGATGCGTGGGAGCCCCGTTTTACAGTCGACTCACTATTTCATCGCCTACTTGACACACTTGCACTCGCAGTTCGAGCATCTCGCCGAGACCTGTAGGAGCATGGCGCACATCGCGCGAACGCAAACCGGCTGGATATCTGCCCTGGTCGTCGTGGCCATAACCTCCTCGTGTGTAACCTGGCTGTTCGTACAGAAGGTAAGAACCTGGTGCAGTTTGACGGACACGCGCACTCAAAGTGACCTTGCTTACGGTCACTTCTGTGCGAACTCGTCGTTCCAAACGTCTGCGTCAGGCTGTGTGTTTGTGTTCATGTGCGTCTTGTCGATATTCCTTATAACGCCGAGAGTTCGAAATTAAAAGTTTGTGCCGCGTGCAGGGTGGGGTTTGATGTCTGACATGTCCAGAAGCAGGACTTCTGGCTGAGAACTCCTGAAGGACGTTTCCCACATGACTGCTCTGTTAACCAGATAGATGAAGCCTGTAAACCAGGAGAACAGCCCATGGACATTTGGACATACTGGGCGATTCTCACCTGGGGCAGTTTTTTCCCAGGATTCCTCAACAGATAACTTAAACCAAAAGTCAATCCCGAAAAAGATTTATATTAACGAGACCTTACTTTGGGCTTAGTCTGAGCAGGCCACTGAGAAATCTTGGTTGGTGACAACAGTCTTCGGACATAGTTAGCATTGTCTAGCTAGCCAAAGAAACACGACTATGCTAGGTCCACTGTTTTAAGATCATCTTAGCCCATTCACTTTAAACGGACTTCCCCGGTGCTCTGCCATAGTCTCAGACAGACTTCGCATTTCTGTCGCAAAGTGGGTAAAAGAGAAGGTGTAAATGCGTTTCATACTGCGCTTCATGTTTATAATAACGTCACTTTTACCTTCAAAGCTCGAATTACTTTCTAGGCTGGGAGCGCGGGACGGGTGGGGGGCGTGTCCGCCAGCTCAAGAGCAGGATTTATTTTCCTACCCGTATTGCGGCCGCCCCGCCCCCGTGGCTGGTCACACTGGAGCACTGGTTTGCCTCAGGGTGGCACTGTAGCAAAGTTAACCCAATTCATTCAGTTTGTCCAACGTCCAACGTCCAACCTCCAACTACGCTTAGGACACCACTGGAAACTCTTGTGCTGCAGTGTATTTGTAAATATATATATAATGTTTGTATTTATTTTGTCTACAGTTGTCTGTATGTTTTGTCATGATGTTTAGTGGACAGGGTGTAATACATACTTATTACTGTTTCTTTTTTTCTTCCATTTTTCCTAGAACCCTAAAGAAATGCCCAGCAGAGGTATGTTTGCACGTTTGCAGTTTTTATGTCCTCAGAAAGGCACTTTTTAAAACAATTAGTCACCTGTGACTGAAATGTAGCTAATAGTGTGTAATACCTTCTCAAGCACGAACGCCAGCTATGTTTCAGTTTGGTATGGACTGTTTCTGAATGTAGGTGACAATGTCCAGCCATTCTTGCATCAAAGAATTTGAACAGTTGGGCAGATTTGGTGGATGCCTTCCCTGGCAAAATTCTGAGGAGAATTTCCAGTAGATTGGGATTTGTCCCACTGCTGGTAGACCCTTATGACCATATGCTTTCATAGCCCTGCAAATTTAGCTACTTCCTTCACACTGTGGTCTTTGGCACTCCTTTTTTTCTAACATTAACATCTGCTTTGCAGCCCATTTTCCACACTGCACTGTACCACCTCTTCTCAATGTATAAACCCCATAACACACGCAGGTATTTATATCCTAATAAGTTATTAAAATCTTAGTACACATGTGTAATTAGTAAAGGCAAAAAAAATACACACAGCCTACTGTGCCTTTGGGGAAAAGGATTAGATAACAGAATCAGTACATTCCCACTTAAGACTGAATCCAGTCTTTTTAAGTACACTCTTGTTCTTACTCTTTATTGTATATTTCATATTCCGCCCTCATAGTCCCTGGTGCCATTAACTAACTAGAAATTTGCGATTTGTTTTGATTTGTATGGGGTAGGGGAGGAAGTAATAGGGCTGTGCAACAGAACAAACTTGTTATGTTGCACAGGTATAGTGGAGAAAGAGAGACCAAAAACACAATTAATGATTAAAAACATTTATAAGCAACTTTACAAAAATAATCCCAAATTTGCTTATATTATGGATTTGGCAACTTACTTAATACTACTAAGTAGTCTAACTTAAAAAAAAAGGAAAAGATCAAAAGATAAAAGAAAGAGTAAAACTGAGGTTGAAAAGAAAAAGTAAAACTGAGATTTTAAACATCCTCAATGTATTGTGCTTTCTATAGAACTACATTGGAACTTGAGACAATCAGCATCTGTTATCACAAAGTCTATAGTCTAAAATGAAATGCCTAATCTAAAAATTAAGAGATTTCATGCAAAGTGGTCTATATACTGTCACCAACCGAACAGAATGACCCCATAAGAAAATAAACTCTTCTGGGAGTCTCTGGGGTAGAACTAGGTAAAGATGTTTTGTTTTCACGAATATATATTGTGTATAATTACCAATGAAAAAAATCAAATGATTTTGGTTTGATGTGAAACGCCCCGTTCTAGAGAAAATTATCACATCAGAATTGTTCAGAGTGGTGGTGATAGGAAAACACTGAAAGTTGGTATATGAAATGGTTATGAACTCTATGTGATTATACCAAAATAGTGGTGTCGGAGGTGGGAGGCAAATGGCAAAAGAGGCAGAGGCCAGTGAAAACAATGAGAGTAGGGAGAACACTGCAAGGCTCTATGTAGAAGATGGCACAGCATGGAAGGCCAATGGTATAGTCGGAACAGGGGGTCTCTATGTCGGTGAAAATGAAACCGCCAAATGCTTCAGTGTAGGCGGCAAGTAGCAGAGCTGATGGAGAGACAGCATTGCGGGGAAAGAGGCAGCTAGGCCTGTGGGCTGATAGATCATATGCAGCATGGACAGCAGATGGCTTGTCAGACTCACTGTCATGAGTTCCACTATATCCCTATTGTGGCCCGGTATGCTCACATACAAAGACGGGCACATCAGACAACTAGAAGATAATCTATGTCCAGCTCAGGTCAGTCACCAGTGGCAGGGTGGAGATTTTGGGGCTCCAGCATGCACAATACCTCCCCAAACCCCAACCGGGAAAAGCAGGTGGTGTTTGAGATAGGCTCTGTGGGTTACACAAGAATTGATGCTGTCATCTGTGTTCAGCCACTTGAAAGAGGAGCCCCAGCAGGGATACAGCCCAGAACAAAGATTTGGATGGTGGGTTGCCAGGACCATCTACCACTGCCATGTTTTTATTTTTTATGTAGTTCCCTGCTACTGGCTCTCGCTGCGCTGAGCATGCACACCCCATTTACAATGAGATATTTTGTCATTGTTTGTTGGGCTTGGTTGGGGGTGTTTACAGTCACTGGGGGGACCCTCCTTGCTACTTTTGATGCTCAGGCATGCTTTTTCTATGAAAGACTTCTCTTTGTAGCAGAATCATGGCGTCCCCTGTCTTACTCCATATATATACGGCACAGTAGCTTTTAGAATTACTATGCCACATTGTAGGGCAATGTAATAGAAGTATTTGTTGGATTTAATACTTCTATCTTTATAAACGTTATATATAACTCAGAAGACACATGCAGAGTACAACACAAAATTTCACATCAAATCACTCTGAATGACTTAATTTTAATTTATTATGAAAACCTTTTATCAAAATATATCAAAATCCTTGCATAAAATGAGTGTTTGGTCACCGAGTCCAAACGGTGTGTAGCATAGTCATGGTAGTCTGTGTAGTGCTTACTGACGTATGACAGTAAAGGTTCATTACAGGATGCTGCGTTTCATATACAGGAAGTTTTTCAACTTGGGGTCGTGTGTGAGTGGTCTTTTTTCTGCCTGAAGTGAAGATGTTATCAAGCATAGCGTTTTTTTCTTACTTGTAATGGAGCACAACCTCCAAAATTTTCCATCAGCAGTGAAACTCACAAGTAGACCTAAGTTTTATAAAGACAAGGATGTTTATGCATGTGGTTATGTGTTGCTAATAAATGTGTTCATGTGACAAAGTACGCTTTCTACTGTATGTTCTCTTATTTATCACACGCCCTTGTGGTGAGCTATAGCGATGTTTCCCGTAACTCTCTCCCTTGCTGTTTCTAGTACACCGCTTGGCATGATGCAAGGGTTTCCACTGCAGTGTATTACAATTAATCTGTCAATATGTCACAGCTTTTTTTTTTTTTTTTTGGTCACCAGATATTACTTTTGTAGACATGCTCGGAGGCAATCAAAATTTATCTAACAAAGCACAGGGAATTTTTAAAGGTAGGTGGTTTGCCTAAGCATTAAACTGGATATTATTTTAATGTTTTGACACCAATACTGATATGCTGACTTTAATGCTGTTACCCTGAATTTAAGAAGAAGTACTAAGATGCTTTTTGTACTAAATTTCAAGTTAACTGGCTAAGCAAAAAATTCAACAGTTCTCTTTTTTTTTTGTCTTTTTATCCAGTGCTACACTGTCAGGACGAACTTCTGGCCTGGGAAGAGGAGTGTTGCAGCGAACATTTAATTCTGGAGCAAAACCAAACATTGATAACTGTGAAAGAGAAGGCCGTTTACCTGATCTACCTTCAAGTGACGTACAGCCTCAAAAAAGGAAATGACAGCATAGATCTTCAGCTGTTCGTGGACTTTAATTTCACAGAGAGCAGTAAACCACAAGAGCTGCTTGCTGCCTTTGATACTCGAAAGCTCACAGAGCAGGAACAAGATGCCCGCCTTAGTGCCTTCTTTCTACTGAATATGCAAGCAATGGAAAAGCTGTCTGTACGGGCACTCCCAAAGAATCAAACAAAGTGCGCCGAAAATCAACCATTCTCTAGCTACATCAGCATCGTCAAGTATGCTGACTGGAAGACATCATAGGAGGACAAACCATGCAGTCAACAACTTCAACTGAGTATCTCAAATCATTGCTTTTATATGGCTTTTTCCCCCCTTTTTCATATGCAATTTTTTTCCAAGTCACAATACAGGAGTTCTTTCAGGATGGTGGCCAAATAGAGGACAACTGCAGTAGCAACTGCAATGAAATGAAGCCACCAGATGTTTAACCACGAGCAAAACTGTGACGAAACTCCATTTGACATTCGGGATGTTTGCGTAGGGCGCTGCGATACTTTCTCGGTGCGTGTTTTTTTTTTTTTCTTCTTCTTTATCTTCCCCTCTGTTACATGACGCTCCAAGCTCACGATTTTCTGAGAAGCATGACACATTTTCCTACCATGAGAGACAAAAGTGATTTTCACTTTGTTTCAGGTTCGATATGAGTCAACTGAAAAAAGAGCAATGAGGCTGCTTCCTCATTTATCAGCACGCAGTTTAAAGAAATGAGCACACGAAAGTTAACGTCACTTCCATAAGCAAACAATTCTTAGTTGTGAGGTGATCAGGCGTCCCTCTCTTTGGGACGCAGATGTTAAAAAAAAAATTCTCCCAAGTATGCATGATGTTTGCCATTACAACTAAATATCTTAAACCTCAAGTGTGTAAAAGAAAACGTTTCAAATCTTATTTTTAATAACCAGGAGGCAAAAGGTTGTGTGTTGTACTTTGCAGCTCATAAGTGGGTGACAAGTGTCATCCAAGTCAACCTGAGAAGCACTAGCCAGGTTTCCATTCACCGGTTAAATTACTATTGCGAGCAACTATAATGTTGCAAATAATAATAATAATAATAATAATAAATACCTATTGGGAAATGTCCTTCAGTTACTTTAATCAGCTATATCATATTTGGTTTAATATCTCTGTTAGGTTTTGTTCTTTAATATGATAAAAAAAACATGTTTAATTTCTTCATTAGTCTAATAGTACGTGTTGCTGTCTCTCATGTTTTGTAGCTATGGCTGGGTAAAAAAAATCATATGACTACAGAAGTATTCATATGATTTTATTCTATTTGCATTTATATTATTTATTTATGAAATGTGTTTGTCATTACCACTTTTCTTTTTATCTGCAATACAATGCACTGCAAATAATACATTAGGAAGTAAGTACATACTAAATCTAGTATATATCTATAATATCCAGAATTTTGCAATATAAAAAATTTAAAGATGAATCTACTTAATGGAAAATATTTTACTTCTTGTTTCAAATAATGTCATCTGTAAAGATTGCCTTATTCAATAGGCAAGCCATTTTACTTATTTCGAGACATAATGCTTGAAACAAAACTTAACAGAATAAGACAATTTCACAAAATAAAATATAAAAAGATAAAAATGACTAAAACCAAGCAAATCATAAGAATAAAAAATCTTATAATAACCTTAGAGAATAATACATATATTGAATATATTTAAGATGGTTTCATTTGCCACTATAAAGATTTTTTTTCAGTGTTTATCCACTTCAAGCTCATTTACAAACTTTAAATTGTAAATCGTGGTGATTTTATTTAATATTTATTGTTCCTAACAATCCTTTCTTATTTGATATTTCAGTATACACATAAAACCTAGCTACTGATACATGGAACTGACTACAGTTCAGTTTCCATCACATTTCCCCATCCTCTACAGAACATCTTCCCCTGCTTACCTCCACAGTTATTGTAAACCTAATAAACCAATATGCAAAATAGCAATGGTGGAAATAACAAACCCAGTTCTGAAAAATGGTGGTGTGTTCCTCTAAATTTGTAATTATTTTCTTTTATCACAAGCAAATCTGCAGAGGATCCAACTCACGTTTTCCAAGAACCACAGAGAGAAGATAATCTAGCACAGACTAGGTGCAATTCACAGTTCTAAAGATTAAATCTCTGATCTGTGTTCCACTTTCAATGAAGGTGTTTTCTGATAAAAAATACTTTCAGTCATGTGCCAAAAAGGATGCTTTAATGTTATGAAGCTAATAATGTAATTATGGTATCAACAAGAAAATCACACTAATTTAGCAGTAAGTCATGAATTTGAAGAATCAGTTGGCTTGCTAAAACGAATGACAGTATCGATTATATATTTTTGGTCTAAACTAATTTTGTTGGATTCACTTCCCAGCATGTTTAGTACCTTTGCTTACCTTTTTTGTTTCTAGTCATTTTGAAGTCATCTGTACAAATTGTTCAGTGATATTTGTCTCTTGGTGATTTATGAGCTACAATTTTTTTTCTGGGTTTTTTGCACCTCTGATATCATAAACATATGGCTGCTGATTAGAACATTGAAATGTGAAAAGTCAAAACATTCACCAGAACAGATCATTTTTGCAGTGATGTCAACTGTACAACTACTCAGACTCAGACCCATATGATTGTATATTTTTCGAACAAAATCACTCATGTTGAGTGATTAAAATGAACTACTATCATTGTTCTCATATAGCTTATAACGTATTGTATTTATCTACTGCTATTTTCAAATGATTGTTATTATTTGTTATTTAAAATATGAATTAAAAAATATATAATGACTTACTTTACATTTCAGGTACTTAAAGGGAAATTTCACCATTCCAACATTTTGCACAATGAATTGGCTAATCTGTACACAAAGTTGTTTAAAATTGTTTGATGTGAAATGGTTCATTGTAGGGAGTCATAATTGTTCACATTGGTGGTGATGAAAAACCAATGTTTAATTCTACATCACAAAGTAATTACACACAATGGTTATAAATACGATTCTTTAAGCGTTCTTTTTTTGAGATAAAAGTTTGACCTAAAAAAGTTCATTCATTCACTGCATTTTTTTGGGTTTACCACCATTTTACTATTGACATTACATACATTTCCATATACAGATCTACGCAGTACATTTAGATTTAAATATATAAATAGAGGACATATGTACGTTCACTGGTCAATATGGACAGTAAAAATTGGCTGTAATTCCATTTTAAATATTATAAGTTCTGGATTATATCAGTCCCATTATAAAGTAGTAAGCTTGTTCCTCTACAATACTCCTGTTAAAATCTCAGTCTCATTAATTTTTTGCACAATATTTGAAAAAATAATGGAATTCCCCTTCAAGTGTGGCACCCCTTTCTCCTCCTCCCCATCATAGAGGTTTTGAAAGTTTAGCAAGGCAAGTAAAGTTCAAAGCTTTAAACTGACTCATAGCGCAGTGGCCCAGAGCGTCACACCACAAAGTTTACAAAGTAAACCAAAGAGGAAAACAACTTTGAGAGAGCTCACATACATTAAAAAGAACAAAACAACTTTAAAGGGGAATTCCAAAAACTTTTCTGCAATTTATTCCATTCATGGTTAAGACGTACAAGCAGTTGTAAGGCAAAAGTAGTCAGCAAAAAAATACCAGTATCAAAATTACATACAAAAACTTTTGGATAGTAGATCAAATAAACCGGTAGTAATGGAGCGGGGAATGGGGGGGAGGGGGTTGTGTGGGTGACCTGCGGGCAGCACACTTGGCATTTCATATTATTCGCTGCCATGTTTCTTTAGTCTATTCTAAATTACTTTGTTTTACAGGAATACTTTCACAGGTTAAGTGAATTCACTAAATCTCAGTTTGAATATTTCTCACTGCTACAGCTAAATTTCAGATTGCCTTTAGCTTTACCTTGGTTGGTGTGGAGCAGTCAAACTCTTCTTTTAGTTCAGTCTGTTTTAATGTGCGAATACTCAACATGTATTCAGATCTGCACCAAACAACTAAACAATGTTAATTCACAAGGATGTTAGCTAGCAGTTTTTGGTCGGAGGCTCAAGCCAGTAATGCACAAATAAAATAAAAAAAACACTGACCCTGTTCATTAAAGCCATTTGTTTATGGTCTGATGTTAAAAATACATTTTTCACATTGTATTTTAGAAAACCATCCATTTTTTATTTTTGGAGCCTGGAGAACGTGTCTGTGTCAAATAAAGGGGGTGCTAAGGACTCTGTAGAACACAAATCTACATGCAAAGAAGGCAAAATAGCCCAGATCTAAACATCATCACACAGACACTTACATTAGCATTATGTGGCAGGCACCGAACTTTACAATAATAATATCACACTATGCAGCTAACTGGTATATACACTTGCATTAGGTTAGAACTGGATTAAAATCCCAAAGGTTGCCAGTAATCACACAAATTAAAACACATCCCCAGGTAAAACTCATGCTGATTGAGGCCTAAAAATCATAGCCTCTGCATTATTTTTCTCACTCAATCTTCTTTTTTGACTGCAGCATAAACACTGAGAGAGACCTCCTGTGAAAAAGAACCAAACTGCTAAATAGAAGAGCCTGTTCATGTTGTTGTCATGTATTTGGGCCATCAACGGTAGTCACATTAGTTATAGGTTATAAAGTACAGTGCACAAATCATATGCCGTGCCATTACTGTTTGTAAGTTGCATAAATGCTAGGTAGAAAACGTAAATTTGTTTATGAGTTCGTCAATGTCACTTTTGTGGGCCAGTGTTCCAGAGATAAATGTGCAGAAGTTTTGTGTGGGGGTTTTTTCCTAGCCTGTGGTTAAGTCACCCTCTATATATGCTGACAGAGATCCATTTGAGGGGGACTTATTTCAAATGTTAGACCAACTGTGTTCAAAGAACAGGACAAATGTGGAAGAGGTACAGGATTTTATGGAAGCCTTAGCAAGCTAA
The DNA here is from genome assembly GCA_024036415.1 of Prochilodus magdalenae. NCBI lineage: Eukaryota > Metazoa > Chordata > Actinopteri > Characiformes > Prochilodontidae > Prochilodus > Prochilodus magdalenae. The sequence continues at coordinate 687,673 of JAMWET010006600.1, forward strand.
AGTTAACTTGCTTGAGGAAGAGAGAGATAGGCCATCAAAGAGAGAGAGAGAGACACTGTATCTGCAGCCAAATGCATGTTAAAAAGAAAAAAGTGTTTATGAATGTGTTTTTTTTATTGACACATTGACACTTTAATGCCTTCATCCATGGCCAAGAATTTTTGTTGTTCATTGATTAAAACATGCACTGTTTTCACTGGGGTGACAGGGGACAGTTATAACACAAACAGAGCCTGTGTGTCTGAAACTACCTCAAATCCTCTCCTTTAGCTATTTATGCTATTTCTGTACATATATTTGGATTTTGAGCCTCAGAAACCTAAGCCTAAGATCCATATTTCACTAATTATCCTACCTGGTCTAAAGATAAGGATGAATGTGGTTTGTTGGATGTTAAATAAGAAACCCCTTAGAGGGTATTTGACCAGTCATTTACAAGTCCATTACTACGGGCTTGTTAATAATAGCACACAGTGATTTATGTTTTCCAGTCTGGCCTGTAAAGAAAACCCCTTCACGGGCATGGTGTCTCACAGTAGGTTATCACACTGCTAATATGCATACTGATAGCATAACACTCATGGTGGCAAGTCCTAGCAGTATCGTCGATACCAGTCCAAGCGTGCACACTATGTTTACAGTTATAAAACTCTTTTATATAACCTCTTGGCCATATTTAGCATAAACATGGCTTCTTAACGGCTGCTGGTCCCTCATTTAGCATGCCCTGTTGATTTCTGAACTCAACTTCCAAGAAACCTTGCAGTTTTTAAGGTCAAGGGTCACTGCTTTTCTGACTCCCTTGAAGCATGAGGTAATGCCATGACTAATGCTACAGCTAATGCTACAGCGACCAAGACAGTACTACCCACAGTCTTGGACGCTGCTGTCAATGTTTCGGATGTCTCTGATGTACAAATTTTGGGATTACAGATTTTTTATGACTCTTTTGATTGAGGTCTGGTCCTGAATTGAGTCGGGTCCTGGACATTGCCATGGTACAACAAATTAATTAAAGACAGCAGAAACGATAATGTTACTAGGACACAATTTAAGGAGGAGATACTGGAGAGAACTGCACTGTTGATGCTCTAGTCAAGTATTTAAAAGAAATTTGTCACAATTCTGCTCTCAAAGAAAAGCAAGACAGCAACCCACAGTGATAATCAAATCAAAACTACCACACTGTAACAATACTGCAGGTAAGGAAACTGAAATATGAACTAGTTCATGACTGCAGAGAACAAACATCTACAGATATACAGATAGCTGTCGTGGAAAGTGTCAAAAGTCACACACTTTTTGTTACATTCATTATTTAAATGTTATGGTTTTCTTGGTTATGTATCATTATTATATATACTGATAGTCCTGAAATTCCATTCATTCTTTTGAAACCTGTTTCTGAGATGTCACTGGAATTTGCAATTCAACTGGTAATTCAATTGGTAAATTCATTTGACTGATTTCAGCTCTATTTGAGCTAGCTTATTATCACCTGGGCAGTTCCTGTTACCTGAGTGAACACTTATGAGATCTGTAAATCTAGTATCAATCTGCCAAGTCTGCCAAGTGATAATTTCAGAATTAATAGCAGTAACTGAAAAGATTTCTTTTTTTACCTGAAGACAAGACAAACAGCTGTTTTTAAAAATGGTTCAAACACCAGAGCGGCATCCTGCTACAAGTTCTGTGCCCACAGCGCTGAGGCTATTCCTTTGAGCTTAGGACCGGGTAGACTGTTTACATAACAAAAGGCTACATAAACACACTAAAGGAAAGAGAGAAAAACAGAGGAGACCCAAAGTAAATATCTTGATTGAAGTACCACTTGCAAGTCAATGCGTTTCAGTGTTGGTGGGTGTCATTTTGTAAACTTCCCCTACCCCTACCCAGTATCACATTTTTTGCAACATTTGCCATCGCACAATGTATTGCACAATAAATAACGGACTATGTCCAAGACATTTGGGGAAATGTTACATCCTTCTTCACATACAAAGCAGCCAGTCAAATCCCAGTTTATTAAACCAAACTTCTACTAAAATAATCCATCTTAAATAGGGTTTTAGAAAGGTACACACTTGCCTATACAAGGACCCACGATATACCCCAGAACAAAAACAAAAAAACAAGCTTAAGCCTGCAGTGACACTTCCCAGTAAATACAGGATTTGTTAGCATAGATCTTTCTCTTTTTGGTCTAAATTAAATAAAACACTAAAAGCACTAAAACCAAAGGCGTGACCAGTCTCAAACCTGCACATATACAGTCCCCATCATGATGAAACAAAAAACTAATGCAGTAGCTACATATAAATGGCTAAATTGTGAAAAAGTAGATTATTATCCTTACTAAAATACTTGAGTACAAATAAATGAACTGTGATTTAAAAAAATACCCAGGAGTGTAAAATAGATGCACAGGGTCAATACCTTGTACATACACACACTGTCCATTATATCAAATCCACACTGTACAGAAGCACTTTAATAATCTACAATTACACCCTGTAGTTCACTTCATCATTATATTCCCTGTTCACCCAGCTGTTCAATGGTCGAGACCGTCACAGTAACACTACAGAGAAGTATTATATGGAGGGTGAATCATTCTCAGAAGTGCAGTGACACTGACACAGTAATGGCATGTTTGTGTGTGTTGGTCTGTAGCAAAAACTTACATAAGGATGTAAGAATTAGAGATCACAAAATACTAACCTTTCCAAGTACAGTTTACACAAAGCTTTGTGGAACATGGACACTATTTGCTAGAACAATCTAATCACACAAAAGGCAAATACTCATAGTCCAGTGCTACTGTTTCTGGAGCGATCTTTCCTTGCACATTTTAGCATTTGTCTCCTCCAGATCATACACAGTAGCTCAATATGGGCTTGTTAATTTGCTGATGAGCTGAATTAGTAGACTAATGGCATGACCAAGTGAAAACTGGGACCTTTCTGACTTACAAGCGAGGAACATTGATTTGAACATCCCATTCATAGCACTTAATGTAATGCTTGTTTTACATTACTAGGGATAGCTCAAGAAGTAAGCCAGGTATGCACCTAGATGATGTCTATTCATAGTTGTATTAAGCATGAATCTATTGTGCTAAATACAATTCACTGTAAAGTTTACAAAACAAAAAAGTTAAGCAATGCCACCTCTTCTTTCTTAGATAAACAGCAGATCCTATATGTTACTTAATATGCTGAGTATTGGTACAATCTGGCACAAACAAATGAGGATATATACAGGGAAAAACATTTTCACACATTGAGTATTCTTGATCGCTATAGTCCATCTATACTGCTCCTTTATTCCTGTTAGTGTCAGTTTCTTTCATTTCTGCCCCTGCCTGTGTTTAGTATCACACTTTTATTAAATGCAGAGTTCCACGAACAATGCTTAAGGAGAGATTAATCAATGTTTTGTTTCAACAGGCAAAAATCTTCTCACCTGATTGGCCTGCCACAGAGCTGCAGTCTCTTTACATTTACATCAGCACAGTGTCCCTTTTACTGACCTATAAGTTATTTTTAAAAGCCTTTTAAGTTAATGCTTGTATGATTGCTAAAAAACAAACGGAGCATATACGGAGCATCACTAATGCTATTTCTGTCCCTGCTGCTCATTCACATTCTCATCTGTAAATTTTCCTAAAACTTGTAAAAAGGTTGGATAACCAGCTAGCTAATGTTAGAGAAAGAAATCCCTACTGAAGTAAAAACTCAGTTACAGTATAAAAAACTAGACTTGGTTTTTGGTTTAAAAAAAAAGGAAATATTACATTTAAAAAGTCCTGCTATTTGAGTCCTAGTCTGTTTTTGGCTTTGGCAGAATAAAAGACAAAATAACAGACAGATTACATAATTAATTATATATGTTTAATGACAACCTATTATCTCCATGAATATAAGTTTATGTAAATGTGTTTACCTCTATAGACAGCAGCTATTACATTCACAGCCTTCACATAATTCACTGATACCCAAATTGAACATTTCTACCAAGAAAAATACTGAAATGATGGAAACACTTACCATAAAAGCTTTGTGTCCATAAAAACTATGAGTCCTCTGTGGCCAACTGCTGCACAAGTATAATTCAGGCCTGAGGTGAAATCAGAGAATGTGTAAAGAGGAGAATTTAATTTAGTAATGTGTGTTTGCTGAACACAAGACAGCATAAAACATTCTAACACTGCTGTTGTTTTATTTGAGTGCTTCTTTTCAGTCATAAGATTATAACAGTGCCTGATGGTACAGTCAGTGTGACCTCATGCCCTGCAGTTCTTTACTCCCTGTCTGTTTCTGCATTTGTTAATTTGTTCCTCATACCATTGCCATGTACTTCTGTTTATTTTGGTTTGTAGCCCATCCTCTTCCCTGATTCTACCACACCCTTCACTGGCTCCTTCCTGTCCCATATGTTCTGTACCCCTCTGTTTGCTTCTAGTCTTGGTCTGGTATTTGTGATTGTGAATGTATCATAGCATGTATTTGGTGGTTTATTCATTTTCCTGTTTTGGTTTCCTATTAGTCTTCAGGTTTGTTATCTCATTTCCTAGTTTTAGTGATTTGTTGATTTAGTAGATTCTCCTGCACTTAGTGTCTCTGCCTGCACTCGGACTCCATGTGATGTCAACCTAGACTCAGCACTCAGTAGCAGCGACACCAACCAGTCAGCAGTAATGCTAGTGTCCTACTGCCCAAAACCTGCTATAGAAAAATAGGAAGACCCTGGTAAGTTGTTTTTTTATTTTTATTTTTTATTTATTTATTTTTTAAATACATCTTTCTACCATCCAAACTTAAAGGAAGGTTCTGGAGTAACGGTACAACTATTTTTACTTTTCATTTTAACTCTGATGATGACTAACGCATAAAGTTTTTAGGGCTGTTTTGATACAATGGGAAATTATGTCTAAACACTGTGTTCTTCTAATTGAATGAACTGTATCTGAGTTTAAACTTTTTTTTGTTTTTGCATTTCTTTTTACTGTCCTTGGAAATCAACCTGGTTACTGTAATTCAGTTTTGCTAAAAAAAAGCAAAGCAATTATTAGAGTAGACATTTTACTTCTGGTGGCATACAGCCTCTCTTTTCTTCCATAACTTCACCTCACCTCACTTCACATTAACCTGTTGTTAGCTAGACAGCTATCTAGCAACTTGTTGTAAAAAGCTCAATAACAAACTATACAATTTGCCACAAGTCTATGTTGTAGGTAGATTTCTTTACTCTATACGTACTGTTTAACTCGGTATATGGCGTATTTTGAATAAAGCCTAACGTTTACAGAAATGAGAACTGACAAAACATAACCCCGAGCCAATTAAGAGTGCTCAGGAAGCCATGTTTACCTTAATTAACAACCTTTTTTAGTGACTGCAGGTTAACGCAGGAGGTTTTCATGTCTGATAAGGAGGACTGAGTGACGGTAGCTGCCCCTTCAGAGGAGCTAACCGCTACAGGTTGTTAAGTGCAGTACTACCAGAAATCGTGGGGGCAGTGTAGACCACGGATAATACAACAAATATACAACAAGAAGAAACTTAAAAAAACGGCGGAACTGTTTTTTTTAGTTACAAAATATAATAAGACTTGAAATTTGAAAAACTCATATTTGTTGTCGAAGACGTTTGACTCTGAACTGCCCTCTAACAGATGTATTGCTCGACACTCGTGTTAACGTAATGGCAGTGACGGTTACATCGTTTGAAACGGACGTAGCTATTTATTTTCGTAAGTAGGGAGAGTGTAAAAACCATTCTGTAGTGTTATTAATCGGTAGATATGTTCTTAACGCGAGCGTTAGCAAAAAAAAAAAACATCTTACCTTTCAGCTGTTTGTTTCGTGAGTAGTCTTTTGTTGGTCAGAAACACCTGTGAACCGTTTAAATAATCCCGACCTATGTGGTGTCTCCTCAGTTCTCCCAGTGCCTGGTTGTTCGGAGTGGAGTAGGCGCAGAAGGGTCTGTGATTGGCTGAGAGGCCTGCCAATCATTATTTTCCGTTGGTCAATTACATCTATCGGCAGGAGTAGCAGAACTGCTCAGCTTTTTTTTAAATATAAGTAAAACTGCGCGTGCGCTGTTACAATTCGTCCCGCTGGTTCTGGTAGTAGCACGATAACGGTCTTCAGCGTGTGTTACACCAGACTTGCTGTCGGTAGAGCAGACAAAGTCATGAGAGACACCAGTACCTTAGGATTATATAAAACACAAATTTGGGCCACATCCACTCACACCATCACCACACACACTCCAGTGCTGAGAATGATCCACCACCCACATAATACCTGCTCTGTGGTGGTCTTGTGAGGATCCTGACCATTGAAAGTCTGGGTGTTAAGTACATGTAGAAACAGGTGGTTTTAATGTTATCACTGATTAGTGTATACTCAACTTACTGAAAGTGAACAAGAATGAATCAAAGCCACAATAAGATAACATATCTGCATGCTGTACTGTCAGTATGAACACTAAATATTTTGTAGAAACTGCAACATCAGCAAAACATAAAATCTCCAAATGGTGAAGCCAATGTCCACTTTCCATGTTTACCTGAGGTGGGTAATGGTTTTCCAGCCTAGCTGTTCTCCACTCCCGTCTTTCTTGTCGTTCTCCTTCACGGCCCATGGACAGGTGCAGGCATCTCCTTATCCACATCTCAGTTTCTTGTGCTGAGTGTGCTCAGTTTCCTGTGAGTTACCTTATTGCGTCTTACAGCAACTGAAAGTAACAATCCAGCTGTTGCACATTTCAAATGTCGTCGCTGTCCTACAAAAGAACATGTCTCTCATGTATCTCAGCTGCCCTTTACATTGTGTAAAAATGTCATGATTAATGGACCAACAGAAATGGCCCAAAAGTGCTTAGCTCCATTGACTGACATTTAGATTAGTTTAGGTTTTTGTCTTCTTCTGTAAATTTACCATTTTGGAGATATTTATTGTTGTGACATTGGTCAAAAAGGAATCTTAATTATATCTTGTCCAAATAGTTTAACCCTAGCTCAGTTCACAATGCATGCTGAACTGGAAGCTGACACTGTCAATGCCACAATTGATGCTAATTACATAAAACTTTACTACTGTTTATTTTAGTGGCTTATGTCAATATGATTGTTTTCTCCCTCGTTGTGGTACATGTGAACCAAACACACAGCAGTTATGACTGCATCCGACTTACTGCTAGCCTTATCTACTAACAAGAGCCAGAGAGTAGAAATTTGTTCAGCTTAAAATGAAGACAAGAAGAAAATTAGTTTTCACTTTCATATCATTCCGACTTCTGTAAGCAATATAAATGTAGCGTCCTTGTTTTAAACGCTCATGGAAGCTGTAGTAACATAAGCAAGGTTATGCCGGCCTAAGCGTGCTATATCACATTACCCGTTGCAGGGATATTAGAAACTCCCAAGGGGCATAACGATGTCTGTTCGTTTTAGTAAGACCACACAAGTAACGTTAAGGTTACATGTGGATACACATATGTACTGACATCATTAAATGCATCTTAAATACTTAATAAAATGTGCTTAAGACATCATAGCAAAAGACACGATTCCCCTTCACCTTCTTTACAATATTTAATGGCCGCTGTGTTCGAGTTAGCATATGCCCTTTGTCACTCACAGACCCATCTGACGTACAAAAACACCATTTAACACACCAAAGCTAAATAAATCATATTCTTCTAGTGTTCTTTTATTGTGGCTTAAATTCAGCAGCCAGCTTGCTAACTAAAAAAGGTAGCTTCAGTTTCCCGTGCACGGGAGCTAGCCAGCTAGCGTCAGCAATCTAACATTAACTTGCTTCTTTTTCCTTCGTCTTCTGTAGGGACATGTCATGGCATCATTAGCTACATTGAAATGATAATTTCTCGAATTTATGTAACAAAAAGATATATTTTTACTTACTGTATGATTTCTAAATGAATCAGAACAAGTTAAAAATAGTTAGCGTAGCTACGTTAAGGTTAGTTAGCAACTGTTAGTTGACGTCACCTAACTACATAGCAAAGTTAGCATGTTCTACCTACTGTTAGCTAATCATTGTAACGATTTATTAGCTAACAACGTCTAATGATAACGGGCGGATCCTTGATGATGAGTAATAGTCCTCTCAGCCATTCAGTGCAGACAAATAGGAATTTCATCCTGTCCACACTGAAAACTGATGTCACTGATAGTGGAATATTTATTTATTTAAATGTATTATGTTCAAAAGAATATAATATATCTGAATGCTGGAAAATGTCAGCCAGTACTATTTCTGTCTTTGCCAGAAGTGGCCCAGATAGGTTTTGGTACATGTGGGCCCTATGAACATATTTTATATGTGGGCCATTTTTGGTTCACATGCAGTTTGCAGCCACTGATGGAGGCCGGCAGTATCATGTCTTTGCCAGAAGTGGCCCAGATACGTTTTGAGGCATGTGGGCCACTTTTCGCTTACATGCAGTTTGCCAATGCCAACAGTGAACCGGCAGTGCCACATCATTGCCAGAAGTGGCCCACATCTGTTTGCTCTCTGTGATGGTAAAGTGGGGATTAACAAAGATTGTAGAAAAACAGATGGAGTACAGTCTGTAAATGTAGAAGTGCAAAGTGCTCCTATATGGCAAGTTAAGGTGATAAAATAGACAATGAGTGTAGATAAAAAGAGGTGTGAAAAAAAGAGGTTTGTTGGATTTTGTTTAAATAATGGTTATTATAATTAAATAATTAAATAATAATTAAATGGTTTGGTCTGAAATGCTTAATTCTATAAAAACGTATTGAAGTTTTCACTGTGGCAGTGATAGGAAATGTTTAAAAGAAAGTGTAAGATTCTATACAAATTAACATCAGAACCCCATTTGTATCAACCACTGATTATGCAGAATTGGCTGTTTTTTATTTTTCTGCCATTTGTGCTACTTTTGCCTACTACTGAGTAAGAGAACAGTAGTGCTTATTTGTCATGGTGTTTCTGCCTTCAGAAAGGGGAATGATATTGCCTTCTTGTGGCATTAAAGTGGCACTGCGCCACAGAACAGCAGGGCCATGTGAAGAAGTTTAATAGATTACCCCACCCCCCTGTAGAGGCATATTATTCACATGAACAGTAAACAGTGCATACACTGCCTGTATATGTACTGACCATCAAAATCCAGCAGCAGTGCTTAATCATGCTGATGGACTTACAGCAGAGTTCATTCTGACCTTAATATCTTTTGCCTGATCTAACCAGCCATGGATGTGTCTATTGGAAGAAGAGTTCACTATGTACACTGACCGAGCACTGTATTAGGTACACCTGTACATCTACTCATCATGCAGTTATCTAACTAGCCAATCATGCGGCCTTTGCACTAGGCAAATTAGATACGCTATATGTGTTGATGTTAAATGAGCTGTTCAAGTAACATCAAAAACATCTGCAATTTGTTATTCTAATGAATAAAAAAAAACATTGCCCTCAGCCATGGAGAAATTAAAATAATGCAATAACATACCTTTACCATAAAGCTGTTAGAAAACATTGTGTCAGACGTCAGGTGTAAATATCTAACTATTTAATGTAATAGCATTCTGTAAGGGGGGATTCAGAGAGGTCAAGCCCTTCAGATGTCTGGTTCCCATCACTGCTACTGTGAACAATTCTGGTTCGGCCACTTTTACATGAAACCACTCTGAATTAGCAGAACGCTTGGAAAAAAGTTTCTTTTGGGAAAAAATCGGGGAAAAAAGTTTCAGTTTACTTTGTACTTATCTCACTATATTAGATTATAATATACTTATAAAACAAGCAAAATTATCTCTCATTTTACTGACATACATAATGAAATGACTTAAAACAATTTGATATGGTTAAATCTTTTTATTTTTAAAACGGATTCAAAATGATAAATATCAGATTGCATTTAAGACAATTTCACTTGCCCATATAACATATATGCACGTTTTATAATTTTTCTATACAGAAAAGAAAGACAAAAATACAAAGATCAGAAATGTAAAGACTGGAAGCATCCCTAGGTGCATTCATGGCAGCCAGGAGTGTCATCTGAGTGGCTAGCGATCATAAACCTTCCACCTTCACGTGGAGTAGAAACCCTCAGTTGGGTTACAAAATGGGGAATAGGGTGGGAGAAATTCTGTCAGTTGAAAAGTTCTCATTTGTTTCTCTAATATTGTCTCTGTTTTTACTTTTAAAACTGGTTTAAACTACACGGGTTATGTCCTATTGTAGTGAACTTGTATAGTTTGACATGGCAAATATAACTGATATATAATATGGGAAACAGCAATAGCACTTGCTATATGTTGAAAATCAGTGACATTTGAAATGACATTTATGAGGTGCACCTGTGAGTCATTTTGAGAAATTTTGTTCTGAGCAATGCACATAAGTGACTGAGAAAAACTGTAAAGCACTTTCACAAAGATAAATAGATAAATATATAGAGAAAAAAGTAAAAAAAGATAAAAACAGCCACTTTCGTTGTGCATACTAATTGTGGGGTTGAAATTACGTGCACTCTTCTCACAGCTACTTGTGCTCTCTCACTATGCACACAGCCACTGTATCAATCAGTCAATCAATATTTATTTGCATAGCACTTTTTTACAACCTATGTTGTCTCAAAGCAGCTTCACAGAAAAGCAGTTTATATAAAGGAAGAGAAAACACTGAGTCCATGTACAGATGTAGGAAAGGGAATCCAGGTCCAAGCCACCCCGTGAGCAAGCCAGGAGCACTGTACCGCACGCGCATTTCATTGGTTCCTATTTTTGATTATAATTAAACCCCATAACCTGCTTTGTATCAGTCTGGCTGGTGGAGATGGTGTAATGGTATAGGGAATGTTCTCTTGGCACACTTTGGGTCTTTAATACCAATTCCTGGAATGCCATGGCCTATTCGAGTCTTGTTGCTGACCATGGGCATCTGAACATGGCCAAAAGAACGGAATCCAATAGAACACCTATGGGATTTGGTAGAACAGGAACAGGAGAGCTGCAAACCTCGCAATAGGTAACCATGTCAATATGACCAGAATTTCAGCTTCCATGCCACAAAGAACTGATGCTGTTTTGAGAGCAAAGTGAGGCCCTGCCTGGTATTAATGTGTTGTCTCTAACAGTGCTATATTGTTTCTCAGGGCTCGATGAGTGTACATTGCGGAGCCACTTGGCCGCCATATTGGTACTCCCTCTTTGCGCTGTAAAATGAGTGCTTGTAAGATGTAATACTAGCATACTCTCTAAAATGTGTATATAACTAAAATGCTGAGATGTACAGCATAAACATTTTCTGCATGTACTGTATGGGCTCTGGTAAGATTTCTTAAATCCAAGTTTCAATAATAAGAAATTCAAAAGAAACTAATGGAAAGGTTTTTAGTTTAACAGGTCCCCAGAGACTAATCCCAGATGCCTTTAATTGTTTCCAAAATGGATCTATATTTGTCCTACAGGCAACTAGTGGTCCCTATTGTAGGACCCATTATGCTATTCAGTATTCCACGGTATAGAAAAGCAGAAAAACTGTAGAATGACAAGTGCACTGTTATTTTGAAAGTTTTTGTGTTTTGTGGAATTCAACTATGAACGAGCTACATGATTCAGAACGCACAGATCTATTCAGTACAGATATGAATGCAAGGATTAATTAGCGATACATTAATTTATGTGTTTCAGGTGTTATTAATCGCACATGTGTTTAAAATCTTAACCCTTCAGTGAATGGCTCCTCCACATGTGGTGTGTAAAGTGGAGATACCACAGCTCTTTCCTCCCTACTGCTGTTAGGCTCTACAATCAGCACCTCCCCAAGCAGTGCATCAGACACCCCTTACTGTAGCACATGAATGGACCATTTCTACCTATATATTTAATGTGACTTAAATGTTTGTGCAGTATTTGCTGCTGCACCTCATCACCTGTATACAACTTGTACTGGCTTCCAACATTGCTATAACTAATGCACTGACTGCCTATACCATCAGTATTCAGGTGACTGCCAAAATTATCAGTATTTATGTAACTGGTATAAGAGACCATAACTGTGCAATATCTATACAATATCTTTCTGTTTCTCTAACCATAGAGAATTCTTATATTTTGTATAACTTGCACTTTAGCCTACCTCACACTTCCCCCAAGTCTTGCTCTGGATCAGTTTACTGTATATTAACGATGCAAACTTCCCCATGTGGGATAATAAAAGGCCATCTTATTTAATCTTAGTCTTGTGACATCAAAATATTACAAGAAGATAAATCCACTGGGTGAATTTGGAAAAGTGAATACGCCTGAGAACTGCCGTGTAGTAATTTTACACTAGAGGGCGCTCCTGAGAGTCTAAAATAAATGTAATTTATGCGTCTGCTGTGAAGAAGGCCCGAAAGATCTCATTTGGAACAGCAATTGGTGAGTTGTTCTTTAAAGAAAAAATCCCAGGCTAAGATAAAAGAAAAAAAGGTTATTAGCAATATTGTGATTAGATTGTAGTGGTTAAAAAATAAAAAAGGATTTTCTACAGATAAAATGCATAACATTATGAAACATTGTGTGTTCTGTTCCACAGACAACTGAAATATATTTGATAACATACTATACACCTACTCTACACATATATTTGATAACATACTCTAACATATTTTAATAAATACAACCTTCAAAATCCAACATGACAATCGAGTCATAAGCCTATTATGAGTGGTTGGGATCTTTAATATATATGGATCCAACTGATCAGGTGTTAACTTAACCTCCTAAATGTGTGATTATAATATGCCAATACATGCAATTCATCAAACACTCCTGTGGAATGCAAAAGAGGATGGTTAGTTGAAGAAAACAGCAAAGCATGAACTATATCAGCACTGTTTTTGTTGATTTGAACTTTTATGCATAATTTGATCACATGAGCTGCATGTGCATTGCATGAACATTTAATGATAAATGGACCAACTGAAATGACCTGCTTGGAAAAATGTCCATTAACTTACATTAAAGTTAAATTAGGTTCTTGGCTTCACCTGTAAAATGACCATATTGGAGATACATGTTTTTCCTTTCCATGTATCCCATGCTCAGCATTTTACATTCCAGACGTGGATATTTGTATTCAAAAGGAGAAAAGTGATCCTTAGCCCATATTAATAGTAAAAACATGGTTGCTTTGGTGAAGAAATAACTCAAGTAGGAAAAATTGCCTAGCAAAGCTAACCTGAGCAGGAGGGAGGAGGAAACATAGCATGTTGTCTGTTGTCTGTTGCTATTTTGTCTTTGGTCTTTCTTTGGAATTCTTGGAAGGCTGAAAATAAAATGCTGTATCTAAAAACTGAGGAGCATCTGACACAGCAAACCAGCTGAGATGCTGGATAACCAGAACAGAAGGAGATTAACCAAAAAAGCCAATGTGAATGGCTTTAGTAGGAAAGCAGGTTACTTTTCTTACTTATACACTTGAGCAGAGATTAACTACCTGTGATGTGAACTGCCGCTTTAACTTTCCCAGCTGTCCTTAATACATTATTCATTTTTGTTGTAAAACCGGTACATTTTTAATACATTCTTAATTCTCGTTTCTAAAACCAATCTCTGTGGGTCTCCCAAGGCAGGTCTCAGTCTCAACATCATTTTGACTTGGCCTCTCTCTGGGGCAACTTGAACCTGGGTATTGTTTGTCAATGTTCATTAGTTTTAAAATTCAGACAAAGATTGATTTTACTGTTATGATTACTGTGGAATAATAATATTCAGTTACATATTCTGTATAAGTGTCGTGATGTAGGCCAGAGAATAGCTGTACTTTCATTTGCTGTCAATGGTTACAATACAAAGTTGGACCAAAACAAGAAGAAGAAAAAGAATCTGCAATATCTAGGCTATTATATAATATTGCATTTTACAAATATTTAAAAACTAAAATATATTTTACATATATGAGTTATGGGTCCTTTGTTGGTCATATTTAACACTTTACATAATGCACCATACCGTTTCTATAAGATACAGGTCTGGACTGGTCTAGCACACACGCTCTCTGATTATAGCACATACAGTATGTGACCTGGCATTAACATCTTGACGCTGTTGTTTAAGGACTGTAAAGGAGCATGACCCTGGGTGGATGACAGAGGAAGGGTTAAGAAAGACAAATTAGTCCAAAAGTTAAACTCCAAAGCTGAAGCTTATTTGGGTTACCACACTCCAGCAAAGAGGAAAACCACAACAAAGACCAACACAACTATTTACAGATCCCAGGAAAGCGGTTAAAACAGTTATTGGATAGAAACTGTAATAGAATTGACTAAGATGTTCGGGTAGCAACTCTTTAGTAGTCTCTTACTGTTTCATAAGGCTTTATAAATACAGCGTATTGAAGTCACACAGTCCATGCTTGTATTCAGCTTTGAGGGTCGCCCATTTAATCCAATAAAGCCCACCCTTAATTAGGGTCTGGACCATGCCATTCTTAGACTAGTTATATTAAATGAAACATTTAAAAAATCTTTTAATAATCTTCACGTATCATTTAACCACCCAGGCTTCACTTCGTACTTCTCCCAGGATTGCTTTGAGTTATCCCCAACCCTAAAAGATGGTGAGCTCACACAAGTAAGTACGCATCAGATAGTTTAACCTATCAGTTTCTCTTTTTTGATTATTCATTCCTCCAGCACTGTCTTTGGTGATGACTCAAAGATTATGCTCTCCTTTATCACATGGCTTAAAAACAACACTGAACCGTGATTTCTTCTCTTTTTCTTGTAAGCCGCAGTTGTAATGCAAAAGCAGAACTAGTCCTACATGCCACTACCTATTCCATTTTAATTTGCAACAACAAAAACCAACAAAAATGATCCATAACAATTTAAAATTGGAGGGGCCTGAGAACAGATCTCTAATCCACCCTCCATGCACGTGTGTGTAATGTCAACAGAATGTTCATCTCTTTGTAATGTCAGCAAATCATCAAAATATTTAAAAGCCATTTGGTGCTGGTGTTCACAGGAGTACAGAGCTTGTTAGCTTTCTCCTATCAGCTGAATCTCAGATTAGTCCAAACACCCCATGTAGTACATTACACTAGATCATGATATTAGGAATATCACCCCAAGTAATGCAAAATATGCTAATCTAAAGTCATTTGTGTTTTGGCCACAAAGTACACAGGTCTCTATAAACATATATAGAGGCCTTATATAGAGGGATACAGAATGATTGCATACAAGATTTATCAGTTTGCTGATGTTAGTGACTGCACAAGCTAGTTTAGAGACTACTGTTAAATGTTCGATACAGTTTGAAGTTGTCTAAGCTAAACACCATAATGTGGTGGCTTGTCATCATGAACATGCAGTAATTTCACTTCCACCAGACTTACGAAAATTTACCTCAGATTATCTATAGCCCAGGAGCATTTAAGTGGACTTGCCATCATGAGCATTAGGTTAGCCATGAACTTTTGAAGACCTCAGCAGCAGGTGACTGTAAAGGGAATTACGTGTGTTGCGTGCATGTGAACGTTTTAACTGGTAGAGGATATAGACATGTGATTTAGGGTAAGTCAGGTATTGCTTATGGAGCCTGTAAGGCTATGACTAATACTGCCAGCCTTGTATTCACTGCTGAACAAGAAGACTATTAGAACCACTAGGATTAAATGGTTAATAAAATTGAGACCACTAGAACAAGCAAGACACTTTTAGATCCCAGGTACAGATTAGTCAACCATCAAATGCGTCTGGTATCAGAACCCTTTCTACATCAGGGAAATTAAAAATGCTGTGGCATTGCCACTGTGTCACAGTCATGCCCATGCAAAGGGCCATATGACGAGGCTTATGGGAAGCATGTGCCCTGTTAAAAAAGGGGACTGTTCATGTTGTTATACACTGCTGTACGGTGGTCTTCAGGCAAAATATGTGTATATGTGTTTATTGGTTATTTTGGGCCGGACTTGGAGTTAGTTAGGTTACTTGATACTATTACTGCCTATTGGACACTGCCAGAACCTTTTAATGGTCTCTTAGTTTTTTCTCTTTGAGTTATAGTAATGAAACTATATGAGCTCAGTAAATAATTTTTGAAAATAAGTAAATGATTCAAAGTCCCAGTTTAAAAAAACAACAACTGTGTTTTCTAAATTGCCCTGTAGGTTTCTTTGCAGATTTCTCTATAATTCCTGAACCTGCCACTAAAAAGAGCCCTGGTGTTGAGACAAGCAGACTCCCTAACAGAGACTGTGGTTTTACAATATCATTTGTTCATACAAGTTCTTGACCAATCATTCTTCATCTAAGCCAGCCATGCACAAACAGCAGTATGTGGTTTATATTGGATTTATTCTGAATTATTTATTAAACGCATTTATGTAAAGACCTACCACAGTCTACCGGGACCCAGCCTTATCTTGCTGTGTTGACAAGTCTTGATAAGCATCGGGGATGATTTCTTGGAAGCTGCAACACTGAGCTACGTCAAGAAATGCTAGCCTTTTTAAAAATAACACTTCACAGAACAGAAAAACTGGCTTTTCCCATAAGAACCGAGAAAGCAAAGCTGGATACTTGCTTCCTGAGGCTGAAGCATGTTCCTGTTTTGTGAGCGTTCAGAGCATGTGGCTTACGTGAGTGTGGACTGTTGTGCCAAGTTGCATCACCACAGTGGCGTCACATTCATAATTTGCGGAAGAACAACAAAGGGCACAGTGTGCTGTGAGTCGAGAGACTTTCAGCAAGAGGAGAGAGGTTTGTTGCTGAAAAAACAAAAAGTATTTGTGGAGGTTTCCTTCTAGTTTTTGCTAGAACAGCATTTTATCTTCAATCATTTTTTATGGCTCAATCTGCTGCTGGGGGGATTTCCAGTATACCAACAGTGAAGATCAGGTGACAGCGGCCACTTACCATTCAGTTGGATATCAGTGTTTTTGTATAAGTGTGTATGTATAAAGTGTGTATAAGTTCACCATGTGGGAACAACTGCATTTCTAGAACAGAACCTGAACTGTATGCATTTACGATGGGGTCGGAGACCCTGGGCAAATGTTGGCATCAGGGGTCTACAGGTTATAGATCAAAAGTAATTTGGAGGAAAGATGACCCATCTGGTCAAACCAGAGAAGAACTCATTCTTCTTACATTAAGGGTGTGGTGACACCCTTAATGTAAGAAGAATGACCACGACTGTGGTCGCCTTGAAATAAACTACTCCAACATCTCCAGCCTTCAGTCTCTCCACTCTACCCTTCTGTGCAAGCAAGAAAAGAAACAACAGGTTCTATACTTACAGACTACAGTCCATCTGTGTACTCTCTCTGCATACTTTATTAATCCCCCTTTGCCATCAGTGGTCAGCCCACTCAGGACCACCATAAAGCGGATATTTTTTGGGTGGTAGATCATTCTCAGCACTGAAGCCACATGATAGGCGTATGTTATTGGGTGCTGTCTTGGTACAACAGTTTTCAGGAGAAGTGCTGCTGGAATTTTCAAGGACTGTGTCAATTTACTGCCCACTCAATTACCTTACCTTTGAGAAAATATCTTATATTTGTCTGCACAGGTTGTGTTCACCTCTAGTCCAAGTGTTTAATTCCAGTCTGGCCACATGATAGTACTTTCTATTAGGACACTCTAAATTTCCACTTGTGAAAATACTTAAAATAAATAAACATATATAAAATTAATAAACGTGATGTTTTTATTCAGTGCATTTGCACATTCCCTTCCATGACTTTATTCTAATTCTTAGCTATAGTTAGTGATGTTTGTTGGTGTCTTCTGTTGAGGTATTTTTTAAATGTTCTTTTTCTGTTCAGTGAACAAAAGTTCTCAGTGAACAAGTTCTAAATCAAGGTCTAAATTTGTTACCAAAAGAGTCACCACATCCATACAGTGCATACACAGAGCCAAACCGATTAGCAGTGTTGTATGCCACTGTCACAGGATTCAGGATCACTCTTCTGTTAACAGTTTAAAAGCTCTGGTTCCCCTTTCAATTTTGTTAATATACATGATGAACAGACAAATTGCATTCATCCAAAATTGCTTGTTATATTCGCCCCATTGGAAAAAAGAAAGCTGTTTTTAAGGTGCCTACATAATTCCATGAGTGTTATTTTATAGTTTGATGTCTTCACTTTTATTCTAAAGCAAGGCATTAAGTAAAGGAAACTGTCTCTGAGTACCCATGTCTATATTTTGACCAGTACTGTATATGTCTTGATACCAGCTCAGGTTTAAATGCAATTGAAAATGATTTTTTTTTTTATAAGTCTGACGTTTAAAATTAGTGAATGTGTGCTTGAACGGGGGAGTTTGTATTTTTTGTTTTATTTGTAGACTTTATTTATGCAACTGCAGTAGCATTGGCAGTAACAATGTGTTTTCATTAAAGCAAGCCAAATTACCTGCCTCACCAGTCACTAAAACACTGGCAGGTTCTTAAAGTTGTTCTGAGCGTTGGAGCTTGTGCATGACTGAGGGTTCCCTCGAGCATGAGACTCGTTACTGAATGGCACTCTTCCCATTAATTATGTTTTTTATTTATTCTGAAGCACATACTACTAGATCGGCGTTCCCCAATGCTGGCCATTACAGGTCATTTTTCAGATCGAAAGAAGCCAAACAGTAAGACTTGCATAGTAGGACAAATATTTGTTGTAAAATGTAGACGTGTGTGTTCCTGTCTTTTTTTTATTTATTTTTTTGCTGAACAACACCGTTGGCAATCCTTAAATATTGTTTACATATGTATTTTATTTGTGCAAGCAGTTGGACTGTACAATGAAACTCTTACTCTGCATTAGCTCAAGGACTACAAGTACTAACAATTACAATGTAAATACAAAATTAAAAAAAATGTATCTATATTGTTTAAAAAGTCATATGTACAGAATGCAGTATTAGTGCCTATGACAGAACTATGAAATAGCAGTCAATTATCAGAATCAGAATCAGAATCAGAATCAGAATCAGAATCAGAATTACCTTTATTGTCACACAGTCACAAGAACCAGCTAAATTAGCCATCGACCTATCCATACAATAACATACAGGGGGAGAAACAAAACAGGACAGGAGGACAAGGTAAGCCGCTGCGTGGGACACGCGCCGCCATCAATCAATTCTCCAATTAAAAGGGATACAAGGTGGAAGAAGAGGGGAAAAAAACATACCCCCAGACTGTGCCCTAAAAGAGCACAGTGTAGGAACATCAAAAAAAACTCAGCACATAGGCACACAGGCAACACACAAAACCAAGCAATGGAGGCGAAAGGAAGAGTACAGGAGGTGGGAGGTCCGAAGGTCTCACTGCCTAGCAACAATCAGTTTGCCATGGAGACACCCTTGAACAGTTCCCAGTCAGAGACACCTCCAGCTAGTTAGGAAACCAGGGAGAGACTCACGTCACAGAGTTCTTAGGAGGAATGTTTCCCTGACATCCACAAGGCCAAGTGCTGATAAGGAGGGAGCCGAAAGCAGATTAGACTTCAGTTGTTTGGGCGAGTGACTGCTAACCAGTTTAGCGCGATCACTCACTATTGTCCATCGTGGTCTTCATTTTTCACACTTCTTTGCAAAGCCGTTAGCTTCTCCGAGATGTTTTCCATGTAGCGGTTAAAAGTCACAGTCTGAATGCCGACAGCTCTGCCCACCGCTTCAATCATGTCGGGCAGCTTTTGGGGGCCTCTGACAGCGTCTCTGTGATCATTATGCCAAAAAGGTAGACATCTTCGATGTCCTCCACGGAAAGAGTCGCCAGGCACACGATCCGACACCTCTCCCATGCGTCCTCTGAGTTGCCAGCCACAAACGTTCCATCAGGACAAACAGGTTCCCCCGAACCCAGGCTTCTCGTTCAATTGCGTTAAGAGACCACTTAAGCAGATCCATTCTTTTGGTTTGAAGAGCAGTGTTGAGTATAGACTCAAGTATCCTTATTAAGTATACCTGTATTATACACATAGTGCACATAATGCCATATAAACATAATAATATTAGTCCTTATATAGAAGTGATACACTGAATCACCAGGTTTGTGCAAAAAGTGCAGTTAAGCAATCAGTTGTGGTCATCGCATGGGAGAGAGGACTAAGCATGGACTACTATGCTGTTCAGATGCTTGTGGCAGAGGACCACAAGCTAGAATAGTTGTTGAAAGAACAGTTTAGAGCTCTGATGACCTGGGGGGTAGAAAAAGTTCTGTAACCTGGTGGTTCTTGATTTCACACTCCTGTATCATCCGCCATGTGGAAGAAGTATGAACGGCTTGTGTTGAGTATGAGTTTTGTCCTTGATGATCTTGTGGGCTGTCCTGAACTCTTGGCACTAATGCCAACCGATAGGAAATCAGTACCAGTAATGCTAACCAATTAGCACTCTGTAGCACTGAGGCCAAACAATTAGCACCCTGTTGCACCAATGCCAACCAGTCAGCACTCAGTAGCAGTAATGCCAACTAATCAACACTCTGTAGCACCACAGCCAACAAGTCAGCACACTGTAGTACTAATGCTAACCAATCAGCTATCAGTAGCACTAAATGCCAACCAATCAGCTATCAGTGGCACTAAATGCCAAACAATCAGCTATCATTAGCACTAACACCAACCAACCAGCACTTGGTAGAAGTAATGCCAACCAATCAGCACCTAGTAGAACTAGCACCAACCACTCAGCTTTCAGTATCACTAACACCAACAAACCAGCGCTTGGCAGCACTAATGGCAACCGACCAGCACTCGGTAGCACTAACACCAACCTATCAGCACCCTGTAGCACTAATGCCAACCAATCAGCTATCAGTAGCACTAAATGCCAAACAATCAGCTATCAGTAGCACTAAATGCCAAACAATCAGTCATCAGTAGCACTAACACCAACCAACCGGCACTTGGTAGCAGTAATGACAACCAATCAGCACTCAGTAGCACGACCTCTACCAACCAGCACTTGGTAGCAGTAATGCCAACCAATCAGCACTCAGTAGAAACTAACACCAAATAATCAGCACTCAGTAGCACTAACACTAACCAACCAGCACTTGATAACAGTAATGCTAACCAACCAGCACTCAATAGAACTAACACCTACCAATCAGCACTCAGCAGAACTAACACCAACCAATCAGCACTCAGTTGCATTAACACCAACCAACCCGCATTCAGTAGCACTAACATCAACTAACCAGCACTCAGTAGCATTAACACCAACCACCCACACTTGGTAGCAGTAATGCTAGTTTGCCTGGGAAATCATCATTTTTAATCTTCGATTTTTTAATGGAACACGTCCTTTTGCTAAATTAAAGTCTCCCTCAAAAGATCGTAAACATGTTTTTTTTTTTTGGGTTTTATCCCTTTAGCTCATTTCACCCTACTCACAAGAGACTTACTCGCTTGTGCCCTCTGTTGTTTTGCAGTCATGTTTTTCATGTAACAGTAGAAACAGGAAGTGGCTGAGCTCCTGTGGGTCAGTTACTTAGACTGTAGGTCAGTTACTAAGTTTAAAACAATAATTTGGAAATAAAGAATACTGTTGTTGAAGAGTCATCGCTCCTGAGTTTCTGTTTCCCAGAGCTATAGTCAGCGTGCGAGCCAAGCTAACATAATTCCTCCTAACAAAGTGCTAATTAACTTATGCTGCTTGTCACAGTTGCCTTAAATGATTGCAGTGATTACTCCTATTACTGTAAATGAAACACAGCTTTCACACAAGCCTTGGCCACAGCTATTCCAAACATAAGCATGAGCAGTTCTCTTTTCTGACTCTGCTCTCTTGCTCACATACACATAGATCACTGACGTTGTGCATTGGCTTGTATGTTTATGTTATGCCCACATTCGGATCTCCAGGTCTATTTCTCTACAGCAGTAATGTAGAGAGTTGTGTCTGGCGGTAAATAATGTTTAGAACTTGATTTATTTTGTCCTGCGCATGTTTTCTTGCATACATCACTGGACCTGAATTATTGGATCTAGATGGGAATTACAAGGTTGCTAAAGAGCCGTAATAGTACTGTGGCTACATACAGCCTGTCACTGCTGAGCATCAGTTTGACCTCACTAAGATGCACGTAAATAAGGCGGGCTATAGCACTCCTTCCACTGTGTGGTTTACCAGCCTTCTTCAAGAATTACCAGAAGAGAATTAGAAGCCAAAAGCCACGCAGTCATGTTGCGTAATGTACCCTGAATGCGGGGTCAGCTTGAAACGCAAGTCATGAACACATGGGAAAGATCTGTCAAGTGTCAGTGAGAATGGTATTGAATAACAAATAACTGCATGGTAACCTACAATACTTAACAGTGCAAACGTGCTTCTTTTTTTCTGACCCCTGTTTTTGAGCCCTTATTCCATACATGGAAATGCATAACAATGCCATCGTCTCATCTGCCGAATTATGGAGAACTGAAAAATCAGCTAATTTAATTGAACTGTGTCAAAGAAGCTGACAACAGTTACTCAAACTGAACTTTTTCTGATACTGGCAAAGCGTGTTTATAGGAGACTGCCAGGCTAATGTTGTCAGTTCAGTACGCAGTAGCAATAATTTATGAATACAATATTCTGTACCGGACCGAATGCACTTTTCATGTTTTAGTAGATATTGGAGAAATTCACAAAGTCACATAAGATGTAATGTTGGTTGCATGGGCGGATCTACCGGGGTGGCATAGGGTGGCAAATGCCACCCTAAAAAGAAAGACGTGCCACCCCAGTTGGCAGCAACAAATCAAAAGACAATTTATGGCCAATTCGACATTTACAACCACAAATCTCCAATGTTCAACTGCAGTGAACGCAGAACGTCAGAGCCGCCAGAGCTGCCAGAGACTGATTTGCTTGGAAAACAAACGCGAAGTGGCGCGAAGCGAGGTAGCCAGGACAACACCAGGACACACCAGGACACTTTGTGAGGAAAGGAGACACGGGAGGAAAGAGGTAAAAATGTATTAACTATCTATCAAGAAATTAATAATGTAAGCACAGTTACGATGCTAATTTTGAGATTATAAACATCAGGTTGAAGAACGTTATTTCGCCAGCTATACGTGTAATGTTAGCTAGGTCTGACATTAGGTCTGTGTAAAGTAGCTAAGCTAATATTGATTCACTGTCAAGGAAAACATTGTGAAGTTAGAGAGAGAGAAAAGGGGTGGAAGGAGAGAGACAAGGGGTGAAAGGAGAGAGAGAAAAGGAAGACGAGGTGGAAGGAGAGAGAGAAGGGCAACAGAAACATGACAACGATAGAATACAAGGCCAAGGCAACCAGGGACAGGAGGAGGTGGGAGAACACCACAGCGGTGAAGATATGGAGGAGAGAGAGCATCACCAAGATGAGGAGGGAGAAAGCGAGAGACAAGATAACTCAGACAGTGAAAGGGAAAGGAGAGTGCCTGAGCCATCACCAACGATCTTCAGTCGAGCTGGTCCACAGGGCCTGGAAATTGTTGCTGCATAGCCACTGAGCTACATATGTCCAGGTGTGAGGTGCCCATGCAGCCAATGCGAGGTTTTTTTTTCTAAGACCCTTCAGGGGGGAACCAGAAGAAGCTTCCACAGCGATTGGTACAAATCTCATCCCTGGTTAGAATACTCGCAATCGAAAGATGCAGCTTACTGTTTTGCTTGTAGGCATTTTTTCCCTCCCTGATGCTCCAAGGACTGTGTCACCTCATTCGAGTGTTATCGTAACTGGAAAAGGATACAGTGAAAAACAGTGGTTTCTGTTCTCATGCCAGATCTGAAGGCCATGTAAATGCTATGTTTGCATAGACAGAGAACAAGAAAAAAAATAAAAGGGATGTAGAGTACCTTATCTGAGTTCCATGACCATTTATTCCACAGTGTACTTATGCTCACTTAGTACAGCTCAGTCCATAGATTTTCATGGGTAAGTTTTTATTATTCAAAAACGTTTTGCTTTTCCTCTCACACATCTCCCACTCATCACCTTTGTCTTACTTTAATGCCTTTTCTTTGAAAATGCCCACCTACAGCAGTGTTACTGTACTTCTCCTTTTTCCTATTAAGTGAGATCACATTGTATGGTCACTGATTCCTAATGACTCTTACAAACTGTTTCACATGATGCAAGACACTGATTGCATGAGATTAAGTTTGTCTATATGAGTTTGTAAATGGTAGCCCATGCCCTCTTGTAGTGTGTACCTACTGTTTCTCATCAAACTGTTATAACTGTGTTAAAATTAAATTCAGTACATATACACGTCCACTGCTATACGTTGCCACCCCTAAAAAATTCCTGCCCCCTTCTCGCCACCCCATAAATATTTTTGTAGATCCACCACTGGTTGGTTGCATTCTGCAAAATCTGCTTAGCAACCAAAATGCATTTGATTGGTCATAATTGGGCACGTACATTTTGAGAAATAACAAAAAAAAAAAACATCCCATATGTCATCAGCATGTGCCATTAGTATTCTGTACCCATAGATGCAGTGCAGTTCAAATTAATTGCTGAAAAATGGCTATGAAAATGTGCCCTTTGGTGTCACTATTCTTGCAGTGGAAAATACCAACAGGTGAGTGTGAGGAATAAATGACAACATGACTTCAGTGGTTTATACCAGGCACTACTCCCTATGCCCTTCATAATAAGAGTCCCCAGTAAATAACACTAAGTAACAAATATCTTACTATGTACCAACATTCCTTAAACAGGCTGCAAAATTCTCTTATTAGTAGAACAGCTAACAGTTAAAGAAGTTAGAAGGACAGTTAGAAGCTAGGACTAAGGACTCTGCGTGGTGTGGGAAGTAACGACTGGTATAAACCACTAAAGTGGTATTTATCCAGGTAGGATACCAATTCTTGCCTGGATTTAAGGTACACTGTCAGAAAAAGTTACATTTCTCATTCATCAAACTGGCATAAACAGATGTGCCTTCAAAGTTGCAACAGAGGTTTGAAGGTCTGACTGTGGTTCATGACCTAACGTTTTAAAACAGAACACTAATATTATAAGACTAGAGACCATCCAGGATTCGTTTTGTAAGGGACACACCCTGGACAAGTTGCCAGTCTATCACGGTATACATACACATTCACACCTAGAGCCAATTTAGTATCTCCAGTTTACCTTACTGCTTACTGTCTTTGGATTGTTGGAGGAAACCCGTTCAGACATGGGGAGAACATGCAATCTCCACTCAGAATCTGGCTGTGAGATGACAGCTTCACCTACTGCACCACACGCTGTCCACAGGGGCGTAGCAGCAAATTCTGGGCCCTGTACACTCTCAATGTCAGTGGGCGCCTATCCATGCCAGTACACGAGGAACGTGAGCAAAAAAAATGGGCCCCTCTCCTTACTCGGGCCCTGGGTAGTCAGGTCCACTTTCCCCCCCACTACCACGCCCATGGCTGTCCAGGATGTGTGTATGATCATGAAGTATGGTACAGTTCGGTTCCCTAACAAAAGGTGCTGAAGACGTACACTGGATGGTACAGGAGGTTGTGAGATGATGCACTTAAGAAGTGTTAGTCTGTAATACTGTCCTAAATTAAGTCCTGAATGAAGATGTCATGTTAACTAAATAACTAAATAGATAAGAGGAAGTTTCTGTAATACGGCTCCTGGAGCTTAATTTATAGACCATCCCGATGTCACGCCTCCGCATCTTCCCGGCTCCTTCGGGACTCCACTTCCCAGAGGGCCATGCTCGATGACGTCATGTCTATGCGCCCCCGTTCGGACTCCGTGATTCGCTCTAAATCGCCCGAATATTAACCTCAGCTGTATCTAATTACTGCCTGTATTTAATGCTGTGTTTCAGACGGGTTCCCTGCGAAGCTTTGCCAAACGTAGTTGAGCAATCCTGAGCGGTCCGGTCTCGTATTGCCTTATTCTGGTTTCCGACTTCCTTTCGTTCCTCTACTACTCTTTCGCCTAATCCCTTTTGCTCGCGCTCTGACTCTCCGGTTTGAATCTCTGCTTTCTCTCTTTGGTTTTCCCCTTTAGTCTTCCCCTTTAAAGCTGTTTGCCCTCGGTGCTTGTACTACCTGGTTCTGACCTCCGCCTGTCCCTGACTCTGATTTAGCTTCTCCCATTGTTTCGCTGTTTACTGGTGCTTGCTGAGATTGCCTGGTTGTAAATAAACCGTTCCTGGTTTTTTAATTCTGCACACGTCGGTCTCGAAGTCTTTTGCCTAACACCCTATTTAAATCTCAAAATCCTAATCAGATATTTATCTTAAATTGTTCACCATAACACAAACATTCAACTTTTTTCCTACACATAATTATTATTATAATGCAGAATTCCACATAAATAAAAGCAGAATGTTTATGGTGACTGTGTGTTTAGGACTTAAAGCACAAAGCCAACAGGCGTAAGAGATGTGCATTTATTGTACAAGAATTCCAGTATTTATAAGTGATATAACTGTTTATATATTTCACACTAAATTGCATGTGGGCTCCTGAGATCTTTGGGCTTATTAGTGAATTTACTTGACAACTTTTCAAATATTTTGGCAACAATAACGACTTACAATCGTGCTTAGTATTCAAACAGAGAATGTTTCCTAGCAAGTAGGAATAACAAATAGGCTAAATGTATATGTATTATAGTAAATTTAGGTTAAAATTCTGATGGCGTCTGAATTTTGAGATTTAAACAGGGATGGTTTATAAATTAAGCTCCAGGAGCCGTATTACAGAAACTTCCCCTTATCTATTTAGTTAACATGACAACTTCATTCAGGACTTAATTTAGGACAGTATTACAGAATAACACTTCTTAAGTGCATCATCTCATACCCTCAGAAAAAACGGGTAACGAACTTCCCTTTCACTGAGGTGGTACCATCCAGTGTACGTCTTCAGCACTTTTAGTTAGGGAACAGAACCGTACCATATTTCATGATGATACATGCTGTTGTCTCACAGCCAGATAGGCCTGGGTTCAGTTCTGTGTGGATTTGCATAATCTCCTCAGTTCTGCATGAGTTTCTTTTCCAATAATACATTTACTTGCTGCAGTCCTAACAGTTCTGCATAAAGCAGAAATGGTCACAGCAAAACCAAAATCAGTGCTTTATTTTATATGTTGACATCATCATGTGACTGCTGTCTCATGTTCAGTTTCGCCAGACAGTTTCTGAGGTTTGTCCAAGAAGACCATTTCTAGGAAAAATTACTATCAAAAACTATAGCTACTGGTACAGAGGAATTTTCAATGTATAGCAAGAATTTCTGGAAAATTCACTTCATTAAATAAGCAACTCAGCAAAAATCATAAAGCTGACAGTGTTAATTATGACTGAATCATTTTTTCTTTTTTTGGAAAACAAAATGCAAAATGTTGCAGAGAAACACATAAAATGAAAATATTATGATGCTACTGTTAAACTGAATGAGGAACAGAACTTCAGCTGAGTCCCTAAAGAGTGAAAATGCTGTGTCACATTGACAATTAAGCTGCAATAACACACAGAATGCTTTATGGCATTTCAATACATAATGTATAAGTTACAACAAGTCAATACGGCTCATTTCGATATGGATTCCAGACATATTATGGATTCCAAAATGGCCAAAGCTGTTTGGAGAGCGTTTGCTATATTTGCTAAATTTTTCATCTTTGCATTGTACTAATTGCTTCTAAATTGCTACGGTATATTATTTTCACAGGTTTGTCTACAGACGAGAGGAGCAGCTGTTTGTCCGTGCAGTAAAGCTTTCTGTGTAAGTTCCCGAATCGACTAAACGTGGTAAGTTCCTGTTTTATCCATGGCTGGTGTTGGGTTGTTTGCCAGCTCAGAGTGTGGCATGTTTAGTTTAGACCTTTTCACCACTATTAGTGATAATGGTAGTAATGGTGTTTGTGGAACATGCCAGTTAATTACTTCCCTCGTGGCGAAAGTGGAAAGCTTAGAATGTCGTGTCCACTCTCTATTAAGGGATAGAGAGCAGTTGTAGCTGTGGATTTGTCTAAAGACTAATAAAGACCCTTTATTTGTGATTTTTTTTAATGAAAGGTTGATTTAAAACAGGTCTATAATTACGTAATAGAGCCTTATTATTTATGAGACTTCATAACTATGTAAGGTATTTAATATCTGAAATATGTCTGATGCTATTTAGTGAAACGTATTCTGTAAAAAGTTGGTAAGTAGATGAGTTGAGATGACTCAAAAATGTATTTATTAAATAAGATAAGATTCGCTTTTATCATGCCACTTGCACACATTACAGAATACCTAAAGATTATGTATACTTACCTGTACACTGCTCAATTGTATGGATATGGGTCAAAAGGCAAGTGTAGGGTTCACCTTAGCTTTACCTACCTGGGTGAGTCCAACCTCTATAGAAGAGAAGGGGAGAACAGACCAGGTGGGACAGAGCAAACTGAGGTTGTGAGCTTCCACCTCAATCCACTAATGGTTTAGCCCAGGGGCCTGCTTATATGTGGTGCCATTGGGGGTACTGGGGGGTGGGGGTGGGGGAGGATTCTTATCCAGACAGAGACCAGACCTAGATCCATATGACTTTGCAGTCATTAGATCTAAGACATCTCTAGCTGGTAGAGATTATTGTTTTCGTTTATTTTCCTTTGGATGTGTGCACGTAATATTGTAAATATGTAAATTATCCTCGCTGGTGTGTAAATAAAGGTGAAGGGAAAAGAACTCCTGTGCAAACCACACTTTTTCCAAGCCTCCAGATAATTCGCCCGACACTACCCATATAGGGCGCCCCCTACCACTACACCTTGTCCTGTAGAGAGACGCGCTTTATCACAGGGAATTTGTTACAGCAGAAGAATAGCTGCCGAACAGATAGACAGAAAAAGAGGTAGACTAAAGTGTAGATTTACAGAAAACAACATAAAATAGGAAATAGAGAAAATGAATAAATCTTTATTGTTAGGTTAAAAATACCATAAGAAACTACACAACTTTCCATGTGTAGTTGCACAGATATATATTGCACGGTTGCTGAAAGATATTGCACAGATATCTTGGAGATATTTCACAGTTATGTTTACTAGCTAAGATGTAAACAGGTGATGTACAGGTAATAAGGTGGAGCAACAAATACAGGTTAATAAGTCACATTGAATATATAGATAGATATGGGTCCATATAGCGTATCTGCAGTAATGAGTGTCTGATGCTCTGCTTGGGAAGGTGCTGGTAGTACGAGCATTCACTGGCATGTGAGTGGCCCCTTTTGGTTTTAAAAGGCCCCTGGTCCTCACATCTGAGCTGTGGAAGAGTGCTTGAGATCCTGAGGTTTGCTGCACGATTACACCATCCCAACCCAATGGATTTTGCAAGTTGTGCAAGACTAACTATTTAGTCACAATCATTAAAGGTACATCTGGTTTGACTATGTCACTAAGCATATGGGTGGATCTGTTTATTTAGGTGTTTACAGGGTTCAGCAAATTCTGGAAGCAAACGTGACACAGACTGGCTTCTAGGCAACAGGACAGTCATTCAAAACATTGTTGGGTAAATCGTCATAGCGTGAAAAATAGATTTCATGATATTAATGGAAACCCATATATGACATATGCCAGAAACTGAAAAGAGAGGAGATCACATTTCAAAAGTAAAAGAGATCCGAAATATGTTTTTCTTTACAGGAACATGAAACAGAAAGCACAAGATGACCATATAAACATAAACATAACGGAAAATAATTTTGAAGGTTAACATGCTTACAAAAACTCACATGACCTCACATGTACAAAAGCTTAAAACCTTTTTAAACACAAGGAAAAGGCTTGAAAACTAGTAGGCTAAAACACTAAAGGTCAAGAGAGGTGGGAGGTGAGAGCACCTACAGGTGTCTTCCCCATCTAACATCAGCTTGACTGAACACAGTTTCACTGGTGAGATTTATTTTTTTACTGTATATGTGCATTTAACCCCAATGCACTATTATTATTTCTGGCAGAGTCTGGCCCCATTCAGTGTTTTACATCATGTCTTCATATTTAATGGTGATTCATAATTATTAATGCAAAAAACTGGGTAAGTATAACATTGAGATGACAAAATTCCCTGTGCAGTTTGTATGTATCAGTATATTTGGGGTTAGTTTGACTCCCGGCAGTTTTAGCCGTATACCACATAGGACATATCAACATCTTACTCACATTTGGTTATTTTAGATGATATAGAGGTTACTATAACACACTTTCATAATCATCTTATAATAATGCTGTAGATCAAACATCACAATTTCATTAATATTCCTCTATTTAAGGGCCCTGACCTAACATAACTAGTAATGCGTGAATCAGTGATGCTTCACACAACATAGTGACCAGAACTTTCCAGGAAGGTTAAATAGTTTGGGTCAAATTAACTAAAATGATCTTAGGTGTTAGTAAATCTGAAGACAACAGGAGAGTTAATGACATCAGCAAGAGTTATTATTACTTAAGAAACTGACAAAATATGTCATGTGATCAGGGATTCCCACAGTTTTACATTCTCAAATGTGTTTCCTTATATTTGACTGGTTCTGTAAATAAGTATTTTATTACCAATGCTGGTAAACACGGACAGTGTTCGGGCTGTAGTCATTGTAAGCACATCTGGAATTTGAAACCTAAGAACTGCCTTCGGAAACACACTTTTTGGAAAAGACTTTTGGAAAAGTCTACAGTACTTGAATTCCACCCACGCATGCTAAAAGTTATGAGGAGGACTGCTTTTTAAATAAGGCACATTAGGCCCAATTTGAAAGGTCAGCCAACAAACAGCAGAAGCCCTTAATAGTTCCATCATTATCGGATTACAGCAGTTATTTGATAATTCAAATGGTCATGTAAACACCATACTCCAGTTCTTGGATCAGAATAAGACTTAGAAATCACTCCATTAAAGTTTAATAATCAGGTCTCTTAGAGCTTATATACTCTTTCACTAAAGGTGTTCCTTTTTCTTACTCTGTGCAGAAACAGCCTGCTGGGCCACAAATAGCAAGCTGTGTTTAAAACTGCATTACACTGTGTTTAGAAACTGTGAGATGACAACAAAACACTTTTGGTTTGACTGAAACCAATCAAATAACAAATTGAAATTTTCTGCATCTTCTAGATGATGTATATTCATATTTGCCAGTAAATAACGCTCAAAAGGCTTCTTCTCTGCGTTCTGTGGGGTTGTGGCCTGTGTTCTGCGCAGGCATGTCCCTAAACTCTTCTACTACCCGTTCTACATTAATGCACCTGTGTGGAGGGGCCATGGAATTTGGACAAGTAAGAGGATAACATTCTCATTAGATTGAGAAATCAGCAGTATTTGAATACGACTGTATTCAGGTTTATTATTGTCTTGTTTAGAGTTTTCAGAGAAGCTGAACTGTAGCAGACTGTGGGTACCTGTGACCTAACTGAGCACCTACTAAAGCAGCCATAAGATCATGTATACTCTACACAGGGTTCAGTGTTTAACCAAAAAGGACTTTTAAGTAACAAATAATTGAACTAGTAGTAATGAGCTCAACAAATTACTTTGGTAAGGGGAAAAATGTTTTATTTAAAGTGTTTATTTATGCTTATGGCAGAATATAGATTTAAAAATATTCAAAGCTGATTAAATTTGAATAGTTGCCTTGTACCAGAATTATTACATGATTTATTTCTTACATGAAGGTAAATCATGAACATGTAATCTTATTTTCTAATGCAAGAATAAATGAAAATGATTAATTAAATGTAATTATGCATGGAGCCATTTTGGCCAGGCTTATTTTATAACCTAACTGCAAACTCATGGACTTTCAGAAGCCCTGCAAAGCCAGCCAATGGCAATGTTTCTGGAAGACTCTCATGGGGATGAAATATCTGTGATGCAAAATCACTGAGAAGTGCTGATAAGAACACAAAGACTCACATTACTGTATGTACTGTATGTTATCGTGTTGCTGACATGTGCTTCAGTATTTGCAGTGCCGTTGTATGTATGTAACACTGATGCAGTCATTGTAATTAAAGTGTTCTCTGATTTTGCAGCTTGCTGTGTGTTGGTTAGTAGAAAGCTATCAGGTAACATTGTTAACTTTCTGTGGGTACCTGTGACCTAACTGAGCACCTGCTAAAGGAGCCATAAGATACTCTACACAGTGTTCAGTGTTTAACCAAAAAAGGACTTTTAAGTAACAAATAACTGAACCAATTTTAACAAGCTCAACAAATTACTTTGGTAAGGGGAAAAAATGTTCATTTAAAGTGTTTATTTGGGTCGAATAAAACAAGGTAATTTACTTGTTATGAAGTCATTTTTTCAAAGACTGACCTGACAAAGCACTTTTTACAGTTTAAGTTTTATGTAACTGAGGTGGCCTCCAGTGCTTGCAACAATTATACTATAAAGTACAATACAGAGCAATAAAGTAGAGAGAGTTTCCTTTTTCTCTTCTTTAGAGAAGAAGAGAATGCACTGCAATGTAATCCTGTCCTTTCCCGTGCAGAAATATAAGGCATATTTGGTTATATTTAGTCTATAAAAATATGAGGTGTGGTAGAGTATTGGAATGTACGATCCTCCCATTTCTGAAGCACGTTGTAAGTTGAGTCAGCTGCAGGTGAAAACGACTTTCCCCTTGAGCATGGAAAGTGTTAATAGAACTGGTTAAGCGGTTCCAGTGAAATTAGCAACTGAAAAATGCAGAAGTTAGAGACCACCCTTCCCATCCTTCCAGTCTTTAAAAGAACCAGTTTCAGCTGTTTGTTTCTGTTTTTTAAAGTTTTGTTGTGTTCCCCCCCAAGAGAAACGCCAATATTCGCACAAAATCTACATTTAAATTTCTTTCTCATATGAATCTAGAGTGGATGAGAAAGATATTTCAGAAGAGACTTGATGTAAGATAATCCACTTGCCTAAGAAAGGTTCAAAAACAATTATGGAGAGATTGTGCAAATCTGGTAGACCGCCTACACAGTCACCTTCAGGTTAAAAGTACACTCTTAAAAACGGTGACTGTTTAGTGTTCTTCGGTAAAGACAATGGATCTATGTAGAACCTTGAACAGTCTACAGAACCATTTGCAAGCTTAAAGGGTTCCTTGCATGGTGAAATGGTTCTTAAGATTGTCGGAGAACGTGTTGTGTATGATTTTGTACAATGTCACGCTTGCAAAACCTGAGGAACTCTTTTTGGTGCTATATTGAACCATGAGCGACTCATGCTCTATTAACCAGAATAACCATTTCACCATGCAAAGAACCTTTCAAAGGGGGTGCTTGGAAAAGGCTGCTAAAAGCTTTTTTATTAATTAATACATTTTTTAACAGATTGGTCTACTTGCATTCCAAACCTGTTTTCCACTAGAAACAAGTGGTCAAGCTATAAACATGGTGATCAGGTGAGGTAAGCAGTAGGGCATCAGATTTAGAATGAGCACATATTATTTACATGGCACAATAAAGATGAGAAGGGAGAACATCAGTATTGTGTTTCTGTTAACAGTCCACATACTGTCCCAACTTACTGGACCTCACTGTTCTCATTTCCAGGTATGTCCCATAAATGTCAAATGCTATTTCCTTTCAGATATCAAACCTCTACCATGCTCCTGAGCACACTTCAATATGAAATCAACTTCTTCAAAGAGAACAAGTAAGACAGCCACCACCACATTGCTGGTGAACTGGAGCTGGAGAGAGTGGACCCTTACTGAAAAGAGCAGAAGCTAGCATGTTTTTAATGGGCCTTATTAATATGTGTCCACCAGGCAGTGCAGTAAGGTATGGTTCCATATGCATCAAGCATTTTATTGTCATTTCCATCCTCAATTGACAGCAATTCTGCTGATGGCAGAACATAGATTTAAAAATATTCAAAGCTGATTAAATTTGACTGGTTGCCTTGTACCAGAATTATTATATGATTTATTTCTTACATAAAGGTAAATCATGAACATGTAATCTTATTTTCTAATGCAAGAATAAATAAAAATGATTCATTAAATGTAATTATTCATAGAGCCATTTTGGCCAGGCTTATTTCATAACCTAACTGCAAAGTCATAGACTTTCAGAAACCCTGCAAAGCCAGCCAATGGCAAAGTTTCTGGAAGACTCTCATGGGGATGACATATCTGTGATGCAAAATCACTGAGAAGTGCTGATAAGAACACAAAGACTCACGTTCCTGTATGTTCCTGGTTATCGTGTTGCTGACATGTGCTACTTTGCTGTGTGTTGGTTAGTAGAAAGCTATCCGGTAACATTGTTAGCTTTCTGATGTATTTCTGCTGAAACAGGTGGTGACAATGTAGACAACACTAAGCAGACAGCACTGCAGGACCCAAGAGAACAGCCTGTCGTTATGTGGTCAGAGCGAAATGGCTGGGATTTTAAAAGAACTTTCAAAAGTTAAGGAAACACCCTCAGAACCAATCCCAGAACATTGCCATAGAGTTTCTCTAAACAGTTTCTCTTTACACTTTTCACTGTCACAGGAATTTTATGGAAATGTTCCCACATTTAAATGACATTAAGCAATATTTAAATTAATAATAATATAAATAAACATTATGAGAAGAACACCATTATCTCTGTATGTTGTCTGCTTATAGTGTTGCTAGATGACAGCAGTGCAATGTGATCTCATCACCTATTTATCACCAAAGTGCTGATGATGAAGACTAAATCGTTCATTGTTTACATATTGCAGTCATGACTCCTGTTTTTACACGAACTTCCTTTCCACAGATGTTTGTCATCAGATTAGGACATTCATTCCATTCATTCTTCTCTTTTTTTTTTTGTCACGCAGCTAACCCACCAAGGACCAAGGACTTGTTCACTTAGTAAGGTGATTTAGGTGTCTTGTTAATGCAGAGACATATATTACAGTCATATTTAAAAAACACATTCATCTACATTTTATCCATATTAAAGTACAGAACAAGAAACAATGTAAGACAGCATGAAGAAAACCAAACTGGTCCTTCAGTGGTCCTTTAGATTAGATTAGATTAGATTAGATTAGATTAGATTAGATTAGATTAGATTC
The DNA here is from genome assembly GCA_024036415.1 of Prochilodus magdalenae. Classification (NCBI taxonomy): domain Eukaryota; kingdom Metazoa; phylum Chordata; class Actinopteri; order Characiformes; family Prochilodontidae; genus Prochilodus; species Prochilodus magdalenae. Next base: position 722,702 of record JAMWET010006600.1, read on the forward strand.
AACTTTATTGTCATTGTGCAGAGTACAGGTACAGAGCCAATGAAATGCAGTTATCATCTAACCAGAAGTGCAAGTACAGTATTATTTACATAAAGAGCCATAATAATAAATATATACAGATATAAGCATATCTATATACATATATATGAATGTATAAGAGCAGCATTTACAAATGAATGTTTGAACTGTAAGAGTAGTGCAAGTAGACAGTATGTACACAATAAAAATAACATCTGAGGTAGAAATAATATGAGAACAGTATGTAAACATGAGTATACAGTCTGTAAACATGAGTGTACAGTATGTAAACATGAGTGTACAGTATGTAAACATGAGTATACAGTCTGTAAACATTAGTATACAATCTGTAAACATGAGTATACAGTAGGCTTGGTGATGAATAAAGTGCATTAACAGTACAGCAGGTGCAAGGATGCAGTAGAGAGAGTGCAAAGTAAATTAAAGTGTCCGTGCAGTGTTCATGAGACACACGGCCTTAATGAAAAAAAACTGTTCTTGAGTCTGCTGGTGCGGGAGCGGAGGCTCCTGTAGCGCCTGCCAGATGGAAGGAGGGTGAAAAGACCATAATTCGGGTGGGAAACGTCTTTGATGATATTCCCAGGCAGCGCTTGTGATAGTGGTTACATGCAGAATCATGGCAACTGAAAGAACTATGAATGAATCCAGCTCATACAATCTGCATTATCATGTATTGGGTGCTCTGTATGCTTGTCGTCCTAGTCACAGTCATCAACCGTCAGCCAGGTACTTAAATCTGTGTAACCATGTGACTCATTAAAAATATATGAAAGTGGTTTCCACTCAACTGTGTGAAAGCAGCTTCCATAATGAATGACTGTGAATCACGTAGCTAACCAATGTTATTAGATCACACTAAAGTGGTCTGAGGACAGTCTAATTAGCCGAACTCATTTTTCTCGTGTACTACAACATCAAATCACTTTTATTGTCACGTCCCTTTTTTACAGGTGTGAACATGAGAGAAAAACGTAGGTGCGTAGTAATCGATAACACGATAAGACCAAGAGGGTGAGTAAAATTAATAAAACAATGTGGCAATAGTATGGAAAAGGTGTTGGCTGTTACTCAACAAGCTTCAATTGACTGAACAAACATATGCGTTTGAACAACACAACTAACATGCACGTCTTGAGTAATTAATGTGAGAAAAAAAAAAAAAAACCTCCTTGAAACAGGCTAAACAATGACAGCATAATGTCATATGGTTTTGCTGTCCTTGTTTAACCTGCTTCACCCACAAACAATAGCTTTCTGTGTTTCTTGACTGACGGAGCCGCAGCACTGATCTGCCTCAGGATAGCGCTGTAGCGATTAGTTTAACCTGTCGGTCCCTTGCAGTCCAGCAACTGTAAGTATGCCTGCAATACCTCTGATAACAACATACATGTGCCGTAGCCAATCTACAAACTGTCCACATTTTCCCAGTAGAGTGGTGGATGGAAAACTGTTGCTCATTTCTCAAACTGAAAGAGATGATTAAGAACTCAGCAGAAAACTGTATTTCCAGAAGGAGGATCATTAAACTATACATCTTTTATCTAGAAGCTAACATCAGCACCTCTAAGGCGAGTCAGCAGCCAGCCAGTCTGGAAATTAATTTCACTGCAAGTGGACAATCATTACAGAGCCCTTCACCACACTCATTTATCACTAAGAGAATAAGAAAAGAATCATGAAAAAAATAAAGTTTCATAAAGAGCAACCAATCTTTTCATTCAGTAGCCCTTCTTCCATCTACGCTTGATTTGTCAGCTCCACACGTGTGCACTTTGCACATATTGTAGTTCTACAATTACAGACTGTAGTCCATCTGTTTCTCTGCATTATAAAGCATTTAGCCTGTTCTTCAATGGACAGGACGCCCATAGATCCACCAGAACAAACATGCTCAGTGTGATAAAGGTGATCAGTCCACAGACCTCCGCAGTGGCAACATACTGCAATGTAGATACAGGCAGTCAAACTCATTCTGATGGCGCCAACTGGTGTAACACGTTCAGTGGGAAAACTGTGCTGGACTCCCTCCACCTCAATTATGACCTCCAGCTTTAGTCAGGCCCAGCATATATATTTAAATTTTTGTAAATCTTTTATGATTTATTTTATGGGGCAACACTGAAGACATGACACTTTGATACAATACAAATGAGTAATTGTACAGCTTGTATAACAGTGTAAATATGATGTGCCCTCAAGAAAAAAGCTCAGCACATAGCCATTAATGTCTAAACCACTGGAAACAAAAGTGATGAGCCATTTTCCATCCCTGGTGTTATGTGACTTGTTTGTGTCACAAGATCACAGGTGTGAATGGAGAACAGGTGTGTTAAATTTGGTGTTATCACTCTCACATGCTCTCATACTGGTCACTCAAAGTTAAACTTTGCACCTCACGGTACATAACTTTCTGAGACTCTGAAAAAAAAGTGTTGCTCTACATAAAGATGGCCTAAGCTATAAGTAGACTGCTGCAAGTATTGCTGCAGAGGTGGTGTGGTGTGGTCAGCCTGTCAATCCCACAAGAAAGCCTCTTCTAAAGATGATATACAGGAAAACCCACACACAGTTTGCAGTTTGTCTATAATAATAATAATAATAATAATAATAATAATAAATATGGACCTAAATTATTGTAAAGTAGACCAATACACAATACACAAAGTGCTTATTATAACCACAAGATTAGATGAATATGTGAATCACACCTTTCATGCCAGAGGTGGGTAGATTTCATTACTGCATGTGTAAATAATGTTGTCAGAGAATCTGCTCCCCCTAACAAAATGTCTCACTTAAGTCTGCCATGTAGGCTGCAGGGTGCAAGTCGCTGGCATGAGAGCTAGAGCAAGCTCAAACATGACGGCAGATGGAAACAAGGTTATTATCTAACTCTGACGCAGTATGGCTCTTATCTTTGGATAAACATAGATTAATCATTGTAAAACTTATTGATGGCACACAATTGGGCAGCAATGGTTTTGTACTTGTAAGCGGACTAACATGTAAAGTATCCTCTAGTTTTTCATCATTGGTCAGAGGACCTTGCTCAAAGGATGCTGCTGGCTGGACACTTTTGGTGAGGGGAAGACCTAATGTGTCAGAGCAATTTTTTCCCTTCTGGGTGGTGACCAGTGTAATCGTCATGGGGCACCCTGCTGTGTAATACCTAGGCAAGGTTGTTCGACACGAGTACTTGCATCTGACAGTGGGAGGTCTGGCTGCTGTGGGAAGTTCCTTACTGACCAATTTTAAATTGTCCACACACAGCAAGATAGACTATCTATGCAACATTACTAACAATGCAAGCCATTGCTATAACTTTCAAATGTCCTCAACCTTATGAATCATAGACTAAATATACACAAATACTGAAAACCTTAAACATATATATACACACGTCTACCTATAAAAAAAAATAAAAACACTATACACACACACACACACACACACACATATATATATACACATACACATAAATATATATAAAATTCTTATAATCTCTCATGAAAAAATGAACTTTTAGCTCAGCAGCTATATTTAGCAATACCTGTGGAACTCTGCAGGACCAAATAATTTCTTGATGTGATAGAACTATAGTATTATTATTACACAGAGTCATAATTCATAAAAATTCATTTTAAAGAAGTCCCTAAGTAGAAGTACAGGATTTCGCAAGGTCCCATGAATTTACTATTTTTTTCTTTTTTTTTGTTTCAAGAAAATCCATGATGTTAACTGGGACAGCTAGGAGAGTGAGGATGCAGCCAGCAGTCATACTGTCAGTGAGTTGAATGAGATTTCTTCCCTATATGTAGAAATATTGTTTCTTTCCTATACCCTCATGTATGAAAAAAAGAAGACCTACACTAAAATAATAACCTAAATCAAAATCCACATAACAGGGCTATCGAAACACAACCTTCTATCTCAAAAATGAGAACTTTACAGAAGAAGGCAAAAAACATTCTTTACTTTTAATGCGAGTTAATGAGACTTTTCCTAGACATTTTGGGCCATTTCTTTTGCGTACTCATTTCTTTCAATTACATATTTGAGGACTTTTACTTTATTTACTTAAGCCTAATTACCGGGGTGGTTTTATATTTGTTTTCTGATATACAGGAATATTTTCCTGAAGTACATAATGAATGATCACGAAGATAGCACTGTTTTCCTACAGGATAAACATTCCCAAACTACACCCCCACACACACACACCCCTATCCAGAGTGACGTCTCTCGTGGCGCAGCTGTGCACACTGTGGAGAGTAGTGGGAGCAACACCAGCAGCAATCCACGCCCACACATTGCTGCTGTGGCTAATGGCCACATTAAAATTCTAATACTCCTCTGTAATCTTCTGAGTGAGTATGCAAGGCCCAGCCTTCCTTAGTCAATACTGAGTCAAAACTTAGTCAATGCTTAAAATATAAAGGGGGAAATGCCTGAAAAGCGAAGGCAGGAGATCTGTACGGACATGCACTCTGAAGACTTCTGCACTCAGTGAGCTATTTCTCCTGACGTCATTCCTTCAGGATTTTCCCTTGTGTTTGTAATCGGGTTGGCGCGTTCTTTTTTTTTCCCACCTGTATTCTGACAAACCACACCTCCTGTGCTACTACACTCTGCTTGACCCACAATGTCGTTTTTTTTAAAAAGACAGTTCTTAAGGGTTCTCTAGTAAAGACATTGGTTTTTCTTATTTGCATAGAGGAATCTATCTGATTTAGATTCTTGGATATTAGGCAATATACAGAGAATTAGACGGACTATACAGTGTGTAATTGTAGAACAAATTACAAAGTGCTGCTATATAACCAGTGGACCAGATAAAATAGACAATAAGCACCAACATAAATGAGATGTACTTAATGAAGGGAGCGGCCTGTGTAGTAATGTGCAACCCCTTAACTGATGTACCTGATGTAATCATCTTACAACTAATTTTACACAAATAGAACTATATAAATATATACACCGATCAGCCATAACACTGAGACAGTGAGAGGACACCGTGTTTATACACTCCGGCCGCACTGCTGTGTCTGATCCACTCCCACCAGCACAACACACTAACTAACACTAACTGATATACCACCACATTTGTCAGTTAGTCAAGTGTCACTGCAGTGTTGAGAATGATCCACTGCCCACATAATACCTGTTCTCTGGTGGTCCTGTAGGGGTCCTGAATATTAAGTAACAGGGTAAAAGATAATAAAATATAAAATTATATTATTATTGGTGTATGTAACTTTCATGATGAATGGATCAAGGTTTTGTGAGACCGGGGGTCTATATAGGTTTTGCTTTCCTAATAAACCCTGACAAGTACGTTTAAGAACTGTAAATAACTTCTACATGTGTAATTATATAGATATAGAACGTATCTGTGGAACGTAAATGAGCATCTCTTATTTTGCACAAAAGCTGAATGGTATTTCTCTTAATCGTTGTGGGAGGATTTGAGGACATCTACATAAAAGCACAAAAGTGTAAGTGGACATCAGGAAGGAGAGACAAACCAGATCACATAAAAATGTAGAATAGAGGCCTTTAAAATTATATTATCTATAAATATACAGTTGGATGGATATATACAGGATGTACAAAGTTAGTTATATACATATACAGTATATACACAGATGGTTACATACAGTTTATACAAAGTTAGATGGATATATACAGTATATATGCAGTTAGATAGATATATACAGTATATACACAGATCGATATATACAACATATACACAGTTAGATAGATATATACAGTATATACACAGATAGATATATATAGTATATACACAGATAGATATATACAGTATATACACAGTTAGTTAGATAGATATGTATAATATATACACAGATGGATATATATACAGTATATACACAGATGGATATATACAGTATATACACAGTTAGAAGGACATATACAGTATAGACACAGTTAAATAGATATATACAGTATATACACAGTTAGATGGATATATACAGTATATATACAGATAGATATATACAGTATATACACAGTTAGATAGATATATACAGTATATACACAGATAGATATATACAGTATATACACAGTTAGATGGATATATACAGTATATACACAGATAGATATATACAGTATATACACAGTTAGATAGATATATATACAGTATATACACAGATAGATATAAACAGTATATACACAGTTAGATGGATATATACAGTATATACACAGTTAGAGGGATATATACAGTACATACACAGTTAGATAGATATATACAGTATATACACAGATAGATATATACAGTATATACACAGTTAGATAGATATATATACAGTATATACACAGATGGATATATACAGTATATACACAGTTAAATAGATATATACAGTATATACACAGATAGAGGGATATATATACAGCGTATACACAGTTAGATAGATATATACAGTATATACACAGTTAGATAGATATATATACAGTATATACACAGTTAGATGGATATATATATATATACAGCGTATACACAGTTAGATAGATATATACAGTATATACACAGTTAGATAGATATATATACAGTATATACACAGTTAGATGGATATATATATATATATATATATACACCGTATACACAGTTAGATAGATATATACAGTATATACACAGTTAGATAGATATATATACAGTATATACACAGTTAGATGGATATATATATATATACAGCGTATACACAGATAGATATATACAGTATATACTGTCGTAAAAATGTTTATTATACCTTGTGTTTGTTGACGAATTATCCTTAAATAATGATTACTTAACTTAGCATTCACAACTACATAGTCAGAGTGTGAAATCTTATATTTCATATGCATCTATATAAATGATTATCCGATACTCACTTCTAACACATGCTAACCCACATAATATTCACTCCTAACACATATAGACATGTGACATATAGAGTCACATTGTTGCTAACCCGCATGATATTTACTCCTAAGACATATTAACATATAACATATAGACTTCTATTGTATGGCATGTTATTCACGCTTAAAGGCATTTTTGTTTATGGGAATGAGAGATGAGGCCACTGCATGTTTCTAACTCACTGTTATCAATCATCGACTGGTGCACTCTGTACGAACTGAATTGATACAGAGGAGATTGAAGACGGACAAAGCGGCCTTCTCTCTATGTGTGGGTAACTCCCTAACCTGCAGCTGCCTCAAAGCGGGGGGGTGACGCACACGCACATAGAGAATGCCACACTGTCCAATTCTTAGAGAATACAAAAACACACTCAAGGTCAAGCATGATGGTAGAGTCAGACACGTGAAATTATGCATATTAACATGAGCTAATCTGTAGAAACGCCTCATCGGCAGGTTTCACGTCATTTTGGGGTATAAACATGGAGTCAGATCGGAACGGGGTCAGAGCTTTGCTTTGGGACGGCTGTAAAACTGTCCTGAATGTATTGGTTCTCCTGGATCCAGTATTGTTAATTAAATACTTTGGTTTGCTTTCAACTCCACTCCACTTGTCTGCGACTCTTTCCATCCAAACGAACACGCAAGGTGTTGTGCCCCGGAAGAGGGGAGGGGTACGGACAACACTATCTAGATAGTTTTCTACAATACACAGTTAGATAGATATATATACAGTATATACACAGTTAGATGGATATATATATACAGCGTATACACAGTTAGAGGGATGACTGAACGTGCCGTTTTGTGTATAGCTGTATCTGTCATGTGGATGTGGATGAACTCGCGTGTCTGGAATGTCTATATTCGCGGTTAAAAAAAAACAGCCAATCATAACGCGGGTGGGGTGGGGGCGGGGCTTGACGTGTCTAGGTGGGGCGGGCCACCTATTCCGTGCCTATAAATGTTTACAATGCAAGCAGTGGTAAGTTTAAGAACGCCGGTGGTCCGGTAACAGAAGTCCAGTCGACGAGTTAGATGAGATGGCTTCGAACAGTAACAGCGAGCTGAGCGTTCCGGTTACGGAGCAAAGAGAACTGCTCCACGCCATGATGCAGCACTGCCGAGAAATGAAGCGACAGGAGACGTGCTCTCGCCTTGTCACTGGATTCCTGCTTCTCTCGCTCTTCGCAACTTTCCTCTTGGTCCAGGTCTCAGGAGACACCAATAAGGTAACATAGTTTGAGGGTTCCTGGGGTCACCAGACTGAAGCTCACTAGCTGATTCCAGTTTCCTGTTCTACCTTAAATGGTGCAGCAGTTCAGTAGGGAGACGAGGACTGTCCAGTACTAATGTCTCTCAGCTCGTTCCCCAGGCTTGTGTTTGAGCTGAAGTGGGCTGGACAAACCGAGAATTCCTGCTGCATGAGGAAGTATCAGCTGTGTGTGACTTTCACGTCTCACTGTTCTGTTTCTCATTCATTACAGAAGGCAGCTAGTGAGCGGCCACAGATGAGCATGGGTGAGTTTTACCTTCTTATAGTTTTTACAGATGATGTTAATGGTATATTGATACACACCAGTCTATACAATAGTGTTGTAAACTTTGTTTTAGTCCAAGATTTAGTCAGTGTTTAGAACATGTTTCAGTTCATGTCCGTGTAATAGCCTTAATGTAGCTCATACAGCCATCCGGTTCTCAGCACCACTACTGTAAACAGTAAAGGGTCCTCAGTCATTTTGCATCTGTTTAAATGACTTTACTGACAACATAATGATGTTATCTTCATCTGTCTGTCAGACATCACCCCAAACATCAGCTTAACAATACACTACTGACCTCTGGAATCACAATTCATTAACATTGTTATTGAGAATTATTATTATTAATAATTAATTATCTATCTATCTATCTATCTATCTATCTATCTATCTATCTATCTATCTATCTATCTATCTAACAAGTCTCTCATTTTCACCATCAGGTCAGGTTCAGGCTCAGGTTCAGGCTCAGGTTCAGGCTCAGGTTCAGGCTCAGGCTCAGGCTCAGGCACAGAACAAGACCCGGTCTGCTAGACGCCGCTCCATACATCTGCTAAGTATGTAACTCGATTCCGTCACATCCTTTTCTCAATGCTTTTATCAACACAACACAATGCACTGTATGTCTGTAGTAAGTTTGTAGACCACTAACTGCTTATCTGAAGTTCTGAAATTAGTGGCGATATGGCATGGGCTGGGTGATATATATCTGTGTATGTACTGGGTGAAATATGGCATGGGCTGGGTGATATGGCATTAATCACATATATATGGTTATACAATGTGAGCATTTGTGGGGTCAGGTACTGATGTTAAATGATCGGTCCTGGATCGCTCCATCTCGTCCCATAGGTGTCGAATGGATCCATATGACTCCAGATAATGCAGTTTCAGAGCTCCACAGCCTGATACTGAAGGGCTGTATACCCTGTTAGTGCATACTGCCCATACACAGTGCATGTGAAGCTTAACCCAGTGTGTGAAGTGATTGAGTTCGGTAAATAGATACTGTGTTTTGATTTTACAGACTCTGTGTTTTGATTTTACGGACTTACAGTGAACATATTAAAAAGGGCATATTTAACAAAAAAGTCGTTCTGAATATAAAAATGTACAACTGCTACGAATGAATGAATGTAGGTGTTGGTTTTGGTGTGTATGCATTATAAGAAGTTAATTTGACTAATAAGGCTAATTTTACTTTCCTCTGGACTTTTACAGTTAACCATGAGCAGCCAATGGTTCTGATAAATGACTCCTATGTCTTACGCTGGCTCAGCCAAAAAAAATTCAAGAAACTTCAACTGAGAGACAACAACACAACTGTTTTCATTTCTAAAAAGGGCTTGTACCTTGTCAATTTGAAAATATCCTACCGTGTACCTGATGCAAAGTGTCCCTGCATCAACAATCCGGGAGAATCGAAAGATGAGGAAGGCGGTGAAAGCATCCCCTGCCCTTTACAGGTCTCGATTCAGCAGCATAATGGTAACTACGAAGGATGGAGGAATGTTGCAACGGCAATTGAGACCATGCTTTGTACGGTCGATACATTTCATACTATTACTTTAAACAGAGTCGTCGAGCTAGAAGAATCAACAATGTTGATAGTTACTATAGCTTCACAAAACAAACAACTTATCAGCTCGAATCACTATGACTACTTTGAAGTCACTCGTCTGTAGAATGGTGCTACTTTCGCTTTTAACCACACACTGGTATTACTGTGCCCTTTTAAGGAGTTATGATTGTATTTTCAAGTTTATATTTTTCAGTGAACTGTTGTGAACTATTTATGGGCTAATTACAATGGCTTTAACAGTACTAAAAGGTTAATTACACAGTAAGAAAAAGAACTAGTAATACCTTATATATGCTCAGTGTTTCTTGTGATTAACATTTATTATTATTGTTATTATTGTTATTATTATTATTATTATTATTATTATTGTTATTATTATTTGCTTTTTGTTTGTTTGATCTGGCAAATGAAGTTCTTCTGAACTACGCTGTCCAAATTGTTATTAGATAACATGATTGCCTGCATACTAAGTATCCAGAAGGAACTGATATGTTTACTACGGTAAAGGAGAGGGGCTTTTCGGTCCTTAATGAGAGTACACTGACCTTCATGTTGGTTGGCACCTTGTTGCCAGTCAGTAGGGCTAATGACACGTTTTATGTTAAAACTTGTTTTATATTCACATTTCATTGTTATAAAATGGTGGAATGGATCAAGTTGTCTATTAAAATAAAAATGGCTTTTCCATAATTCTTTCTCCTTCTGTGTTTGTTATTGTGCCCAATACGGTTTTAAATGAGCAGAGGAACACAAGACATAAACTGATGTGGGATAGTACAGTGGTCTAAAAGGTGACAGGTGTCCAGACAAGTCGTTATACTTGTCATGTTGGAATGAAATGTCGTTTTTCAGGCCCCCATGGTGCAACACACAACTGCAGCACGATATACTGGACTACACAGTGTACAGACACACAGCAGTGGAATACGAATGTAGCGTATTCAGTAAATACACCAGACAATGAATATAAACATAAATACACAAGACAAGAAGTACTACACATGGCTAACTAAGACCTGAGGAATGATCAAACTAACGTTCAGTAGTGAGCATGTTTGCAAGTGATACTTTTAGCATTTGTGTGGAACTCAACCTGTGCTCGTGCGATTGTGAGAGCAAGACTAAAGCAGGGTGATGAGAGAAATAAGGTGTGAAATTTTTACAGAATAATTACACTAAGAAAACAGGTAACAGCCAGGAACAGTATGAACAAGAAATGACTAAGAATCATTTTGACGTATACATGCAATTAGTACAGTGTATTCAGCAGGTCTGGTGTCCACATAATCCTTTAACCCTTTCATGTGGAGAAGAAATATTTTCCTAACGGGAACTTAGCGCTATTAGTGCCAAATCACCTCGATGGTCTATTATCTTTTCTTCAAATGTCATACGACTGGAATCTTATGAGTTACTATGGATTACGTTCACTGTAATGGCTTACGGTAAAAGCCACAGCTCCCCAACCCTGGTCCTGGGGAACCCCCTACCCTGCACATTTCAGTGTTTTCCCAGCACCCATCACACCCAGGTGGAGAACAGCTTGTTAATGATCTGATTATTTGGATTAAGTGTGTAGGGAGCAGGGGAAACACCAAAGCACACAGGGCAGGTGGTACTGCAGGGCTAAGGTTGAAAAAACCACCAGTGGGAGCCAGGTAAGGTTTGAAAATGTAGTACACTAATACAACAAGGTTCTATATAACACCAGCTATAGAACAGGGTTTCCAGTGTTCCCATATAGAACAACTGTCTCTACCAAAGAACACTGAGGAGTCATCTGTCTTCAGGGAGTATGTTAAAAGAATGTGCAGGACAGCAGCCAGAGACCAATCATTTCAATTGGTCTCATTCGCTGTGACAAGACTTCATGTTTGAGAAAATAAAATACATTTGGAATGCTAGACGTTTTTCAAGTGTCTAAAAAAGTTAAGTCTCACTTTCACCCTTCTTTGCTCTATTACATGATGTAAATCCTGGTCTATAGTCTGCTACAGTGTATGCTCTGTAAATTAATGTGACAGAATTTTGTTTTATAAATGAATGCATGAATAAATGAATGAATGATGTTGGTATACACTATAATTGACATAATTAACATAGAAGTAGTTGCTTTATTTTGAATGGGTGCATTGGTGTTGTGGAAACAAGTTAGATTTTAGTTATGGTGAAAATTTAATGCTAATCCATTTTTATCTAATATTTGAAAATTTTAAATGTGCATTCCTATAAAATCACTGTGGACCCTCCTTGTGAGCTAATGTAGCATTAGACATCCAGCACAAGCATATTTATTCATAAGCCCTGGCTGTATAAAAGGCTGGAGCCCTAAGGACAGCTACTGTTACGGGTACATTAGGCAGAAGGGTTATGCGTTTGCTAAACATCTGCAAGGAAATCTATTTAATTCCATTGCAATCTCAACTCATCTAAAATAATATGGTGTTATTGCCAATACAATACAATATCTACTACTAGTGGGGAGATTAGAACTAGACTCTGCAGGAAGGTAGATCTTCAGGACCAGGGTAAGTCACTACTGCTGTAGTGGTAGTACATGGTTCCGGAGGCCTTGGAACAGGGAAGTCCAATCCATGCCGGATAGGTTTTTATTACGAACAAGCTGGAACACGCTTAGCTCCACTATCAGCATCAGCTGTAATCAGTCTTTAAACAACTGGTCAGGTGTGCTCCTGCTTTATGGGAATGGAAAGCTGCATCGACACCAGTCTTTTGAGGATAAGATTGATCACCTCTGCTTTAGAGCATTAATTACGCGTGACGTACCATCCTCATTTTACAAGAACTCTTTATGTAGGTTCAAGAAACCTGAAGCTTATGGTTAGTCTGACTCATTCAAGCTTTTGGTAAATGGATTTTGTACAGAGGTTTACAGCGTCTACCATTAAGATTCCACTGTTTATCCTCACACATGACGTAGTTTTGTTTCACTTTAGAAGCTGGTCCACTGTGTTGTTGATTTTTATCTGTTTGGGGATGAGACACATTTTCATATTTTGTTAGTACTGGCTCCCACGCATGACCTAAATTACGTAGTTCAGTGACAGGGACATGTCCCGCTTGCTTTTTATTGTTTATTGTTTTATTGGGCCTGTGATTTACTCAACTGTATTTTCCTAAATGAGACAGAACACGCCTAGCTTTAAAACCCACAGTGGACAGGTATTCTGCAAAAATCCTAATGGAATCCTGTCTCTGTGGGACTTTTGTTCTGTACACCCTTTGGCCACAATGTTTTGGCAGACATGGCGCCTGGTTGTTACTACAACAACACTATCCCACCCACCCAATTACTCATGACTATTGTGTAAAGAAAAAAAAACATTTTAGAATTTGTTCTACCTTCCATTACTAACAGCCTACTCCAGAATGATTCCATGCTGACAGACATTTAGGCAGGCAGAAGTCACAAGGCTGACAGGCTGGTGACTAAAGAGTTCAATAATCTGCAAAAATCCTATTCTGTATGAATGCTAGTGTAGAAATCTACTCACCCACTTGTGGTGAGAAACAGTCAAGAATAGAAGGACATGCCAAGCCCAGTCGGTGTTGTACTTGACTCAATGGTTAAGACTCTCACAAATACTGATTATTTTAGCTGACGGCAATTATTTAAACCAACTTTAAAATAAGCACAATTCTTTTCCATTATTTTTCCTAGCTGTCATCTGACACTTTTTCATGTTCACATTGCAACAAATAGAACTAAATCAGGTGTGTTATCATTGGTTGGGTTGAGGCAAGTTTATCTTCAGAAGAAGCAGAAATTACATTCGCTGAGATAAGTCATGTGACTCTACGAAAAAACAACAAATGTTTTAACTTGAGTTTGGTGCTGCTACACAGTTAGAGGTCAGCAGAGGTCATGTGTGGACACCTGTGACTTGTGCTGTAAACGAGCCATATGTAAGGTTTCTAGTTCAAAGCATTTGGACTGGAATGATCTAAAATGACCATGAGAATGTGAAGACATAACCTATGTATCATATTGCAGCAATATCTACTGGAGCTAGCAAGCTAATCAGCAAGGCCCGTCCATCCTGTCTCATAATACAAGTCGAAAGTCACGATAGCGTTGGGCCGAAGCAGTGCAACATGAGAGGATAAAGAAGCAGCACAGCACAGACGGCATATCCTAACTCCTCGTCAATCATGTTGAAGGTGATGCTCCCAGTAAACCAAGGAAAAGTAAACACAATGATGGCTAAAACTCGTGGTAAGCATGTCAGCGTCAGAACGTCAGCAACAAACAATAGCAGTAACATTAATAGAAGCAAAACAACAAGTTATGTAATAAAAAAGGTACAGATGACAAGTATGGGATATACTATGAGTAACAATGGGTATCGTATCAGGCTGGTTTTAACAAATGAATCAGAGCTGAATAAGAGATCATTCACACCCAAGTTACAGGTAACCTGGCAAACTCTCTGGGAATACAGCCTGGTGTTCTAACACACACTGAGTGTCTCTATGTGGGCCTAGAGTTTAACTCATCACTCTCATACCCACTGACCTGGCACAGAGGTCAGGATGCTGCCATATAAGGACACAGCAAGAATCAAAGCTGTCTTGCTTCTGATAGAATCAGAAATAACTCACACCTTGAGCAATGTTAGGGCGTCGCTAATCCCATGTCTAATTTTAAATGGAAGATATTACAGAACCTTGTCTCCATTACTGTGTCAACACAGATGTCCACAGGTTTAGTGGATATTACAGTTGATGACACTATAACGGAACACCATAAAGTATTAAATTGGTAATGGAAACAATAAGCACACTATGTACACATACGGGGCATAACTGCTGAACTTGTCAGATGAGGTTTATGTCTGTCATAACAGGGAACAAATGGTGATTATCTCAAACAAATATTTAACAAATAACATGCATAAAAAAACCAGGGGAATTCCTACCTTAGCTAGTAGCGTTTGAGAAGTTCGGTAGGTGAAAGTGACGTTCTGTACCATGTGATTTTATGATTCTGTGTAAAGGGCCTTTCCGTTATAAAGCTAAGCGGTTTCTTATGAAGGATTTCTCGAAGCACCTGTCAACAACGGTCAAGAGACTAGGTATAGAGTCAGCAATGCAAGAAAAACAACCGAATGTGTACAGCCGTTCCGTACTTGTGAGGGTCCTAAGCGACATTAACCTGGTGATCCTCAGACACTGGGATGATATTTCTAATGACATTCCTATTACACCTACATGAAAAAACATTGCTACTAAAACAGAAATAACTATTAAAAATAGCGCAAAAAAAAAAACAGATGTCACCCCTCAGCATGTATGTAAATGGCACAATACCAATATAGTACTTTAACCTCAAATCAATTTTAAATATGTTAATTGTTTTAAAGATCAGCACACTGTCATTGCAGATACAGCTTGATGCTCACACTGGCTCGATTCTGGCAAGACTCCTGGTGAAGCTGACTAAATAGTCTAGGCTGTATCTCGCTTTGTATGCAAAATTATGTACTAGAATACAGAACAATTACAAAATATCATGAAAGATTTCATAAACATATTTCATTGCTTTGCTATTCCGTACTTCACAATGGCTATCAATAGTATTTTACCTGGCTCTCTGACATTAATCTCTCACAGAAAAGCTCTCTTTAGCATTCTGCTTGTCAGCTGAAGCTTTTTCCAGAATATAGCTAGCAGCCCATGTCACAAGCTAGAAAGAAGCTATAACATACATGTTCATATTGTAAGCTATAGTGGATGCTGACATCTTTTAGACAGCATTGGCTTCTTTTGGTAAGAAACTCTAGGCTGTCCTATCTCTGTGTCCCAGGTGGGGATACTTTTAAAAATGTAATAGAAGTTTGGATGGTATTATGAATTAATCTAAACAGAATATGAATTTCATGTATTTTCATTACAACAAATAAAGTTTAGCATTAGAGTTATGAGACTAATGTAGCTTACAAGTAAGTAAAGCTTACATGGCTTACACAGCATCAGTTTAAGCTGTACACACTATGAGAACGCTTGCAAATGACCTGCCAGTTTGACAAACAGCAAACAAGCATCGATTTGGATCTAGCTGCAAAGCCAAATCACCAATTTTCCCAAAATGGCAAACTCCAGAAAGATGGCATTGTCAAGGACTTCATAGAAAGTGACTTTTACTCATATGTCTGGAATTGCATGTTATTCATTTACAACATTTATTAAAATTTATTTTAATTATTAAATTATTAATGATTAATAACCTACCTACCTATCTATCTATCTATCTATCTATCTATATATCTATCTATCTATCTATCTATCGCTTATACAGGGAACAAAAGTCTAAATATATGTTCACTGATGTGGGATGTCCCTATAAGATGGGGCACCATGCCAAAACATGGCACAGAGAGTGCTAGAATAACACCCTGTCATGAGGCACCCAGACAACCCAAACCTGAGCTGGCAGGAATCCATCAATGCAGCACAGTAAACAGTTGTTGATTTTTGCTGATGGTTTACTAGGTGAAAGCTATGTGAATTCTCTATGAAGAATGTAGAAGCATTTCAAGAAAAAATCTTATCTAAAATTACCACACTCTCAGCAAACATCAAGAAAAGAAATGTGCGGTGTTCCTGATAAGAATTACAACACAGCTGCAGTTCAAGAGCTACTGAGAACATCTACACTGCTTGTTCCAAGATATTAGGGGTCACAGAAGGGCCAGACAGGGAACATAGATGAGACAGCAAGGGCCAGCTTTTAAACGGAATGACAAACATCAGAGGAGAAGAAGCCAAACGCTTTTACTGTGGAAGCTGTAACAGACCTTACAAGGAGAATAAGAAACATCAAGAATAGGGACCCAAACCACTGACTAGCCTGTACCACAGAGTGGGTGAGCTGGTGGTACACTGACCCTGACTCCTTCTGCAGATCTTCTGGTGTTGTGGTGTGATATCCAAGCCAGATTCCATATAAAGGTCAAGCTGGCAAGGTCATGTGCATTTACACAAATACCGCTTCTGGGAGAATGCTGAGTATGGGTGGCAACATTGTGACCCTGGTAAATGTCAACATGTTAGTGTTTCTTGCCTAGCCAGTAAAGAACAGATGTTTAGGCTATAGGATGTTTATTTTTTATCTATTATGTTCAAGCTTACAGACATACATACATAATTTCATTTATTTATTAAAATGTGTAAATTGCCCATTAAATTGAAATTCTTTATCACAATAGTGTGTGTATGTGAGAGTGTGTGTGTGTGTGTGGGCGCATTATTATATTATCATTAAGCAAACTGGACTGCTAAAATAGTGGAGGGGGTGGGGGGGTGGGGGGAATGGGTGTAAGATAGCTATTGACTTTGCTAATTCACTTTAGCTCGACCTCTGAAGTCACTTGATGAACTCACTTTTCTATGAAATGAATTAAATTAGAACTCAAGCCTATAAACTGCTCCTAGCCTCACCCTTCATTCTTATGTTCTTCGGAATCAAGTTCTTATTTATCATCTGCTCAGCCTCCAGTTCAGAAATGGGGTCACTAATTGAAAATTGAAACAAATTTCAGAAATGCTTATTACTACTGCATCAGTGTTTTTTCATATAGTCTTTATAGTGTAATGTGCTAGTCAGTTTGAAATCAAAGTTGCCATTGTTTATTTTAAACTACACATGCCCCTGGGACATTTGCCCAGATGACATCACAAGTTTGCTTGTTAAGATTTCAGTGTCTGTTTTGTGTCAAACAGCACTGTAAATACCACATCTGCAGAAAACTAACAACGATGGGGACAATGGTGCCCGAGGCTTTCAAGGGGTGGAACAAGACATACTCTACAGGGAGCAGTCTCACTTTAACTGCAACTAGAGGTGTAAATTAAAAACGGACACATTCATTACCAGGCTTAAGGTCTAGCAACCGTTGCTGAGCAGTGATTGAAGTGCTGAAAAAAATGGCGTTAATACAGTGACGGCTGCTGGTCATATTTCTGTACCACTGTTTACATATTTTGCACTGCTAAATTATTTATATTACTGCATAGTGCACTGTATATATGGCTGACACCAGCCATCTTCTCTATTGCACTGTCTATATGGCTGACATCAGTCGTCATCTTAATTTGCGCAGCAAATGGTGTACCACTACCTCCATTACACAGACACTACGGACTCTATTTTTATAATTTCATACTTTATAGTGTATCTTTGTCTCTACCTGTATCACTCTGTCTTGTGCTTCTCGTGTTACTTCTGTGTACATCTGCTACTGGATGCCTTGAATTTCCCTCTGGGATCAATAAAGTATCTATCTATCTATCTATCTATCTATCTATCTATCTATCTATCTATCTATCTATCTATCCATCAAGAACAAGTTAACACTCTGGACCATTTAGAAATATCTTTTTACTACACTCTTTAGTTTAAGTAAGCGCGACTGCCAGACTCAAAAACATCATCTGAGTTTAGATAACACCATTGTGCATTAGCAGCCTGCGAAAAAATCTAAAACAGTAATTTAACATTTAATTTATTTAATGCAAACATCAAAACTCTCATTCAGCTCAGACGCCATGCCTGATACTGCACTTCCGTGGAAATGTCACGGTACGAAAGGAAACTATGCTGTCATTCTGATTCAGATCGACATCATCATCCCGGGTCTGTACAACTAAGCTAAAGTACAGTGTAGAAACAAGACGTCCTGAACTTATTTTTTTTTGGGTTCAATGATTTGGAGGAAACAAATCGTGCAAATGATCATGTGTGACACCACATGTGGCAAGAATTCAGCGTTTCTTCATTCTCCATGTTAAACAGGTCACAATTTTCCACTGCTGCCTTGTCTAAGGTGTGACGGTTAATAGGTTATTCAATGGTCAGTTGTAGAGCTGAGTGTGTTGATGACATTGATTAGAAACAGGACAAAAAGCCATCATCCCACCCTAATTAATCGCGTTTGCGAAGTAAGGGCCTGGGAGCACATTAAGCATAAACTTCAGAAAAGTCTCCTTCACAAGCTTCAAGGGTTCACATCAAAGCTAGAACGGACATAAGCAGTGTGGAACCCTGTGTTCGAACGTGGATGTATACCACCATTAGCTTGACACTAACATAATTTCTTAGACCTGTTGTGACAATTGGCATTGTTGTACTTGTGGTATAATTGGGAACACAAGGTTTAATTTAAGGCTTTACTTTAAAAGCAAGTTACTACACTTATCTACACTCATTTTCTGTTTTATCAACCCTACTGAACATACAGTTGAATTATTCAGCGCTGTGCTGTAGGACTGCAGTCCATCTGATACGCTGCATACCTGGTTATCCCCTTCCATGCTGTTCTTCAGTGGCCAGGCCGCCCCCACAGGACTGTAACTGTAGAACTAAGTGCTCCTATATGCTAAGTGAAGCTCATAAATTGGAGAGCGAGTGTAGAAATTGTAGTGTACATTTGGGCTAGACGGTGTTCGTGACAAAACAATAAATTGTTAAGACAATACTAGAATTTCGGTTCCCAAAAAGGAAGGCAAAAATCCCATTTTAAAATAGTTTCTCATATGACATGCACAGTTTACCCATGATATCACTGTATTCATTGTAATGTGCTAGTATGAGACTAAAGGTATATCACCAGGTGTAAGTCCAGGGAATGCCCTGTACACAGTTAATCAGGGTCTCTATGGGAAATATTAATCATTACTGTTAGAGATGCGTTTCTTTTTCCAGACTGAGTACACGTTTACGCTTTTGAGTACTCTAGCTGATTTCAACTGAGCATTAGTTTGCATGGATTGACTGCACTGTACATCAGAAAAGACGCTGGTGTATACAGCTGTATGTTTACTTTATAGTGTCATGAAGTAAAACTGTGTCATGCTCCTCATCTGTCCCCTTCGGTAACGTTCTATGTAGCACAGTGACAGCAGGAATCACATCTGAGGCTAAGGCATCTGAGGAGTTCACTTGTAGAATGGTATGTTTGTATATTTGTTGGGCTGGTTGAGCTGTAGTTGAATGTCCTTTAAGTTCAATTCTCAAAATCTTATTCTGTTTGAGAATACTCAGTGCTCACACTGTATGTCTGACCATGTGTACAAATAAAGCATATGATGTATCTCAGTAGCTTTGTATATTAGTTGAGAATAGCAGGGTATGACTGAAGTACATGACATCATTTTCTATTTGCCTAAATATCTGATATGATGTATGCATCTAATTGCAACATCCTTTCTAATTCACCTCTTTGCTACCAGGTCCTGCCTTCTCACTGTCCTCCTGACCTTCTCCTGCCTGCTCACTTTTGTTCTGACCCTTCCTCTGCTTCCTTAATACAACAGCAGATAAAGATGAAACTCAGTATCCATACTATCCTGCTCTGTACTAAGCCTGCATGACGACCACAGCAAACATAGGCTGTATTATCGTCTCTATGTCCCAAATCTTTTAAGATTTTAGTCTTTTTAATCACCAAAAAGTGCTGTATATTCCCTCTCCTATCCTCTTGCTCAATTTGATTCTATAAATAAAATAAAATCTAAATGCCACTGGCCTGAAACTACTGGAGTAAATCTGCGGCCATATAGACAAACAATGGCTGCATCCGAAATGGTGTACTTCCATACTATACAGTACACAAAAGTACTTTCTAATATAAAAGGTTGTTCTGATATTTCGTACGTACGAGGCTCTGTTTCCCAGTGTCTCCTTCACCCCTCTCCGCAGCCTGGCATTGTAATGACACTGTAGCAGCACATTTTCTCTCCTACTGTTACTCAAACTGACCCACACGCTGGAGTTACAATCATTTAATTCTGACTTTCAACCCGCTGGCGGCTCATGAGCATTTAAACATCCCTGTTTAATAATCTATTTATTAGACTAAACTTGTCTATAATGCTGCTGCAGTCAGGTGGACTCATCCGAGTGGGATAATACACAACATTCAGTACACAGTGTGAAGAGGCACTTCAAGTTGTGCATGTATCTACAATCCGGATTCCAAAAAAGTTGGGACACTAAACAAATTGTGAATAAAAACTGAATGCAATGATGTGGAGGTGCCAACATCTAATATTTTATTCAGAATAGAACACAAATCACAGATCAAAAGTTTAAACTAAGAGAATGTATCATTTTAAGGGAAAAATATGTTGTTTCAAAATTTCATGGCGTCAACAAATCCCAAAAAAGTTGGGACAAGGCCATTTTTACCACTGTGTGGCATCCCCCCTTCTTCTTACAACACTCAACAGATGTCTGGGGACAGAGGAGACCAATTTCTCAAGTTTAGAAATAGGAATGCTCTCCCATTCATGTCTAATACCTCTAACTGTTCAATCGTCTTGGGCCTTCTTTGTCGCACCTTCCTCTTTATGATGCGCCAAATGTTCTCTATAGGTGAAAGATCTGGACTGCAGGCTGGCCATTTCAGTACCCGGATCCTTCTCCTACGTAGCCATGATGTTGTGATTGCTGCAGAATGTGGTCTGGCATTATCTTGTTGAAAAATGCAGGGTCTTCCCTGAAAGAGATGACGTCTAGATGGGAGCATATGTTGTTCTAGAACCTGAACATAGTTCTCTGCATTAATGGTGCCTTTCCAGACATGCAAGCTGCCCATGCCACAAGCACTCATGCAACCCCATACCATCAGTGATGCAGGCTTCTGAACGGAGCGTTGATAACAACTTGGGTTATCCTTGTCCTCTCTGGTCCGGATGACGTGGCGTCCCAGTGTTCCATAAAGAACTTCAAATCGTGACTCATCTGACCACAGAACAGTCTTTCATTTTGCCACACTCCATTTTAAAAGACCCCTGGCCCAGTGCAAACGTCTGAGCTTGTGGAGCTTGCTTAGAAATGGCTTCCTTTTTGCACTGTAGAGTTTCAGCTGGCAACGGCGGATGGCACGGTGGATTGTGTTCACTGACAATGCTTTCTGGAAGTATTCCTGAGCCCATTCTGTTATTTCCTTGACAGTGGCATTCCTGTTTGAGGTGCAGTGACGTTTAAGGGCCCGGAGATCACGAGCATCCAGTAGAGTTTTACGGCCTTGACCCTTATGCACAGAGATTGTTCCAGATTCTCTGAATCTTTTGATGATGTTATGCGCGGTTGATGATGATAACTTAAAAGTCTTTGCTATTTTACGCTGGGTAACACCATTCTGGTATTGCTGCACTATCTTTCTGCGCAACAATGGTGGAATTGGTGATCCTCTTCCCTTAAAATGATACATTCTCTCAGTTTAAACTGTTGATCTGTGATTTGTGTTCTATTCTGAATAAAATATTAGATGTTGGCACCTCCACATCATTGCATTCAGTTTTTATTCACAATTTGTTTAGTGTCCCAACTTTTTTGGAATCCGGTTTGTAGATGCCAAGATTGGCGGATTGATACATATATATTGATCCACTTCATTTTTATATATATTATATATTCTAGCGCAAAAATATAGATAGTATATGTTGATTTATTTACCAGGATGGACTTGTGTGTTATGCTCCTAGTGAACATAAAACAAGCAAAATGCTGCTTGATAAGATGGCCTGGAATAGGAACTACTTTTCCTTCCGCCTTTTCCTTTCCCTGCTCCCAAATGCATGTTTTAATCGGTAGACTTTCCTAAACCAGTTATCTATAAACTCACTCCCAAGTCTTATAAGACGTAACGTGGCTCTTGTGAATAACATAGGTACATACGACCTACACTACCAATAAAACACCCAGCCGGTAATAAGATATACAGTATTTATTATTTACCATAATATATATGATGCACTTTTCACTGTAGCTATTTAGATATTAATCTATTAATAATCTAATATAATAATAAACAAACACCCACATTGGTACACAAGCAAGATACAAAAAACAGGGGATCCCCAATACAGCATAACAATGATATCTCTGGACTTGTAAGGGTTAAGTTAAAGAACACAGTGTGGTCCGTTTTACAAGTTAACCCCGCATGATGAGGCATCTTCATCTTGTGAAAAGAAAACATTGGCACAGATATAAAGCCTGCAATGGGGAAAAAACTGTAAGAGGTATTGAGCAAGGTATGGAGCAGGGAGATTAGGGAATACCCTTGACTAGATTAGGCTAGAGTATTTGTCATAGGACACCTTGCCAAGAGGTTGATTCATGCAGGGTTTTCACTTTGGTGTGTCTTTTTGGTCTCACTAGCCGTGACACAACCAGAGTACCACAACAAACATTTTACCTAGAAAAACTATTCAGTTACAACTCATCCAAAATAACATCATTTTTCCTGAAAGGCATATCTAGTAAAACACGGAAACAGATTCCAAGGAATCTAAGTGGGTAGGCACTCCAGTTTGGGAGAAAGACGTTCTGGATCGCTGTTAAGGGCTTTCTATAAAATGCTCAAAATGGGATTTCAAGGAGTATGTTAGATCCAAGCTGAAGCAAATGACTTGTCTGTTTTGGATGACACTGGGACATCTGGAGCAGTTTTCCTACTTTCTTACTCTTTTTTATGAGGTTAAAAGCTTTTTTCCAGTGCACCCACCTCTGGACACAACTCTATATTTACTACATATCATAACTTTATTAACAAATGACAGCTAAAATTAATCTATTGTTCAGTGTCTCCCTTTAAAACACTTTAAAGACAGTTTTTTGCTCAAACACACAAACATCTAAAAGAATTTACGCTCCACATGTAAAAGTGCGCTCTGCTAACCCGGAAAGTAGCCCTGTTATAAAACTGCGATTTCCTCTCATAGCAAAATAATAATACAGCACACCATACCAGCCTGTAAGGGTTAAGTTGATGAGCAATGTGTGACCTTATGCTTTTGAATTTATCGCATGCATCATTTTACAAGGGAAACCTGTGTGGTGAGGCATCCTCACTTTTCAATAAAAAACACTGGCACAGACACAACAACTGACATGGGGAAACTATCAAAAGTATTGAGTAAACTTTGGAGTGACGAGCTTCGGAGATGCCCTTGCCTCTGAGCTCATGTCACACAACGCTATTACCATTCCTCTCCACAACATGAGCTGGAAAATTGGTCACAGGACATGGTGCCAAGCATCTGAATTATCTAGAAAGAAGGAGTCTCAAAATAACACTATTGTAAATCCTCTGCTATTTTCACCCATTAATTAGCTTTTTAATTTATATGGTATACCTGGAAAACACAAGGATTCTCAGAGTAAAAGCAATCCAGTTGTGGAAAAGAGGCTAAAATCACCCCTCTATAAATCCCAGAAAAATGTTTTGTTTTTTTTTAACCTGGAAATAAACAACAAAGTTTTAGAATCATAAGAACTACAAATTTTTGACAATTTTTTCTACATTTGAAAAACACATATTAACATTTATTTGGGGTTAAATAGAGGTTGTGCACAAACCTATCCGTCAATAAAGCCAAAGGGCACCAAACACTGTAGCAAATACTGAAAAACGGAAAAACATGCTTAGTTTTAATGTACAAACCGGATGAACTGATGATATGGGGTTGCATGTGTGCTTGTGGCATGGGCAGCTTGCATGTCTGGAAAGGCACCATAAATGCAGAGAACTATGTTCAGGTTCTAGAACAACATATGCTCCCATCTAGACGTCATCTCTTTCAGGGAAGACCCTGCATTTTTCAACAAGATAATGCCAGACCACATTCTGCAGCAATCACAACATCATGGCTACGTAGGAGAAGGATCCGGGTACTGAAATGGCCAGCCTGCAGTCCAGATCTT
Source organism: Prochilodus magdalenae (assembly GCA_024036415.1). Taxonomy (NCBI): domain Eukaryota; kingdom Metazoa; phylum Chordata; class Actinopteri; order Characiformes; family Prochilodontidae; genus Prochilodus; species Prochilodus magdalenae. The sequence continues at coordinate 747,522 of JAMWET010006600.1, forward strand.
TCACCTATAGAGAACATTTGGCGCATCATAAAGAGGAAGGTGCGACAAAGAAGGCCCAAGACGATTGAACAGTTAGAGGCCTGTATTAGACATGAATGGGAGAGCATTCCTATTTCTAAACTTGAGAAACTGGTCTCCTCTGTCCCCAGACGTCTGTTGAGTGTTGTAAGAAGAAGGGGGGATGCCATACAGTGGTAAAAATGGCCTTGTCCCAACTTTTTTGGGATTTGTTGACGCCATGAAATTTTGAAACAACATATTTTTCCCTTAAAATGATACATTCTCTCAGTTTAAACTTTTGATCTGTGATTTGTGTTCTATTCTGAATAAAATATTAGATGTTGGCACCATTGCATTCAGTTTTTATTCACAATTTGTTTAGTGTCCCAACTTTTTTGGAATCCGGTTTGTAGGTCAATATAGCCTTATTCCAAGTCATTCTGGGCCATTCATCTCTCTCTCACACACACACACACACACACACCCCTTATGAATCCTGTAGTCATATTGCTGTCTAAATGCTTTTATAATGCGTCATTTGGCATACGTAAAACCTTATAATACCACTCATAAACTTTTAGAATTACATGCATAACACGTTATCAAACAAGAATATTCAGATTTGATAACGTCAGGTTTAATAATGCACTGATTGGCCTGCACAGTCCTGACCTTAACCCAATGGAACACCTTTGAGATGAATTAGAGCGGAGACTGCGATCCAGGCCTTCTTGTCCAACATCAGTGTCTGACCTCATAAATGATCCTCTGGAAGAATGATCAAAAGTTTCCATATGCACACTCCTAAACCTTATGGAAAGCCTTTCCAGGAGGAGCTGCTGCTAAGGGTGGGCCAGCATCATATTAAACCCTAAGAGTGGGATGTCAAGTTTGTGCGTGGCATGCGTGCCAAGACAGTTGAGCAAATATTTTTGGCAATATAGTCTACATACACATACCACACCAAATACTTCTTTCAAGAGTTTAATTTAATCATGAATGGAGTGGACTTTTCTCCTTTGCAAATCTTACAGACCCATAGTTTATTCACTATGGAACACAGAACACTGTCAGATGTTCCTGGAAGTGAGATATTCCACCATTTCATGAACAATTAATTACTGGTTTTGAACTTGATGGCAGCACCGTATCTTCAAAAAGTTGGGTCGGGAGAAACAAAAGGCTGGAAAAGCAAGAATGCAAGTTAAAGCTGTATCATGCAAAGAAGTCGTCATAAGTCAACACAGTCCATAAACAGCACCGTCTTCTCTGGGACAAAGCTCATTTCAAATGGACTGAGGCTGGATGGAAAACTGTTCCGTGGTCAGGTAAATAAAAAAGTACAACTATTTTTGGAAACCATAGTCGACATGTCCTGCGGACTCAGAAGGAGAGGGACCATCCAGCTTGTTATCAGCGCACAGTTCAAAAGCCAGCATCTCTGATGGGATGGGGTTGCATTAGTACCTATGGCGTTGGCAGCTCACACATCTGGAAATGCACTTTCAAAGCTATACAGAACGTCAAGGTTTAATGCTCCCCTCCAAACAATGTGTCTTTCAGGGAAGGCCTTGCACATCTCAGCAAGACAATGCTAAAGCACATACGGCATCCATCTTTACAGCATGGCTTTGCAGAAGAAGAGTCAGAGTGCTGAACTGGCCTGTCTGCAGACCAATAGAAAACCTGGGAAAAAGACCCAGGACTGTAGAGCAGTCTTGTAAAACTCCAGCAATCTGTCTCCTCACTTCCCAGTTGTTTACATACTGTTGTTAAAAGAAGAAGAGGTGCCACACAATGGTAGACTTGGCCCAACTTTTTTGAGATGTGTTGCTGACATTTTCATGAAATGGTTAAATGTCTCACTTTCAACATCTGGTATGTGTTCTATGTTCTACTGTAAAAATCAAATCACTGCAAAGTATTATGCTCTGTGTTTATTCACATTTACTTACATTGTACACAGGGTCCTACCCTTTTTGAAACTGGGGTTGTACACACCCACACACAGCAGTACTTAAATGGAATTTCGGTGAAGAAAGTGAGTGGTTAAATGAGTAAGCTTACAATATGGCACTCCTTCATCACCTGTACAATCTTGTGCAGTTCACGTAGACCTTGCTTTACACCTAAACAAGAATTACCCGCTTCAGTGGAGTCCCTTTCACCCGCCTAGCTTGAGTGAAAATAGAATCAGCAAGACAAACAAGGAGAGTCATATTTGGGTTTCTGGCATGCACAGCACCTATTTTTTGCGCATGCTGAATGAAACAGCTTCTTGTAAATTTGTTTTTAAACAGGCCTTAAACAACAGCCCTCAACTGACTGCATTACAGGTTACAGTATCCAGAACTAAAAATTATAACTAGGTTCCCTGCTTTTGCTTTGCTACTACAAAGGGTTCAAAGGGCATGATATCAATCAATCAATCAATCAATATTTATTTGTATAGTGCTTTTGACAACCAACGTTGTCTCAAAGCAGCTTCACAGGAAACCAGTTTGTTATAAAAAGAAAAACACTGAGTTAAGAAGCACTTGGGTAAGAAAGAAACCTTGAGAGGAACCAGGGTCAAGAGCGGATCCCAGCCTCCTCAGGTTCGAACCTGGATGAAGGGAAAGACAGAACTAACAGGAAAGGAGCTTTAGAATATCCATTAGATCCATTAGAGTAACTGCAAGATGGAGCTGACCCATAGAGTTCATGATCAGAGCCAGAGGTTGTGGTCAATACTCAGGGTCAGTAAAGTCAGTAAAGGTCTGGCCCAAGTTGTTGGGTGTAAGCTAATTGACAAATCTACACCATTTTCAGTGATCATTCTATATACACATACAACATCTCACAAAAGTAAGTACACCCCCCACATTTTTGTAAATATGTTATAATCTTTTATCTTTACCATCTGTTATCTTTTCATGGGCCAATTCTGAAGATACAATGATATAAAGTGTTCAGTGGACAGCTTGTATAACAGAGTGAATTTGCGGTCCCTCAAGATAACCCTAACCCTGGCAACAAAATTATGTACACCCCTAAGTGAAAATGACCAAATTGTGCCCAAAGTGTTGATATTTTGTGTGGCCATTATTTTCCAGAACAGCCTTAACTCTCTTGGGCATGGAGTTCACTAGGCCTGAACGTAGCTGCTTGCTCATAGAAACCCATTCCATGACGCTCCCTTCGCTCTTGAGCTAATCTGAAGACCACATGTCGTTTGGAGGTCTGTAGCAATTAACTCTGCAGAAAGCTGCTGACCTCTGCGCACTATGCGCCTCATCATCCGCTGAACCCACTCGTGTCCATTTTACGTGTCCTCCCATTTCGTGGCAGAGTTGCTGATATTCCCAGTCACTTCCACTTTGCTATATTCCCACTGACAGTCGTCTGTAAAATATTTAGTTATGAGGAAATGTAACGACTAGACAGGACACTGGTGGCATCCTACCACAGGGGAATTCACTGAGCTCCTAAGAGCGACCCATTCTCTCACTAATGTGTCTAGAGGCAGTCTGCATGCCTCGGTGCTTGGTTTTATATACCTATGGCCATGGAAGTTTTAGAACACCTGAATTCAATGACTAGGAACCATCGGTAATTTAGTGTATGCTGACTTGCAAGAATATCACAGCATGTTATTGCAATGACTCATGGCTTATTTGGCATAAGTTCAACAAACACTGATTAACTGTATCTCATTTGGAGAGGAACTTTTTCTTTGCTTGCCGACCTGAAAAAAGGAGATTATTTTTGGCATCCAGGAATTCTCCAAGTCTCCATGAGACAAGGATGACTGAAATAAGGTTACAGTCCATGTAGATTTCTTTCATAAACATCAGTGGCAGGAATGGGAGGTCTGCTGTCGTTGGTGTCTGGTTAGACATAAGACAATCTTAAATCCATTTGTAAGCCAGTCTGAGCTGTTTTCTTGGATTGTAACTCTTCGGCCTCTTTGCAGCCCCTGCCTTGATGTTCATGCTGGGAATACTGAGCTAGCTTGTTGTATAGCTAGCTGAAGACAGATAGTTGTTGGTGTGTGATGTGGTGAGGAAGTGTTGCACAGTTCTGCAAGAGTCACTTTTCCAAAGTTACACTTTGAACCTATTGTGGAAATGACATGGCCATCATTCTCCTTATTACAAGTCAGTGTACCATGTGAACAGTTTCAAAGCTGTAAGACTATACCTGTAACTGTTTACCTGTGTAAACATGGTATAAAAACTCCACAGTACTGTGTAATTATTGAAAGTTATATGTACAGACTGTTTCTGATTTACTTACCTGCTTAAAAGTGTGGAATTCTATTCAAACTTGGTCAAGATAAGTAAAACCTACACTTTAAGATACTTCATTTTACAAATTTTAGGTATTACGATACTCTAGATCAATAAAACACATTTTTCCTTTATCAGCTTTATAGCTAGAACCTCAATTATTTCATTGTCATCTACTGATTCTAGTATGTTGGAACCTAGCAAACCGTTAGCTACATGAAGAACTACAAACCAGGAGATCTGTTTAAAAAGCTTGAAACATACTTGTATGTTTGTTTAAAGTCATGTTCATGTAACATCACAGCACAGCAAATTGAAAAGACATTTTAAACTGGGAATCATTCAAATGGATTTCATAACTTTGGGATCACAAACCTTTCAAATCCTGGTTAGTCAAACACTCCTCTAAATCATAACACAAATAAAACGCCTTAATGTTAAACATGATATGCAGCTCCTCAAAAAGAGGCCGTCAACAAAATGTATTTGAATAAAGCTATCTTTATTATGTTCAACTTTCATTCACTCGATACGCGTTGCTTATTTCTTATTTTTAAACAAGCATTGACTACACAGACGAGGAATGAAAAGAAAGGCTAAAACTGGAGAGGAACAGTGTTCACAGGGATGTAACCAGAGAGCAAAAAAATAGACATCACAGTCAAATTACATTTAATTGGACCCATTTTTACAACTGCTTACAAACCGCAGACTCTTAAAGCACACTAATGCGTTTCCTGTTAAAGTTGCATCCACTCTGACTCAATCACAGCCAAGGCCTAAACCAGCCTTTCCTGCCTCCATTAATAAATTTCAGTTTCAAGCATGATGGAAAACAAAACCACACAAACACACACACAAACAGAGCTAACTGAATCACAACAACATCTGACTTGGATGAACTTGTTTGTCTGTTTAAAGAGAGTCTTCCTCTTGGAGAAGGAAAGAAAGAAGGAAGAACCTTATTTAAAAAAACTGCTTATGAGATGCAAGTATACAGAAAGATCTGAAACATCAAGTTTTCATGGCTTGTTCAAGTTAAGACATCATACCAGGAACATTTAGCCACTTAAACATTGTACAATTACTACCAATAACCATCACTGTTCTCTAGTCTCGCAAATGTCCTCACCACCACAGATTCTCTAATTTAGTGTGACTCAATTGCCATCATGTCTTTGTATGGAAATCTAATACTACTGTCTAATACTCCTGAAGCATTCTCTTTTTGTTTTCCTCTTTTACCCTTACAAAAAAGATCTGCAGTGCAAAAGCTCATAGCTTGGCAAGTGTAAACAAATCGCATTTACATCGTTTACAAATCTCATAATACTTGGACCAACAGAAACACATTAAAACTGCTTTACTGCTAAATTAGCATTTTGGAGATACTTGCTTTTCATATGTGCTTTTTTATTCTGAGATTGAACATTTGAAATTTTTTAAATGTGTTTTAAAACATTTAATCCGGTGTAATCCAGTATTCTACTGCTGACACAAAAGTTCAGATTGTTTCAAACATAATTTCTTAAAAGAAGCTAAATTATTTACTTTGTCCTGAAACAAGCAAACGATATGCCAACCAAGCGAGAAAACTCCACTAGATAAAATAACCTATAGCAGCACTATGTAGCAAAATTTGTTAAACCTGAAAGACGTAGTTTTACCGAGAGTGGAAGAAAAAAAAACAACAAAACACTGGAATGTGGTCTGCATGAGCCGCAGAGAGTCTCACTGTACAGCCTGAAATGACTGTTTAAATGTCAGAATTACGAGGAAGGATTTGGTGGTTTTTGGGACTGTGTCACATGTCTTTATGTATTAACGTTGCACGCACAGGCTCAAAACGAAGGCCTGGGGTGATGTTTAGGCTTTAAATGCTATATTAGCATTATACTGATACAGCAATTAATTTACATCCTCAACAAACACATAATTTATGAAAAATTTAAATTCTCTCTTGAATACTTTTTAAACATGCTCACAAAAGTCCCCATTTATCCGCTTGCTGGGGGCCAAAGCACGACGGGTATCACAATAAGTTATATCGCACATTGTTTGTATTTAGACATTTCCATCACAGAGGTCCCCAGAACTTACATAGTTTAGCTGTAAAACAAGTAAAATACTTCAATAACATTCTTACAACAGTGTCATCATAAGAAATATTCGACCCATCAACTTAGTTAATATTTCTGTAGGACCAACTACTGGATACTAAAGCTTTAAGTATCAGCTGATACCGATCCCATGTATATTTGAAGTTTATTTGAGATTTATAGGTATCTGATTATGGTGAAACCTCTTAAACACTCTACTACTTAACAGGCAAAAACAGTAACTAACGGTTGCTGTAAGGCTTCATGACTCCTTTGGTGAAAGTGGTAGTAAAAGAGAAGGCCCAGAAGCATCCCGCTGAGTAATCTAATTGATCTGCGCTGGGCAGGAAGTTTACATCATCTCATCACACAATAAGTGTATAGGAGCTATTTCAGGACAGATTTGGACCTGGTATCGGATCGGTGGCTATGGTATTCTTTAGCAGTTCCTTGAAATATACAGCAATATTTTCTCCCCTTGAAAGGGCAACACTAAATAGCCTTCTAAGACTAATGACAGAAAACCAACACAGATGTTGGTAAAGGCTTATACCAACAAGTGTTAGTTGTCAAAAGTGTGATGGACACAGTCTATGGACAAATGACTTGTTTAAATAAGCCTTTATAAAGACAGTTATGTCAGTTTATCCTCCCGACCGCAGAGATTCTAATACAAACATACATTCTTTATCAAAACATGAGCCTTCCTGCCCAGCGCAGATCAATTAGATTACTCAGCGGGATGCTTCTGGGCCTTCTCATTTACTACCGCTTTCACAAAAGGAGTCATGAAGCCTTACAAATGCTGCCCGACTGTGTTTACTATAGGAATACAAGTCGTGGAGTAAGACCACAGTTCTTTTTCATAAGGGCAAAGAAACAGGAAGTGTCTAAACAATCTTTTTCAGTAATCAAAGCCATGATGCCAATCACTCAAGTAAAGCGTCAAAGGACACACAAAGACAACAGGCTTGTATTCCAAGGAACAAGGAATAACTTTTCCTGGTTGATCTCCATCTGCCACATCTGTAAATTCCATGTGCTTATCAAATGAGCAAAAAAGCCATTGGCTCAGAACGCCTTTAAGCTAGAAGCCAACAGGCAGGTATCTTTGCCTATGACCCATTATACATACCCATATATCGTTTCAGTCAGGAAAAAAAAACCTTCAGTTTTGTTATTTGTTTCTCTGAAATGCCTGTTACCCTGTATATTACAGCAAACTCATCACAAATGGACCAAAAGGAATGGCCTAAAATACTTAGAGGCTTACATTAATAGTAAAAGTTTTTTTCCTTCTCCTGTGAAGTCATCATTTTGGAGATACAAGGTTTTGTTCCAACAGCAGTAATACAGGCATTCCTCAGAATTCCTTAGAATATCAATAATTTTCATAGTTTCTTTGTAGTGTGTTCTGCTTGTTGCAGTGAATTGGCAGGTGTCAGATCTCTTAACACACTATTGCGAGACTCCTAGCAAAATATTTAGTATACCCAGAAATTAAAGTAGTGGATGAACACAGTTTCAACTTAAAAACAATCAAAACAATAATACAAAACAATTTGAAAAAGTCCCAGAGTGTTAACATCTGTTTGAATACTTGCCCATGCAAATTCTCCATAGCTTTCCTGCAATATCAGTCATCAAACACACTTAAGGTCACAAACATTAATTGCACATGTGTGCATCTCTCTCTGTATGTGGATCTGTGTGTGTGTGTGTGTGTGTGTGTGTGTGTGTGTGTGTGTGTGTGTATGTATTTGTATCTGTTTAGCTCAGCAGCTCCAGGTACGTGACCGGCACCTTGCCTTTCTGATTCCCTCTCTCCCCGATAAGCCAATCTGGGTCCATGCCTGGAACTGTGTATACTGTGATAAGCTATAAAAAAAAAGGCAGAGACAAAACACAGAATGGTGTGACATGCTGCTCCAGTACATCTATTCATTCCTGAGCTGAACAGACTATTTTTAGAGAACCTGACTGTAAAGCACAAACATGTTTACAACACGTTATTTCTGTAAACAAGCTTGAGTAGTGTATAAAAATCAAGACTATGCTTTTATTTTCTTCATTTCCAGTCCATTTTCAGCATCTAAGAAAAATCAGAAACCAGTAAAAAGCAGAAAACAATATTTAATGTGTCTACCCTGTACCTGTTTTTTTCTGGAGACTCCCATGCAGTTTTTCATCGGAATGTGCAGGGATATTTTTCCACACTTCTGAAGTTCAGATTTAGAACCAGATTTAGCTGGTACTATTTTCTACTTCTCATAATCCAACAAATCCCAATTACAAATTTAGACTCATCAGATTCTGTGTTATTGTCTAAGTCTTCCTTCTCTGTTTCGTCTAGTTTCCCAAGTATTGGTCTCTGATAGTTCCACATTGTAGTTTTCTATACATGTCAGTACATTCGTCATCCAAAAAATTAAATTAAAATAAAATAAAATAAAATAAAATAAAATAAAATAATAATAATAATATTATTATTATTATAATAATATGCTCCCAGAAAATATAAACCAACAGGAACTACATTTGGTGGGTAGGTTTAAAATCATAAGACTGAACGATTAAACTTTCACGCTCGGCTGCATATGTGACATATGCGGGGCGGGCCCTATCGCAGGACCTGACTATATCACGGAGTGGCAACAGGTAGCCTTCAGTGTCGAGTCCTGCTTTTGTGCATGTGTAGGCACTGCGGTCAGTGCCAAGACGAATGGGTTGTTCTCATAGGTGACTTGTCTAGGCCTGGTGTCACTCAGCCTCCACCCCTAACTTAAAATCTGCAGAAATTGTGAGAATATTCAAACTGCATGGGATGGATTATCGCAGGACACCATTAGAAATCCCTTGAGGAAGAGAGTTATCTTGTATCCACTTCTGTCTCCATTAGCCATTTACGCTGTGCATGAGAAAGAAATCCAAAGACAGCTTAAGGTGTGGTGTCTGGGTAGTTTTGATTAATATTGTCAATGTCTTGCCAAATGTTTGCCAGAGGTATTAATCTGCTAAATATGTTTTTCTTGCTTTTCTCCGACGCTGAAAAACTACCTTCCTGAGTGCAGTAATATACGCGGCAAGATCTGTTTTTAACGACTTCCTAGAACTAAGCAGTCAGCAGGAGCTTTAGGATATTTGCTGATGACTCAGTCTTCAAATGTGGCTTAAGTCTGGCAAATAAACTATTAACTTTTACTATCTACTTCTAGACATACCACAAGCTTCCGCATGTCAGTGTAGCCGTGTGCTGGCAAAAGATTAAATGAGACCATGTAACTGCTTATAAACTCTGATTTTACAAACATCAGTTTTAAATAACAACCTACATACAATAATAAGGATTGCTCCCTGATGATCTCAGAAATGTTCTCCAAAGATAAGAACATATAATGAGTCATCTGCTGGCTAAAATCTGTCTATTGATCTTTAGCCATAGCTGGACTTCTCCATCCACTTCCAGATAACCCTGCTGTTTGTCTGTTCTGAATGCCCTCTGTGTGATTCCAGAAAACAGGTGTAGGTGTCCATCTTAAGCAAACTTTGAGGTAGTGTCACTGTCTGGTCTGCGAGTGCAAGGGGCTGCCCCGACTCTACCCTGGCTCCTCTGACCTTTTTAAAAGTCCACATTTGTATGAATTCCTGGTTAAGGAAATTCCCAAAGCTGTGAACCAATTCGGTGACTATTCCTGCCAGAGCTAAACAAACTGCCCAGAAATGTGGCAAAGACTAGCACATTTGTTTATAGAAGGAGAGCCTGAAATATTTGTCTAACCTGTCAGGACATCTCGTTTCCTAATGGGTTTAGCCAGATTAGAACATAATTTCTCCAGTATATCTTAATCTTAGATCAGGTACAGGTTTCCTTGTTTAGTTTTCCTCATACTATGTTTCCCTTTAACAGATTTGGCCTACATTTGGTTTTCCCCCTACCTCTGTTACCTTTAACATTTTTTTTAACTACAGCATAATGGAATCAATGGCATTGTTAGTAGAACTTGAAACTGACTTTCATGAGGCAAATGCATGTGCCAAAATGGATGCACAAGGTATGATGAATTGTCTTTTCATTGTCATTGTTGGTGGGGGTTAAATTGGAATAGACTTTGATGTGCCACATTTGTGCTTGTACAGAATCTTGTTGGTCGCCATTGGGCTGAGAGCGCCAGTACACGGCTAGATGCAGACAAATCATTTTTGGTCAGGAGTGGGGTTTGGACAAATTTTTGTTTTTAGGTTCTGGTTATGGTCTGACAGAATTTTAACACCATGCAGTTTTTGGACTGCTTAGGTTTTGTTAGGCTATGCTTGGAATTCAAAGCTGTGTAGGTGTGTCAAGGCACCTAACCCCCAATTGCTCCCCGGGCGCCGTGGATAGGGCTGCCCACCGCTCCGGGCAAGTATGCTCACTGCCCCCTAGTGTGTGTGTTCACTAGTGAGTGTGTTTGTGGGTCTTTTACTTCACGGATGGGTTAAATGCGGAGACTAAATTTACCCACTGTGGGACTAATAAGGGGATTTAAATCTTAAATCTTATATTTAAATTTAAATTCATATCATTAGACTGCGTTTAAGCCAATACAGCGTATTTGACAGTGTTATATTACTACCTGATAGGTTGGAACTTTATTATAAAGCTTTTATTATGGGCACATTAAACAGAGTAATTTATTTGGTAAAGAATTTGTCCTTGTTAGTTTACCAGAACACCAGCCATAGATGACCTATGCTAAAGAATTAGTTTTGGTAAAGGCAAGCGAAGAATGGTCGTGTGTTCGTCTATTAGAGTAGCATCAGTTGCCATGAAAATTGTTAAATACTGTGTGACAAGATCTGAGCTTGCTCAAGTGTGAAACAGTATCCCATTATAACCGCAACTTATTTTATTATGTGTTTTGCTGGTATAACCAATGTTCCTGGCACTACATGGACTTAAATTAGAATCAGTTATGTCAGTGAATGACCAGAACTGAGTCTTAAACTGAAATGGCAAAATCTGTAAACGTTCTGTTACTGTGGCACTAAAATTACACTTAACTACAGAAAACATGTACCATGCAAAGTCATGTATAATGTTGGCTCAATTAACCATGAAGCTACTTTCTTAAGTAAAGGTGACAGAGTAGATATTGTAGATACACATACAGTATCAGTTTACTGTCTGGTAAAGATCGAGTATGAATCATCATCCTTATCACCATTGTTTTTAAACAAGTCATTCATGGTATCTTTAAGTGTCTCATTTCTTCTTTTAAATTGTGCCAAGACATACATGGCAACAAACAAAGGCATGAATGAAAGCACTTATACAGTTAAGTTTAGTTAGTAATAAACGGACATCCTTTATCCTGTACAAATGTTCTATGGGAACTGTGGAGGTTGGAACATAATTTTTAAGTCCCATGAGGTTCCCAGGTAATTTGAGTTCAGCACAAACAGAAAATTAACCCCTTAAGTCAGGATCTGTTTGTGAGCCCGCACGTCACAAACGTTCCTCACACATAACCATGACCTAAAAAATTGCATATCGTAACTTATACATATTATATACTTAACATATTTGTATTTCTGTTTTTGTCCGTTTTTTTAAATGTTAAATGCCTGTTGTCCTTTACATTGCGTGTAATTTTTATTCTGGACCAAAACACTTGGCCCTTGGCTTGGTTATACTGACAGTCCAACTTGGTAGTGCAGCACTTTAGACTGGACACTCATGTTATGTACTTTGCAACATGCTGCAAATGAAAGAACCTTCTACAGCTGCAATGAAAGAACACATTTGAATTTGGAAATCCCAAACAAACAGACACGTCTGTAAAAGGGAACTCAAAACCAGTTTCTTGCAAAGTCTGCCCTTGCTAGTGATGGCATTCGTGAGTCATAAACACACTGTAAGTGTTGTTCTGTTAACTGCACTTTCCTACAAAACGTGAACCTGTCTTATATCAATTTCCTTGTAAATACTGAATTAAAACTGAAGATTAATCTCATCATTAATAACCCAATATCAAGCCTGCGTTGAAATGGGTTAAAAGCCCACCTCATCAGCAAGCAACGACAGCTCGCTTGTGTCTGCAGCATCATAGTCATACAGCACTTTGGCCTTGCGTGTGCCTGTGGCTGGAGGCTTCACCTCCTCGATTTTCAGCGGGACAGGTTCCAAAGGGCCGGAGGATGCTGCGGGACGGCCAGGAGCAGAGCCTCCGGAGAGAGGAGAGGGACCCGCCGAAATCCCTGATGTGGAAGCGCTAACAGCAAAGGCATTGGGGAACCTAGCCAACATAATCACAGGGGACCAATTAGTGCACAGGAGCATGGGAACCTGCACGCAACTCCATCTCATGTCACGTCTTTTTATAAAACATTTGATTTCTATTTTTTTGCCAAGTTACAATTAAAAGACTGAAAATATTCCCAACAATAACAATAATAATGTGTCCGGCTTCCTCTGCCGTTTTGTATGAGGAAGGAAATTACTCACGTATCTCCATTCGCACTGAAGGCCCGGAGGAAGAGAGAGAGGGGAAGTGGTTTTAGACATAGAACAGCCACAAATATGCCCATCAGAAATTCTCGTATGCCACCACTAACCTCCTCTCCATCAGAGGGGTGAGTCAAGTGTGTACAAAAAGGTTTAACCTCAGAAGGTAGTTCCTCTAAATATCAAACTGATAAAAGCAAAAAAACGCAGGAAAGCACATCGTAATAAAACTAAATTTTAAATCTTAATTCTACGCATAATCAACCTTTTAAAGAACTGTGGATTATCCCCATTGATGTGCTTTTAAAGAGGAAAACTGCAATGTTTAAAGCCATCACAGATCCCATTCTTACTACAAAGGCCACAGTGTCGTAACGGGCATTTCCATATCGGCCACAAACTTGTTTACCCTCCTGTGTAGGAAGTAGCGTTTGGACTGGACTACCAGATTCCAAAAGGTGGTACATAACCACTAACCAACTGGCAGTTGTAATAAACCACAATAGTGCACAATAGTGATGCCGTGATGCTAAGCGAAACTGCAAGGTTAAACTACAAGTTGGTACTTCATCATTTTGGTGATTTCCCTGCTAAAACACTCATCTATTAACTGGCAGGTATGAGTGTTTGAGCAGGGAAACCACCAAGCCAAGCATTTGGTCTCCAGGTCTTAAAGAATAGTCCAGATTTAAAAAATACTGCCCTGGCTGACCACTGAATTTTGTAAGAAGGGGCTGACTCGCCTGAGTAGACCGTGAAGTAGCTATAGAACCCGAAAGGACCAGACTACAAATGTTGGGTCAGGTTTAGACGTTAGTTTTTCAATATTTGTCAGGTTTAGACTATTTGGCTTCCTTGTAAATCCACTATCATTTTGAACAGATTGCTGGTCTGCATTTAGGCCTGCTTTAGTTGCTTCACCGATCCTACCTATTTTTACAGGCTATGGTCTGTTAAGGGTTGTAAATCTGGCATGGTGTTGCTGAAGGTCAATGAAGAGGCCCAAGGTCAGCATGAAAAGTCTGATGAAGACTGACGGAAAAAAAAAATAATAATATTTTGCACAAATTATGATTAGGCTTTTTAAAAATCATATATAAAATTAAATTGTGTTTCAGCATTATTACGGCAACTTAACAGGTGATCCCGTTAGGTGACTGTGACTCCTGTTTGGCCAGTATTTGGTCTAGCATTAGACGAGTTCAGACAGAATCTTGTTGGGACACAATCAGGCTGGCACAGAATTCTGCAGAGTTAAGTTAGGCAGAAGTTTCTAGTCGTATTTGGGTTATGACAAAAGTCTATTGGACCACAACTGAGATTCTGAGATTTCAGAATTCTGTGGATTCGGACAGAGTGTCACAAACAGGTTGGGGCAGCATCTTGTCCGCCTACAATCAGGCTTAGACAGAAACTCAAGCCACATTCAGGGTGCAATTAGGCCACATTCTGGGTAGAACTCTTTGTGCCACATTTGGGTTCAGACAGAGGTCTGTTGAAACACATTTCGGCTGGGTCAGAGTTCATTGTGTTTAGATGTTAACAGGCTTCAGGCAGAATTAGAAAGAATGTTGGTTGCTCAGTTGACTTTTGTTGGGGTTACAGTCAACCTATATAAATCTCAGTTCTGATTAAAGCTTTGTCCAATGCAAAACAAAGAGAGACAATACCGTTGGTGCATAAGTGAGGGTTTTGGCTAGTAGCATGAAATTCCACACACCTGCTGAGCTCCTTCTGCAGCTCTTGCATATGCTTGTGACACTGAGCATAGTAGGCGGCCTGAGCTTCCACAAACTCATGCAAGCAACGCAAATGATTTACCTGCATGGGGGGGGGGGAGAAAAACAATCCTTAAAAACAAATCACCATCACCAAAAAAAAAAACAAACACGACCAAAAGGCCTTCTGGGAAAGTTTTAAGCTATGAAGAATGTTTCTGTTTTCATTTAATTTGGAACAAAAAACAGACATGTGGATCCCAAAGAGGATGGAGTATGTCAATTATGATAAAGATAAACATCACTTCTCAATGCAGGACATCTTTACACAGGCACAGGGGATATGTTTGTTCCATGACATTAACCCTGACTTGTGTGGGACACAAAATCTGCATACACAAAGCAGTCAGCTGTAGGGGAAGTTCCCAGGTGAGGCAAGCTTATCCATGTCAATATTGACAAACTGAGAGCTAAAAAAAAATAGTGTCTGTTAACGTGTAATTGTTTAGAAATGTGCTCCACAAATAAAGTTTAACTTACATGTGTACTGCTGATGCCTTCTAGGAGGAGACGCGTCACCTCAGCCTGTCTGTCAAATTCTGTTTGAGCAACTCGCAGTTCCTGCTCGGCCTGCTCGGAACACACACATACACACTCGTTCATATGTAATTATGATTACAATAATGAACCTGCATGTGTCTTTGCCTTATAGCACCCTGCATGAACCAGTCTGCCAGTAACATAAGTAAAACAGTCTTAGACATGAACCACTGTATTCATAACCATTGTGTTACAACTTTATGTAAGGCAGATTTTAACTCTTAAGTTTTCTCATCTTCCTATTAGGTGCATTTTACATCATAGCACTTGGAATGACACACACACACACACAATATATATATACATATATATATATATATATATATATATATATATATATATATATATATATATATACACACACACACACATTTTTTTAATATGTACTGTGGTTTTATATATACAGTACTGTGCAAAGACCACCTTTATTTATCTAATTTCCATTTATATGTGTTACTGATATGGCCTGAACGTGATGAAAATGAAAGTGGGCTTTCTCCCCAGACCTGTTGCCAGACCAAACACTGGACACCACATGAACCCTGGTCATATTTATTTTTATATTCCTGGAAGCTCTGAATGAGAAAGAGCTAAACTCGATGGAAAGGATAGCTTCAGGGACAAGTCATTTGACCATTGTTACTACTGTTTACTACCATTGTGTAACGTCCTTTGTTGATGTTAATGACATATTCTTTAATGTTCCCTTGTTCCTTGAAAAACTGGAGCAAACCGTGGCAGATTCCCTGAATAGCACCAAGCTTCTAAGAAGCCTAAACCAGTACAATAACCAGGTTTATTTTGGTGAAGAGGGCTCACAAACTGAAACAAAAAAAAGAATAATAATAACAACGCGTATACTCACAAGCCAGACGTAACACGAGTGGCTGCTACAAAAGTGGCTGTTGTAAAGAGGCAAACTAGCATTTTAACCCATAAGAGCCCAGACCCGTTTCCCCTTAAGGGAAAATAATGAAGGGTCAGTTATAGGATCATAAAAGATCAATCTTATTGTGACAAAGAGGTCACATGGCGTCTTCTGTAAGTATTATAATGTCATAATACTGGTAGCATATGTCACAACAACCACAATTTCATAACTGGTATTCCATCATGGTGTTCTACAAATAGCATCAGAATGGGTATCTGTAATAGAGAAAATGGGTATATGTAATATAGAATATGAGTATATGTAATATAGAATAAGGGTATATGTAATATAGAATATGGGTATGTGTAATAGAATATGGGTATGTGTGATATAGATTATGGGTATATGTAATATAGAATATGGGTATGTGTGATATAGAATATGGGTATATGTGATATAGAATATGGGTATATGTGATATAGAATATGGGTATGTGTAATATATGGGTATATGTTATATAGATTATGGGTATATGTAATATAGAATATGGGTATGTGTAATATGGAATATGGGTATGTGTAATATGGAATATGGGTATATGTGATATAGATTATGGGTATTTGCAATATAGAATATGGGTATGTGTGATATAGAATATGGGTATATGTGATATAGAATATTGGTATGTGTAATATATGGGTATATGTTATATAGATTATGGGTATATGTAATATAGAATATGGGTGTATGTAATATAGAATATGGGTGTATGTAATATAGAATATGGGTGTATGTAATATAGAATATGGGTATATATAATATAGAATATGGGTATATATAATATAGGATATGGGTATATGTTATATAGAAGATGGGTATATGTAATACAGAAAATGGGTATATGTAATATAGAATATGGGTATATGTGATATGGAATATGGGTGTATGTAATATAGAATATGGGTGTATGTAATATAGAATATGGGTATATTTAATATGGAATATGGGTATATGTGATATAGAATATATGTAATATAGAATATGGGTATGTGTAATATAGAATATGGGTATATGTAATATAGAATATGGGTATGTGTGATATAGAATATGGGTATATGTAATATAGAATATGGGTATATGTAATATAGAATATGGGTATGTGTGATATAGAATATGGGTATATGTAATATAGAATATTGGTATATGTGATATAGAATATGGGTATATGTGATATAGAATATGGGTATATGTAATATAGAATATTGGTATATGTGATATAGAATATGGGTATGTGTAATATATTATATGGGTATATGTTATATAGATTATGGGTATGTGTAATATAGAATATGGGTATGTGTGATATAGAATATGGGTATATGTGATATAGAATATTGGTATATGTGATATAGAATATGGGTATGTGTAATATATTATATGGGTATATGTTATATAGATTATGGGTATATGTAATATAGAATATGGGTATGTGTGATATAGAATATGGGTATATGTAATATAGAATATGGGTATATGTTATATAGAATATGGGTATATGTGATATAGAATATGGGTATGTGTAATATAGAATATGGGTATGTGTAATATAGAATATGGGTATATGTGATATAGAATATGGGTATGTGTAATATAGAATATGGGTATGTGTAATATAGAATATGGGTATATGTGATATAGAACATGGGTATGTGTAATATAGAATATGGGTATGTGTAATATAGAATATGGGTATATGTAATATAGAATATGGGTATATGTGATATAGAATATGGGTATGTGTAATATATTATATGGGTATATGTTATATAGATTATGGGTATGTGTAATATAGAATATGGGTATGTGTGATATAGAATATGGGTATATGTAATATAGAATATTGGTATATGTGATATAGAATATGGGTATGTGTAATATATTATATGGGTATATGTTATATAGATTATGGGTATATGTAATATAGAATATGGGTATGTGTAATATAGAATATGGGTATATGTAATATAGAATATGGGTATATGTTATATAGAATATGGGTATATGTGATATAGAATATGGGTATGTGTAATATAGAATATGGGTATGTGTAATATAGAATATGGGTATATGTGATATAGAATATGGGTATGTGTAATATAGAATATGGGTATATGTAATATAGAATATGGGTATATGTGATATAGAATATGGGTATATGTTATATAGATTATGGGTATGTGTAATATAGAATATGGGTATATGTGATATAGAATATGGGTATATGAACATTAGAGCTCTTAAATGGGTTGAAACCTTATAGGCACAAAAACGAGACTTTATAATGAGCTGGTTTTGTCTCTAACTGCACTAACCAAGCACATCACCATTTTCTAAATGAGGTCATATGTTCACCAACGGTCATGTGACTGCATCCAGGATGTTCAGTATAGGTCACTCAGGGACTTCATGTGTTTAGGTGAAGGATAAATCTGTATAAAGAACTTTACAGACTTATAAATGGCTTGTGACACATACGTCACTGTGGGCTCTTATGTGTTAAAACTGGCCCCAACAGGGCCTTACAATAATAATACAAGTGCAAAAGCATGATCCTGACAAAGTGAGGGCAATATAAGTCACTAAGGCCAAATTCCAAGTTACTAAACTTTATCCTAAACTACTTACACTCACACCTCCACTTACAAAAGAAAACTGCCAGCATATTATTAAAACATAAATACTCACCAGACAAAATAATAAAAACGGGTGAACCTGGGCAGCTTGACTTTAAGCCAGACCGAAACAGAAAATGAGAATGGGATCTCTCCCCAGACCTGCTGCCAGACCAACAGTGGACACCATAATCACAAGCACTTTTGTAGTCCTAAAAGCTCTCAATGGACAAAGGTTAAACTGGAGGGAAGTATATCTCCATGAACAAGCTAATGCCAAAAACAAGTAAATCTCAAAAAAACAAAGCCAAAAAAATATGAATAATTTGCTAGGCACATATTAAAGCAGTCACACTGCGTCAAACTCCAATTCTCACACAAGACTGACTCTGTGAGTAGGTCTGCTGAACAGCTCGGCACACACGGTGTTTGAATGGCCCCTGTGTGCTTCATGATACTTCTTGGAGAGGTAATTAGGGTGGGTAAAAAAGGACTGCCTGGCTCACGGGAGCGCTACTGAAGCAGTTTCAGAGTGAGAGAGGACATTGACGCTTGGTTTTTCTGAGAAGTCACATGCCCTCGTACAATGCGACTAAAGAGGGGAACACCCCAATGGATGCAGACAGGCACACAGAAGGGCAATTATAATTCAAGGTCACGGCAGTAGCTGTTAAGAAGATGCCAACACTTGTAAAATCGCTGATTTCTTCCTAACCTTTGCTTTTACTGTAATTAAACAAATGAAGGATCTGTTATAACATTTGCACAGTACTGCATAATCCCTGACTGCAGCCACACTCTCACTACAAGTTGGACCACTCCCAGCTCGACACCAATAAGGTAGATGTTCCCGATAAAATGACAAATGAGCACCGTTTAAAGTAGATGGACCAACTAAACTAGGAATATCCTGCTATTCTAGCTATTCCATCTACTGGAATGAATGGAGAGTCATGCAACATGAATCTTCTCCAGGAGACTTTTACAGGACTTTCTTCTTCAGCACATACTTACTTTGTCCACTTCTTCACTCCACAGCTGATCACACGCAGCAGAACAGACAAGAGAGGTGACATTAACAATTGATAACATCACATCAGAGGGAGCGTGAATCGGCAGGACTGCACATTATAAAGCTAAGCATGGGAATGAGGTCACATGAAGTGCGATGACGTCATATTCACTGTGATAATGGCTTCTGTGCAGTTGGTTTCTTGGTGCACATGAACGCAGTCTCTTTTACTACCTTATACGGTGGGTGTTTATTTTGAACCAGGGTATAAAGGACTGGGGTATGAGGCGAAAAATAAAAAAGGACTGCATATGGGGGCAATGTTTTAATAATAGAAAAAGTATTAAAGGAATACTCCAGAATCTTGTACTGTACCCTACAGGCACTAACCACAGGCATTTCCTTTTCCCTACCCACAATATTCCTACATCCAATTGTGCCTTTGCACGAAATATGTGCAACACTTCTGGTTAGCTGTAAAAACACAAAATAAAATTTTGAGCGCACAAACACTACATTAACGTGATGTGATTTTGTTTTCTCTCATCCATCTACTATAGAAGGACAGAAGCATATAACGAACTGGCCAAAAGTAACTTTTTAAAGCATCTTGTGTATTTTATTTTATCATTAGCAAGCGACAGAAAGGCCACAAATAACCTAAAGCGTTTCGATGCATAGCATTATCTTCATAGCAGTAGAGTTGGGCGGTTCTGTTGAAGGTGGCAGACATATTAGTTTATTTAAAAGCACACAATGATGCTCAACAATTGTGGGGCTCTGGAGGTCCTGCAATCATGAAACTGCTGTTTTAAGGAAGTTCAGCTGACAGTAGTGCGTTCATTAAGTAAGATCAAATCACTTTAGTCATGTTAAACTGATTGTGAATCATACTTACTGGCAGAGTCGTCAAGTTTGTTTGTGTGGGACATATGTAATAGGATTTTAAGTAAATGGACTGGAGTAACTTGCATAAATTTGTATTTTAAACATAGGAATAAATAAAAAAATAAGTCGATGAATGATCTCAGTGGGCCACTTTTAGTGCAATAGACTTGTCCTGTGATCTGAGAAACTGCTTTCACTACCGGTTTTGCAATCGTCAGAAGGAAAACCACGGGAGAGCACTGCGCTTTCTAGAGCGGCGTCTGATTGAAACATTCTGTCTCCAGCCACTGATTTAGCTTCGCTGGACATAAAACACTTAACAAGCTAGCGCCACCACATGGGCTTCACCAAAACTATGTTTCACGACTCTTCGTTTCATTACCAGAAGTTATGCAAATACAGAGGTCATGGGGAAAATACTGTGGATTCTTAGAAGACAACTAAACATGATGCTGAAAACCTTCCCTTTTCACAACAACATGTTTTCTGTTCTTTTCTAAGTTCAGATTACAAAAACAACTATCCATGGTAATCAACAATATGCTCCAGTTATGATAGTTTGAGATCGGGGAAGCATTCGCTTAACTATACTTTCATTCCGGTCACATTGCTGCCTCCATATGGAGGATCAAGTAACAGGCATTGCTGCACGACTGAGTGTAGCCACATAGGAAACGTTATTGGACTTCTGACTTTGAATGAGACAGTTTGGGCCCTTTCCCAGGGGTGGGCCTAACAATATTCTTTATTATGCATTCATATGCCTGTCTCCAATGGCCCAGGCTAATCATGAACAGAATGTGCAACTAAAACACCCACTAGACGGTTAGATTTAAAAGAGTCTGGTTCACATACCAGCAAGACATGAGACACCTGCAATTAAAGATGCCTAAAGCCATTGCATGTCAAGCCTTTGTGTGGTGGCCTAGTTCAATGACTTGGAATTCTAGGTCCAAGACAAACACGGAACTCACACATAACAATCAGACAGATTTCCCTTCCAGGCACACATTCTCATAAAATAGGTAGGGCTCTACTGCAGAACAGCGTTCATCAGGCATACATGACACCCACACAGGCTTTTCATGACAATTGACATAAACCTATACATAACCGGCAGCTCACTAGTCTTCCTGAGGCGAAATGATGTAGGCCTTTCACAATGACTTTGTAGCTCCGTGCACAGTGGTGCAACCCTGATACCATGATGTACCTTGCCAGGTCCGACTGGGTGGACTAAAGTAAGCAAATGGTTTGTGGGTTTAGGTGAGCTGTCATGAAAGACGTAGGTAGGTGGCCTGTATGAACCCTGCCCTTTAGTGAAGACTGTACAGCAGTGTGCTGGTTTCACACACTGCATAACTGGCCAAGCAGTTTCCATCTCCTCATGTCTCCTCCATACAGAAGCATACAGTGGTTATTACTCAGCACACAAAACATTACACAATGGGACCATAACACAGCGCACACCACATAGGCTTTCCAGAGACATTTTGATGGGTGCACACAACATACAAACAGTAATGGCAAAACAGTGACAAACATTTGATGACCTGTCTTTACAACATCTACAACACCAAAAGATCAGTTGTCTACTTATTTTCTGCCAGTTGAACCATCTAGTGAGGATAAGCGATCTGAACTTGGGGAAACTATTTAGAAAGACACAATCCTACTTTTGTAAGCCACTCTTCGTACTAGAGCACTTTTAAAGCTGCACTACGTACGTTTGGAGATTTGCAGACCCCTCTGGTGGATATTTGTAATTGTAAGCAATTTGCAGAACATTTTTGTAGTGTCAGTGATGAGCTGAGCACCCCCAAGCAGATGAATCTGGCCAGCTGAAGTTACCTTTACTGAAAATCCCTTATAATCAAGAAACGATATACATCATTAGGCGAATGTAGTACTGGAAATCTAGCCTAAGGACTTATTGGCACACTCTTGGAGTTCAGGCTTGAGCTGAAAAGATCATTTCCATCTATTACGAGTGTAAATCAAGTCTTTAAAAGTCCGTAAAACAGGTTTTTTGCAGCTTTAAGACGCACAAATCCAGGTTTTCTTTTAATGTGTAACATAATTCACGCCCTAAAATTGATTAAGCTGTGCTGCAGCCGTAGTATAAAATGTGATTTGTAGGCTGCAACACAAAAACTGCAGCAAAAACTACTAAATCATCATGAGGGGACAAAGTACGCTTTTGGCAAAGAACAAAGATTCTGAGCAGAAAGCACATTTGTTTTGTGTGGTTAAAGGAGGTTGTTACCACAACCTGCTGCACGGAAATGAGTTTCCACAATCTGTATTTCATTCAATACCTAAGGGACGCAGTACCAAAAGCTTAGTGTGGTTCTTGCCAGGACAGAATCAGGCATAATAGCTCTATCCTTCTAATGAATTTGTCCTTTGCCTAAGAATGTGACTCACGGCAGCGGAAATAAAACTTCTTTCTCAGTTAACTATGATTTTCTTCTTATGAAAGCGCTGTTTACGTATTGCAGCTTGAAGTGCCTACGTTACTAGGCCACTATCTAAAAGGGCTCTTTGCACCTAGGACGCCATCACCTTTCTTTCAGCATTCTCACTCAGATCCTCTTCCCACTGAATGGGCCGTGTATGGAAGGACAGACAGAAAAGCACAATCTCTTAAAGAGTGGCCCACACACATTCCCGCCCATCACTCTTGTCTCTCTTCTCTCTCCATCCTCCCAACCTTCCTAAGGATTCTTACCTACAGCTGGCGGCGCAATTAATTTTGGAAACATGATGGCAGCAGTAACAATCATTTACAAGAAATAATCTCATTATACTTCGCTTTCGGTTCTTTCAAATGTCTGGAAATTCCAGTCAGCTGGCAAAAGCCTTTTCACGTTTCTCAGAGCTAGGGTGAAATAGGTTTTCTGAGCAGGAAATATGTGAATCCGGCACATGGGTGTGTTTGGGAATTATTAAGCTATTGAAAGTGAGTGGGTGTGCATTTTTTTTGTTTGGGGGAAGCCAGATTTAGATACAGATAAAGATAAAAGATAAAAGAGAGAGAGAGAGAGAGAGAGAGAGAGACAGAACGAGAGAGAGAGAGACACAGACAGACACTTTGTTCTCTGCAGCATTCTTACCGCAGACGCACTGGCAGACAGAATATAATTGCGAGGTCTAGTCTCCTGAAAATCAGGTGCAGCCTACAGGTGGAGGGGGGAAACAGAATTTTACACAGAATCATGCATTCACATAAAACTGGCTCAGCACACCGAGCACTCAGCTGCAACAAAAAAAAAAAAGATGTTAATGCAAACCGAGGCAAGCAAGCAACAAACCAAAAACAAGATGCACAGCCACACAGTAATCCTTCATCATTCTCAAAAAAACAAGCAGCAGCAGTCTTAAGCACTACACAGACAGGTTGCAGTTGGGGAAGTGGGGTCACTTTACCGCAGGATATTGGTTTATGACCGATTTGCACAAATAAGAAATCTCTGCGTAAATTACAGAGAGGAGAGAGGCTACGTAATTTACATATGCCTAGCAGAAAAGTCTATCTGTAATATCTTCAGCAGCTAACATGTCCAAACATGATTTTGTTAATCATCTTCCTGAGCTTAGCTGAACAGGGGTGATGTTGCTGCAGGTTTTAATTCCAATTAGGCTGCAGCACACCTAACCACATGTACAGTAAGTCAGTCTCAGTCAAACAGCTGGCCAGGTGTGCTCCTGCTTTGCTGGAATGAGAACCTGAAGCCACACCAGTCCATATAAGACTGGCCCCTCTTCAGGGGTCTTCAGGGGTTCTATAGTAAAGACAGTGGTTACATATGGATCATTCTAACAAAACGGTTCACTTTATAACACTGTCTTAAACACACGTTAAGTTTGAGTATTGGTATGATTGTTTTGATTTGACAAAATCATTCTTTTTCAATAAAATAAACATTATTATTAGATTTTAGTCTAATATATATATAATCATTCCTTGTAAAACTGGTTGAATACTAACTGAATACTTTGTTTTGAACTAATTGGTTTGTTATATACAGTACCGAAACATTTGAATGTGTAATGATTCCTCTTTTTCATGGTTACATGGTGGGAAAAAAAACGATCATCTCCATGATGGAAAAACTTGCTGTATATAGGTCTTTAAAGAACCTTCAAAAATGGTTCTGTATGCCACAAAAATGCAGTTCTGGTAATATTACAAGTCATGGAACGCATTAGGTGGAACTAGATTATCTTCCACATAATGTCTGGCTTTTTGTCTATGCCTCCTTAAACTCTGGGACGCTAAAGCGCAGAGGTGTGCGGTAATGTATCACTTCATTGTTATACTGCACCAATAACGATACAATAAGTACCCTAAGAAAAAGAGGGGTTGTGTTTCATTTGGAAAAGAAAAGAAAAAAAAAGAAGAAATGGACTTGGTATGATACCACTGTTTTCCGGCTGATGCTGGCGCATTCAAACTGTGGCTTCTGACAATAAACCACATGCGTACAGTAAAGTTAGCATAGTTGGAAATCATTTTTCAGATGACGACTGAAAGGTCTTCCACAGGATGCTCTTACAGCTACAGCTCTGCTAAGTATTGTTTTACAGATGAGGAGGCTCATTTCCATAAAAAATATGACCCTCAAATTCATAATCACTTAAGGATAAAAGGAAAGTTTTTTTTTGGAAAGTTGCGATTCTGATTATCATAATGACCTGTGCATTTTCTTCCACATTTTGCAATTCAATATATAATCCAATACCCACTCCGAGGGCCACCGGATAACTACAAAGCACAGGGGCCCACCAAAAAATCTAAAACCAACTTTTATAAATGCAATTTTTCCAAGACATTTGGTTAAAGAACAATTTTGATATGGCCAAATTCAAACGAGTGAGCATAAAAGTGCCTCCAAAACCTCTCCATCCATGGCTAGCCAGCAGCTATAATTAGCCTTAAACTACTGCCTCCACCCTAGTACACACCTACCGGAGGTCCTTGGCCCACATGCTGAGAAAACCTGTTCTAACTCACATTGACCTGTATGCAGTTTGAGAAGCAAGTTTTTACAGAAACAGTTCTGTGTGACTGGTGGCTTCCAACATTTGTTAGGACCAGTAGTCTAGCGGCTCTAGTTCTAAACTAAAGCAAAATATCGTCTGCATTGATGGTTTTATAGATATTAGATATTTCATTTTTAACAAACCATGCTAAGTGTCATTAGCTTCATCAATAGCGTGAATTACTGCAGACAGTCAACATCACCCCATAAACTTTCATCATTCTGCATGTTTTAATGTTCAGTGAGTCACTGAGGTAAAACAATAACTATCCTATTGATTTAGACCACAAAGAATACACCTGGAGGCACTTACATCTGGAGGCACTTACATCTGGAGGCACTTACATCTGGAGGCACATAGTGTCTAAGTGCCTCCAGATGTGAAACTTTTCCCATATAATATTACATAATACGAAGTGAATGATACCCTACCTTCCCATGTAGATCTAATCCCATCTCAGTACTTGTCTGCATTACAATTTGTTTGTGCCCCTCAAACCACAAGACCCGTGATGTGGAACCACACCTTAAATTCTCACTCCTACAATATTAGTTGATATATCAGCCTCAGAGCTAATTATTACTACTTATTACTGATTCAGTCCTCTGAGTAGTTATTGCATAAGTGCACACCTAACTATTAGTAACTGAATAAGTTGTAACTGAATAAGCCTGTAAATTTAAGTGGCTAAATCCTCTTTAAAAAGCAAGGTTAGGTGCTGGTCTTTCCATGTTGGACAAACGAATGCGTCTGGATTATATAAAGTCAAAATGGAACTCCACAAGTTTACCAAAAAAATTATATATACTGTAATTCAGTTATAGAGATGTGAACAGACTAATGGTCTGATGTACCAGGAGTCATAATGCCAACAAGATAAACACCGTCATTTTATTACCTTTAACATGTTGTAATGTTGCCATGGTAAAACGTTAGTAAATATAAAAAATAAATAATTTTTAATACGTTTTTTTGGGCGGGGGAGTATTTTTCCTCGCAATGTCCTGCATGTACCGCTTTGTCATAGGGATTAAATTACATTTGAAAAGAAAACATCAAAGTACTACAATAAATCAAATGGGTCAGCCACCAGGGAGTCTGACTCAGTAAGTTTCACATTTGGCATTTCACACCATATGACTCAGAAAGGCTTTGTTCTCACCCATGCGAACTTCTCAAACAACAAGCCTTGGGCAGGTCCATAATGTAGCCTATAGACATGATCCATGTATCTCTATCATACTTGCAGCTGTATGTGCTGCTTTTATGCACAATTACCCAGAGGATCAGATTAGGGGGGCTCACTGCCAGCCAAGACTGGAAACAGCTGAGAGCTGCACAGGAATTTACCGCAGGTTTTTAACACTGTCGTTATTGACAGAAGTTTGTTTAGTTATTACATGTGTCTTTAAATTTCTTTTCTGATGCATTTTCACACTGAAACACAGCTCAAGTGGCCTTTACGTTCATGAATTTGTAAAATCAGCTACGTATTGCTTCAATCTTGTGCATTTCCAGCATTATGAACAGCTTAAAGTATGATGATTTCTTTTCAGACCTTAACCCTACCTTACATCTCCAACCTTAACTAAAATAACTAAAAACATTGAAATTCTAAATTCTTTATGCTGCCAACAACAGTATTTCTGACTGATTACTGGAAATAAATGTAGATCTCTATCCGGTATAGGGATTTTTGTTATGATCAGAATATATATATTATATATTTAATTCTAACTATTAATCAATACTGCTAAAACTACAGTAGTATGATGTATTAACAACCACTACAAAATACCACAATGTACTTGCAAGGTAAACCTCCTTAAATCTATTTAACTTTTTTTATTTAAAGTTGTTTGATGCCAAATCTACTTTATATTCGAGTCACCTTGACCAACATGCTGAATTACAGTGAACATTTTAAACTGAGCCCCAGGGCAGATTTTTATCAGCAATAAACTCTCAAATCATTAAACAAGGGTTAAAGGGAAACTAGAAAGCAAAACATTAATTTCATTCCGGAGTGTGGAGTTTCTTTCCTGCTTTTACATTCCAATTTAACAGCGTGCCATCAGCTGTTACACAGGACACCGGACGTGCAGAGCCTGCAGCAGCACGATGATTCTCCCCATGCTAAAGGGGTTGAACTTGAGGTGTGTCCAAAAGGCACGCCCACTTATCCCCACACTTTAGAACAACTATACAGTTTCCCTATAATTATAGACATCAAGGTTTTCAATATCTGAGCTGGAACACCCTTCCATATTTAATTTAAATCCTGGAAGAGGGTTCTGCTGTGTTCTAACTGATTTCACACTTTGTTCATACAGCAGTGGTGGTTGATGCTTTCTGACACAAGGGAGGGAGAGGTTTCATGTTAAGTCGACACTCATATATATATATATATATAAAAAAAGTGTATTATATAAAGTATTATTATAACAAACAAACTAAATGTATTTCTTGATTTTTTGTATTCAATATTATGTAATAGTTTTTAACACAATGGACAATATGAAGTCATACATTTAGTAATACATCTTTTTTTTTTTTTTTTTTTTTTTTAAAGCCCGTTGTCCAAAGATCAGTGACCATTACTCCTCTAAGACAGCATTTAAAAAAGTCTGGCTGCAATAAGGTTCTACAGGAAGTGCTTCAGCACGGTAGCATGAGACGTGCTTCAGTAGGATTCTACAGGACATGCTTCAGTACGGTTCTGACAGACGTGCTACAGTAGGGCTGTGCAAGCCAAGCGTGCTACAGTAGGTAGGTTTCTACAGGACATGCCTCAACAGGGTTCTATGGGATGCTCTTCTATGACATGCACTTCCATGGTTTCTGCACACTCATTCATGCAGACTATGCTCTCTATTAGACACAGCCTGGGGTGAATTAACAGCACCAGAGTCCAGTGAAACGATACACATTTCACACTCTGTAACTGCAAATAAATACTGCCAGCAATACAAAAGCACTGTTAACTATTTCAGTGCTGTGTTACTATGAGATTTTAAGTGGGAGCCATGTTTCCTGTGTAGCCTTAAAACAGCTGCTGCTCACAGAATTAATAGATAGCAATTGCCAGGCATGACCCAAAGCTAGGGACAGATTAGTTTGACGCAATTTAACAAGCTGTCTGGAATGAGCAATCATAGGCTTTCAATCTCCGGCATGTAACAAGACCCCTGTCTAGCTCACAGGAACTTTAGCGTTGTCAATTGGGCAACAGTGCTGAGTCACAGTTTAGATCTCTTAAACTTAACTTTGTCCACTGATGAATCATTCAGATTCAGATTCAGATCCCCCTTTAAAGTCCTTCTGCCAGTAAAGTCAAATATATCTGCTGGAGTCATAGTCACACTCTATTTGAAATTATGCTTTCCCTGATGAAATGACCATGACTGAGGCTGGAACGGAAGATTGGTGATGAAACAAATCCTTCACCTGGATCCACAGTGGAGAAAATAAATATTTGATCCCTTGCTGATTTTGTAAGTTTGACAAAGATACGAACAGTCTATAATTTTAAGGGTAGGTTTATTTTAACAGTGAGAGACAGAATATCAAAAAGAAAATCCAGAAAATGACATTGAATAAAATATATAAATTTAATTGTATCTTGCAGAGAGAAATGAGTATTTGATCCCTCTAACAAACATTAAGAGTTCTGGCTCCTACAGACCAGTTAGATGCTCCTAATCAACTCGTTACCTGCATTAAAGACAGCTCTCTTAAATTGTCACCTGTATAAAAGACACCTGTCCACAGACTCAATTAATCAGTCAGACTCTAACCTCTCCAACACGGGCAAGACCAAAGAGCTTTCTAAGGATGTCAGGGACAAGATCATAGACCTGCACAAGGCTGGAATGGGCTACAAAGCCTTAAGTAAGACGCTGGGTGAGAAGGAGATGACTTGTTGGTGCCGTTGTAAGAAAATGAAAGAAATACAAAATGACTGTCAATCGACCTCGATCTGGAGCTCCATGCAAAATCTCACCCCGTGGGGTATCCTTGATCATGAGGAAGGTGAGAAATCAGCCTATAACTACACGGGGGGAACTTGTTAATGATCTCAAGGCAGCTGGCACTGCAGTCACCAAGAAAACCATTGGTAACACATACGCCACAATGGATTAAAATCCTGCAGTGCCCGCAAGGTCCCCCTGCTCAAGAAGGCACATGTGCAGGCCCGTCTGAAGTTTGCCAATGAACACCTGGATTATTATGAGAGTGACTGGGAGAAGGTGCTGTGGTCAGATGAGACAAAAATTGAGCTCTTTGGCATTAACCGTCCCCACTGTCAAGCATGGAGGTGGAAGCATTATGTTTTGGGGGTGTTTCTTTGCTAAGGGCACAGGACTACTTCACCGCATCAATGGGAGAATGGATGGAGCCATGTACCGTAAAATCCTGAGTGACACCCTCCTTCCACCCTCCTTAAAAATGGGTCGTGGCTAGGTCTTCCAGCATGACAATGACCCAAAACATACAGCCAAGGCAACAAAGGAGTGGCTCAAAAAGAAGCACATTAAGGTCATGGAGTGGCCTAGCCAGTCTCCAGACCTTAATCCCATAGGAAACGTATGGAGGGAGCTGAAGGTCTGAGTTGCCATGATTTAGAGATGATCTGCAAAGAGGAATGGCCCAAAATTCCTCCTGACATGTGCGCAAAACTCAATCAACTACAAAACATGACTGCTGTCCTTGCCAAGAAGGGTTTTGCCACCAAGTATTAAGTCTTGTTTGCTAGAGGGATCAAATACTTATTTCTCTCTCCAAAATGCAGTTAAATCTATATATTTTATACAATGTAATTTTCTGGATTTTCTTTTTGATATTCTATCTCTCACTGTTGAAATAAACCTACCCTTAAAATTATAGACTGATCATATCTTTGTCAGTGGGCAAACTTACAAAATCAACAAGGGATCAAATATTTATTTCCTCCACTGTAGGTAACGAGTGGAGACCTGTGTGCAGCTATGCTTAGCCATCGCCAGTTCTCAATAATCATGCTCCTCAAAGAAACAGAAAGCTGCTCAGTCTTTAGTCAAATATATATCCTGAAGTAAGGTGGCAGAGCTTCCCAAAATTCCATACTGTGTGGGTGAACTTTGGGTTCATGATGATTGTCTTATTTTTCTCAAATTTCACCATTTCACCTTTTTCAAAGAGTGTGTTACTTTAACCTAGATGTTTGCCAGTGCAGCCTATACTGAAAATCAGTAGCATCTGTAATAAGTGGCAAAACATCATCACGCCATGTCTGTACTGGGATTAGGGCAGTCTACAAAAATGGGCTCTGGCTGCTTTGTTGGTGCTGTGCACTATGGGCTACTGTTGAAAGTAAAAACTCCTTTTTCAGAGTGGCCGAGTCGCTAAATAGCTACCAGAGGTGTGCCAACACTCCTATACAACTAAATTTCTAATTGAACCAAAAGTAGAAAACTGTTTTTCATTGAGAGTCTGTAATGACTTGTTCCCTTGTTCCGTCTGAGAGCTGTCATATATTACTAACTGTGGTAGAAGCTACAGAAGAGGGAGATTTAGACATTTTCTACAGTGTGGGGTTATTCTTTTGTATCGAACTTGATGAATTTCATTTTACAAATAAACGCTGTGGAGGCATATGACTACAGCATGCTATAAAAAGCAAATGCACACTATCTGCTGCTATTTGTGTGACTCTTGCTTAATGTAGTGCAGTCCAGCTATATCTATATTGGTTTTTTCCATGATTGTTCTTTACAAAGAGACGTAGGACTTGGCTGATTGGAAAAGGGAGGGGAAAGTCAATGCAAAGGTTAAACCAGGGGAAACGAGAGAGAAACAAGAAGCGAGATGAACACAGTCTCATACACGCAGATACACACACACAGGCACACAATGGTACTCACATCTCCCTCACACTGTGCAAATGACAATAAAGATACATGTTAGTTCACATAAGAGGAAGTACAGGACTGCTCTTCTCACACGTAGACAGACACATTCACATAAAAACCAAAAACATGGAAAGTAGCAGCTTGTTTAGGGTATTTACATGTGCTGGTTAACCTCAGGATCTGCAACTTGAAAGTAAATCAAATTCCTTAAGCATGGCTGTAGGGGTGGCCGATATGACAGTTTTTACCATACACTTATTTAATATATGCTACAAGATATTTGGACACCCAACAAAGTGTATTTCAACTGTTTAAAAATCTTGAGCATATTAATACACCTGTTTAAAAAAAAAACAAAAAAAAACATGCTTTTAATTTGAGCACTAGATGAACGCAGCTCAGCTAAACGAGAGAAAGTAAAGGTGACAGTGAGTGAGAGAGTGAGCAGCAAATGCAAATAAGTTAGCTAGCAACCACACATAACTTAGCACAGTTGTCCAAGTTTAATGAACCTTTATTTACTTTATAAGAATGTGTTGTGGTTAATCTGACCTTTACTTAAAAGGGAATTCACATTTTCATAGAGTATAAATATGGCTGATGGGCTGTGGTGCTGGAATTAAAATAAACAATAACATAAAAGAGGATCCTCTATAGCACTGACAAAGTTACCTGGTTAAAGCTAAGGCAGGTAAGAGGTCAGGCTACCCACTGTATATGTTAAATATTCTATATTTACTGCCAGTTTTAAAAGAGAAACAAACTCATTCAGGGTCATACTCAAAGAAGACATTAAGACATACATTAGGCCTAACACATACATTCAAAGCGGTGTGTATTTGTAACAGATGTGCTAAATGGCTTTGTCTTCACATCCCACAGACCCCCAAACTTCCCACCTCAGCGGCAAATTACATTTCAAATCTGGGGGAAACACTGCGTTACATCATAATTAGTTTTTCTGAGCATATTGCAGATATTATATACTTAAAGCGCCATGAACACCTGTATGTTTTATTTCAATGGGAGCATAATTAGGTCCGTTAAATTCGATTTTGTTTAAAATAAAGTATTCAGAAATCATGACATTTTTTTTTCTTTCTTTTTTTTGCTGCAATATATCAAACCTTAAATAAAGGAAACATTGTGAGATATATTGCAAAATGTTGTAAAGTATCATCATGCTATATTTTTGCCACATCGTCCACCCCTACATAGTGGTTTTATTTGTGTGATCAATTTGGCCTCAGGACATAATGTCACTTTTCCATTTACACATTCATTCCCTGAGTAAGAATAGCTTAGTGGTAGCTCAGATAGAGATCCTTACCAAAGAATTTTCTGAGTCATCAAACTTTTATGTAACTGAAAGAGGGTCATTGTAAATCATGTTTTAAATTGGGATAAAATTAGAAACTATCAAATGGAAAACAAATAAAAATGGAAAAGAGCCTCTGGCTACAGAATTAAATCGCCTATGCTAGGACATATCATCACAAGCCGAGCGGCAGAAGTATTTATGACTAAGAGACACTGAAGAACTCATTGCACACTCTGGCTACCCAACTTCCCCTGTTTAAGGAGTTCCAGGAGTGAATTTGAAAGGGGTTTGTCTACAGACTTCCTGAGGCGCTGATGCAACTCGATCACGAGTGCACACTTAACCACACTCTTCCAAAGGGATTCCATTATGCAAGATGATGATTCATCAGGCAGTACTGCGCAACTAGCAATAGAAAAGCCGACTCCATGTTGTAGTGGAAGCCGGCTGGGCACAGGATGTGGACATGGTGAAGTGAAATATAGAGGAAAGGGGAAGTTTTTTTTGGAGCAAGATGTGGGTGGATCCAAAAACGCAGAGGATAACTAACAGGAAGGTCAGGAGGGTTAAGAGATGACTCACAGCAGCCTTGGCCTCAGCTAGCTTGGCCTTCTTCAGTCGTGCTTTGCAGACATCCAAGTCAAGACGGCGGTTTTCCAGCAGCCTTCGCTCTTTCTGGAAACAGAGATTAATTAATGTTCCTGCAGTTCCTGAGAAATCAAAATATCTAAATGTGTGCTTTAAGAGTGAAATAGTATTTTATGTGCAGCTCCAAAGAAACATGCTCATCCGTAGACCCAAGTTCTGAGATGGTCCACTGGAGATTTTTCACTAATTCACATTGCAGAAGCAGGTCATATCTTAAATTAGATATAATATTTTGTTTTACAGCATCTTATCTTCAATTAGCGATTTCTATTCCACTCAATATAGGTTAATAGGCTAATAATTAGTCGTTTGTTACCAAGTCACCCCTGACCTGCACCAAAATAGCAATCAATTGAAATCCAAGTATATCTATCTATCTATCTATCTATCTATCTATCTAATAATGTGTGTGTGTGTGTGTGTGTGTGTGTGTGTGGCCATGCAACCTCAAAAGACAAACACTGGCAGCACCAAGTCCAGGATTTCCATGTGCATCACCAAGTTGACTGGAGTGGTGTATGTGTATGCCACAGTGTTCAAAAAGTCCTTGGCAACTCACTGAGATAGTTCTCCAGTCGCCCTCTAGAAAGTTCCGGAGAGGAGTGAGGAAACTGACCGCTGATGCTTGTAGGAACTCTCTCTCTGCGCCACCAAGTTTTTTCTGATACTCTCCTACTGTGATCAGTGTACTGCCTGTAAACACATGCACATACAGGTTACCTGTAGCATCCAACCAGCACCTGTTATCAACAATATCAGGCAAATTTGGGATTGTACTATTACAGTCCTAAGTATCAGTTTAAATGGACCATATACTTTGGCAAATAGAATTTTTTTGGGGTTTGTTGTTGTTTTTGTGTTTTGTTTTTTTTTTGCTGACATAGTTTTGCCTTAGAATCAAATTGTTTAGCAATATGAAATACTGGCTGGAACTCTGAGCAATTTCTAATCTAGCCATCTGTGGATCGGAGTCCAAGAGTCACTCTCTCTAGGCAGGCTGGATAAACATGCCATTCTTGCCATCCAACTCCCCCTCCCCAAAGCTCATTATCATAGTTAGCATTTCTTCTTCAAGCATAGTACATCAGAAAATACATCTGCAATAATCCTTTCCAGTGCATCAAATTGGGGGTTAAAATTTAGAAGCACTAGTCAACCCAGATCGAGACACAAACTTTTTTTGCTGGTTACACGTCTCATGTCTCAGAGGAAGCATATGCCAGCCTTTACCCTCCCAGTTTGGTAGTATTAAAGGACATGGGAGACTTGGTAATTGGTTGGAAACTGGCAATGCCTAAACGGGGGCAAAACTGGGTACTAAGCCTTGTGGAAGGGGTAGCACTTTTCTGTGGGGTACTACTCAGAAGGTTACATGACACCTACACATGCTTGCAGTGACAACTGGCATACAACCCTATATAAACGTATACAAATGCAGTAAACCAATACGCGAGGTTACATTTTCCAATGTTGAAAACAGGTAGCTAAAGTAGCCTTGACGACAGATGACGCCTTTTGTGGCATGTATTTCATGTTTGTGTGCTTCAATATGGAGATGCCATTCAAGATTTTGCATAAGGACATGTTCAGTTTTATTGTTTTGTTTCAAAGCAAAATTTGGATCAGAAGAACTGACATTAATCTGCATAGTTTAATATCACTAATACCTGCTCACTGCCACTATAGTTAGGGTCAGCAGCACCTTTCTCTTTAAAAGAGAATTAGGGACATGCCTGTTGCTCAGCTTTCAGTTTAGTGCACAAGCGACACGTGCTGTGCTTAATATTAGGATCTTGCAAAATTTTGACTGTAATAATAAAATTAAAATAATTAAGCATTTCGCAGAAGTACACTACTAAACAACTGGCACAATCACAAGGGTAACATCTGCTTAAAACATCAGTCATTATTGTTTTTCAGCCACAATAGAAAAATCAATAGTAAAACAGAATGAACAGAATAATATGTAAACAAAGATCAATATTGCTTTCTAAATTGGTTTCAATTTTCGCCAGTGTTTTTCCCCCCACCTTAAATGGAGCAGTCGTTGCATTCTGGCAATTACAATCAGTTCAACTGGCTTATACTTACTCCATGTTATACAATATACTCATTGACAAGAAAAGGAGTTGTTGGAGTTCAATGAAACTTACTGTATGTGAATGTAACGACGACATATGTAAGTGATTACAATACTAGAGTGAAAGGATAAGTTTATTGAAGAAGCCTGTAAAATAAATAAATAAAATAAATAAAAATTGCTGCTGTAACACTGTAAATTTCCCCACTGTGGGACTAATAAAGGATTATCTTATCTTATCTCATCTTAAAACCTAAAGTAGGCTCTAGTACCCTGTTGGGCCGCCTCTAACCTGGATACAAGATGTGGTCAGGCAAACAGGTCCGGTATGGTATCACATGGTAGCACATTTGCCCACAGATGTTGCAGCTGGGCCTGTAGATTCTATACACTAAGAGCCTGCTAAAGTTGGCATCCTAGCTGGTCCCATAAATGCTCAATTGGCTAGAAATCAGGTGATTGGGCAGAGTTGTAATCTCGCGAAGACATTCCTGGGAAATCCTTGCTGTACATTTGAGAGCTTGATCCTGCTGAACCCTGCGACGAAAGGCAACACATACGGACAGAGAATGTCCTGCACATTTCCCTAAGCTGATGGTGTACCTCGTATCACTACTAGGGATGACCAACCGATGTATGCAAAAAGATAATCCTTTACTGATCCCACAGTGGGGAAATTTACAATAGCTCCCCAGATCATCATACCAGTGTTTGGGCAATGTGTCACTCCACATAAAAGGCAGGATTGATGGGCTCAGCACAAGGTCTCCACAGTCCTGAACCCGATCGTTATCTGATCCCAAACACATCCTGGTTGCTTCCCTAAAGGACATATGGTTCCTGTCTGCAGCAGTCCAGGTTTCTTGTTCACGACACTTTTGCAGACAGAGGCGACAGAGGCTGTCGCCTCCGTCTGCAATAATGGCAAGTCACGTAACGGGCACCATGACTTTACCATTTCCTTCTCCTAAGCGTCTGGAAATGGTCCAGGTAGAGACGGGGGTGTGCAATAAAGGTGCCACCCGTGTCTGGATGGTGGACAAAGAAGCTGCGGGAGCAGCTTGTGCTCACTGGCGGATCAAACAATCCTCTCTACTGGAGGTCTGTCTGGGCCGTCTGGAGCCTCTTCACTGTAGGCGTGTGTCTTCATGTGACAAGACCATACCTGTAATTATTTACATACTTGTGTGCCTGAAAGAGTTTTGTAGCAATCTGACATTTCTCTCTATTTTTGTCAATGGGTATAATTTATTAATATGCAATATTAAATTGATCAAATCCTCTCATTTCTATTTCCTTTTAGCTGTAGGTGTCACAGGAGCTTTCGCCACAACAAATCGTTATGAGTGTACTATGAGTTTAACACCCACTGTGTAAAATCACGGTCAAGGCTTTTAATAGCCATTGTGTTGGAGTGGCTAATTTAAAAAAGGAAACTGTTTCATTTGTGTTCACCAAAAGAATATTTCCTCCAGAGGAAAATGATGGCAGGCTAATAGCTCCCCGTACACACTTTATTTTACAGACAACAAAAGAAGGTTATCGGCTCTCAGGAATGTGTAAAACCCTTTCAGCAGACACATCCTGCGGTTTAATAAACTATTTAATCTGCACTGCAATGTGGATTATTGTCTAAGCACACAGCATGTCAAACTTGCTCAAAAACTAGCAGAGATATATATATATATATATATATATATATATATATATATATATATATATATATATATATATATATATATATATATATATATATATATAGAGAGAGAGAGAGAGAGAGAGAGAGAGAGAGAGAGGTAGAGAGAGGTAGAGAGAGAGAGAGAGAGAGAGAGAGAGAGAGAGAGAGAGAGAGAGAGAGAGAGAGAGAGAGAGAGAGAGAGAGAGAGATAGATAGATAGATAGATAGATAGATAGATAGATAGATAGATAGATAGATAGATAGATAGATAGATAGATAGATAAGCCCCACTATAGGTGAAAGTGTTGGGCTCCCATAATTCCATGCCTAGAAAACTTCGAGATGTCAGACAAATAAACATGTAACACATACTAACCTAAATAAAATAAGAAATACTAACATACAAGAACGAAACAAAAACTGTTCCACTGTCATTTATGTTGCTTAAGTTTTTTTAATAAATCTGGATCATTTTGAGTTACTTTCTGATGAATATGAATGACTAAATTACAACTTTAGCTTGGAAAGCAACACAGAACCATCAAAACAAAACAAGATAGAAACTGGTTTCAGAAAGTGACCCAAGTCGTCTTCTGAGCACTGTAACTACAGATCTCTCCCTCTCATTTACTATGCGTAAAACTATAAAATGATTTAGATATGATGCTAATACTATAAATCTTTGTAGACTCTGAACAGTTTGTAAAAAATGATGGTTGATGGTTTTAAAATGATAGAGAAAGCTATATTTTCACCAAGAAAGACAGAATATATGTATCTTATTAGAACATAGAAATAGAAACTTTGACAAAACAGTTCAGGAATAATGTAGATACGACACTAATACTATTAAATTATATGCTGCATTGGAAGTGTAAAACTGTATAACAGCTGAGTTTATAATTGCACTGCTGCCAGTGGTACATCAACGCTGGTCTTTATTTCTTGGAGCTACTGTAATTGGGAATACAAGGGTGCCCTCTAGTGGTGACCACTGAAAATCAAGAAACGTTTGTTCAGTTTGCTAAAGCAGGCTGTTCAGGTGAAGTGTTTTTATTTACTCCACAGTACTGTATCATTTAGGGTTAGATTTTAAAAAAATGATTACACTTTGGACCAGAATAGAGATTTGCTCTTTACTAAGAAGAATTTAATTGAACACAAAGATACAGAAAACTCTGAAATCTCATCCTAAAGGTCACAGCACCATGAGTACCCAGCAAAAACCAATATGATCATATCTGTAGCGAAGAACAGAACAGTGTTCACAGATAAGAACAGAAAAAAAATAATAAAAAAACAGTAAATCAGTAAAAATAAATAAATAAATAAATAAAATGAAAATGCTCCAGAACTTTGTAAACGAAGGACAACATTCTAAAGTGGTTTAACAGAGAACAGACAAGAACAGTGTGGATGGATGAGGGCACTTCAAAAGAGTGTAACTGAACAACAACTTCCAAGAGCAGTTTGAACGAGGGACAACTCACAAGAACACTTGTGAAATGAACAATCAAGAGCAGTACGAAGGAAGTGACAACGTTCTTGAGTAATTTTAACAGAGGAGAACATACGACAGCACCGTGAAGAATATCCCACAACAGAGTGAATGGTACAGAACATTCTAGGAGTGCTAAGGGGGTTTAACTCCGGTTAAAGTACAGCACACCAGGTTTAATGTCCGGCATCTTCCATATCAAAAGATTCAGGCGGCTAAAATGCAAACGTTTGCTGACAACACGAATTCATTACCCAATCACTGCCATTTCTGGAGGTGCCACAATCCAGGTAACACATCACTTGTGTCCCAGAGACTTGAACTTTATGACCACCATCAAAAGGATGACAGAGGATTTTAGCACCTCCAAAAGAACCTAAAACAGGACTCCATGTGTGCAAAAGGTAAGAAAGGTGAAGAATTCAACAGCTAGTAAACAAAATTCCCTTGCATGTTTTTGACCACTTCATCTTCCACAGCTGTGTTTCTGTTCTAGCCTGATTTATAAGTCCTCCTCTGTTACTTTAGAGACGTAACGGTAACAGTGAGGCTAATTTGTCTGTCATATAGGTACTTCTTTAAACTGTTACGTGGTACAATGCACCAGACTCATAAGCAGGCTTGTGAGAACTATGTTGTAGTGCTCTGGACTGTAAACCAGAAAAGGGTCTTTACTTACCATAAGGAGTTCCTGGTCCAAAGTCCTTGGCAGCATCCTGCATGTACTGTCCCAGCAACTCCCCATTGGTGGTTCTGGTCGGGATCTTTCTGTCCAATTTCTCATAGAAGAACTCCTCAATGCGGGCACCTGAGTAGATACTCAGATTAGGAGGGCAAACTGGCTCATGTCCTCTGACTCTAAATGTCTTGTAAACTGTGTCTACACAGATTTGACTTTTCAGAACTAAGTGAATGTCTCATATTGCGTTTCTCTTCATGTTTTCTACGTCCCACTTGATCATGACAAAACAGTAAAAATCTAGGAATCTTTGTGGGAGATATCTGGAGCATCGCTTATCTTTAAAACTTTAATAAATTCATCATTTCCTCATGAAACCACGATCTAAAAATAAGATTTTATGAAAAAGTTATAAGAAAAAAAGTTTTAACTTGTTTATACATGCAAAAAAATAAAATACATGTGAAATTGCACCTAAAAATTGACCTTTGTACTGTAAATATGTTAGATAATATTAAACGCTTTAAAACATTGCTGTGCAAAAGTCAGAAAACACACTTAATTTGTTTTATTTCTAGTCAAAATGCCAATTAAAGACAAGTAATTAATTTACCTGTATCTCCTGAGCTTACTCACTGTCCCTTTTAACTAGAAATTAAATAAATGAAGGGTGTTTTTGACTTTGCACTGCATTAGTTGTTAACATGCAGGCCTAATACTTTACATAGACCTCACAAACTGTTAGCTGGCACTATACTGACTACATCTCAGTTTACTGCAGCGGCTATGAAAGGAAGAATGAGTCTCACAAACAACAAGTAAAAGAAGAACAACAGGATGGAGAGAAGGACAGTCCAGCACTGTGTTGTGAAACCTGGCCAGGGTTCTCTCATTTTTCATCCCAAATCGATTTTGTAGTACCAGGAGTAATATTTGGATGCTTGAACTGCAGACTGTGTAGTTTACAGTCACCGGGTGTGATTAATACAGAGCAGACAATGACACCAAGAGGTCAGAAACAGACACACAAAACGAACAACAGCACACAAACACAGTGTGACCAGTCAACAAAAGCTACACGGAATCACTGTAAGAAGCCCCTCTTCAGCAGGACCCCAACAGCAGGCCTATGGGTAGTGTTGCAGGGCAAGGCGTGATCTCGTTACAAATGTCCGGGGGCGATCATGAGAACTTCTGTGATGTGTGTGTGGAAATGTAGAGTTACTAGGTACAAACAAGAGTGAGACTTCAAAAACAACCCAACACTTTCTGAAAGTGGTGCTTAAAGTAGGGGGGAATGGTGCACACATCAACCCTGTGATGGACGGTAAACCTGAACGTTCGCCGTCGATGTTATGCAAGTGGGCATAATTAAAAAGTCCCCCAAAACCATGCCGTAAAACTCCTTAACTCTCACAAAGCTAACAGCATTTTCATAACTAGGTTTCTTAATTTGTTGGTGTTCTTAATTGTACTCCAGACTTTAAAGGGGCACACATTCGAGGAATTGACAGGTGCATGGGGATTTGAGTGGGTATGTCCCAAGACAAGGGTGCCCTCTAGTGGTGACCACTGAAAAAAGCAGGTTTTGCTAAAGCAGGTTGTTCAGGTGCAGTGTTTTCCATACGAGACCAAGTCTGGCCCTGCAAGACCGTAGGTGTGTTTTCATCACTTTACAGTGCTTGCTAAAAGCATGTTGTATTTTTGGTAAAGCGTTTTGATGAGGTTCTGTTTTCTTAGTGTTAAGTTAACTTTATTGTTTTTCCTACATTAAAAAATGGTATTTCATTTTTTAACTTTCCTCCCCCACCCCATCAATCAAAGGAACGGGTTTGCTCATCTTTCCTCCAGTTTAGCGTTGATCAATACTCATTAAATGTGCCATGGAGGACAAACAGAAGGACCAAAGGGGAACAAACAGAACATTAAGAGGTTACAAATATATAGAAAGTAGAGATCATCCAGAAACATGAGCAAGTCATACAGTACATACAGAAATTTGGCCAAGGTTTACATGGTCATTATGATCCCTCCAAGGCCAATACTCATGACCGCATAACTCATGGTATTTAAGTAGCAGCCTACAAACACCACATGCTCCTTTTAAGCAGATCTAGGACCACTTTCTCTTCCTCAAGCTCTAATTCTGCTTCCAATTCTTTAGATCAGCATAAAAGTGCAATTTCTACCAACACCACATTGAAGAACAGATGGATAAATTAGGAGCCCTTAACATGAACACTACTGTCACAGATCATGGAATGGAAAGCCCCTTGTGGATTCAGTATGGATTTATGATGGAAGCAAAACACATACATATTAACCTTTCCACCACTCTCAGCAGTCGTCTGATGAGGGGAAAGACACGCTGGTTATCAAAAGATGTAAATGGCTGGGGTTTTAATAGAATCACAAACAGGGAATCATATTTAATAACCATATTTGCAAAACTGCTTGGAGAAATTGACTTGGTTTAGCCTGAGGCAGTCACGCTTTAGGGCACCAGCATTAACATTAAACAACACTTAAAATGGGGCATTGGAAAGGGATTGAGGTTGTGACCTGAAGTGCAGGGCACTTAGCAGACAGACTTACCAGTGTGGTCAACTGGAGCATGGGGAAGGTCAGAAAGTCAGAGGTTAGAGTTCTCTTATTTACTATCACAGAAATCTGCGTCTCATTGACGCCCATATAGAACTCAAGCAGAAAGCTTCCATAGGATCGGTTCCTTCAGATAGACAGGTCCAGCCCTTCAGCTTGTTCAAAGTGCTCCCCCGTTTCACATGCTTGTAGTAGAGCCCAACCAATAGAAAAACCGTGGCTGATATACATTTTAAGGATGAAGCTACTGGATCACACTGGCCTGTTTTATTTACAGTGGTACAGTGGTCCAATTTTCTGAGGGTTTCACCCATCATCCATGACAGATGAATGATAAATTCAGTCACTGGTGATGCAAAAGACAGTGTGGTACAGCATGGCACAGTTATTCATCCAAATCCACAACTACTCATTCTAGTGTACCAGTGCTACATGAATAACACTTAGAACAAATTTGACCATTTTCTTACAAATACCACCATTTTAAACACTTTTTAAAGAATTAGCGGCGTAAGAAAACATTACACATATATATTACTGCCTTGCTTGCAAATTGTGCAATACATGGAATCATAATACCTGCATCATGATACGTATCTTGTTATTGTAAGTACACAGCCATAGTAACCATATACCGAGATTCAAACACACTATGTTTGGTCATCTGTTGGTGCAGCACCCATCATTCCTGTTATCACAAAACTTAAAATTACCATGTGGCTAATTTTACACAACTGCCCAGATATATCTCCTCTCTCAGCGTACACTAAGCAAATGCTGGGGTAACTGATGTAATTGCCCGTTAGGCCTGGGTGTGGAGTCAGATCAGGACTCAGAGGAGGAACTTTAACTCCCAGAAGTTGTTAAATCCAACATTCTGTTGTCATTTCAGTTAGCATTAACACTGCTATGGTAAGTCAACAGGCAGCCATGGGACCCTAGGGGGTAATTCACACGCTGCCAGGTTGTATGGAAGGTACGGAGGTATAGGAGTGAGGTTAGAAGTCGTGCAGGTTTGAATGGTCAAATGCAACCATCACAGAATTATCACTTATTAGTTTAATCAAACCACAACTGATACTGTAAGAGGTATTGTGTATCCAGATTTGCTCTCTTTGATTCTCGTATAAAACCCAGAGCTGAGTTGTAACTGTACTACGCGATACCACACTGTGGTTTGTTTCGGGTTTTCCCACATTTTTCACGTATCCAGATAAACCACTGGGATCTCAACATCAGTCAATACTATTAGCCAAGCAACATATCTATTAGGCTCTCGTCAGTATTAATGACACTTACTGGATCAGTTCAGTAAATGCTAGAAATAGTAGTCTACTTTCATCTAAACTAAATTTTGTGTGATGAATAACAACAAAATGATGGTAAACAGTATTTTAAAACA
The DNA here is from genome assembly GCA_024036415.1 of Prochilodus magdalenae. Taxonomy (NCBI): domain Eukaryota; kingdom Metazoa; phylum Chordata; class Actinopteri; order Characiformes; family Prochilodontidae; genus Prochilodus; species Prochilodus magdalenae. Next base: position 790,981 of record JAMWET010006600.1, read on the forward strand.
CACTTATCTACTCTAATCCTTCAACCTAGGCATAAATAACACACACATTCATTTTTAAAAACTACAGCCTGAAGGTAGTTCAAGTGACAGAGCTGAAAGAGGATGATGTCATAAAGTATAAGATGGTGGCCAGGTATTACATTTCCCTGGTCTACTGCAGCCCTAGCAGCAGTAACCTTCATGTAAACCCTCCATACCCTTTACACGATGCCATGTTGGCTCTATTTGGGCAGATAGGCCTGAACAACTATATGAACAATGTTTCTATTCCATGAGCCATGTGGGGTAGTGTAACATTACAGTGCTAATGGTAATACCAACATCATAAGACTAGACTCAACATTAAAACACTAAAACCAGAACCAACAATTACAAGACAAGAGCCAACATGACTCACAGACACTTGACAGCTTGTGCAAGGCTCATCTACCAGGCTGTTGAGCAGACTTAGTGAGATGGAATCACTTTTGGACATTATTCTTTTTTTGTCTTGTTTTTGAGGTGGTGTGCAAAGTATGCACACATTTATTTCTATTGCAGTAATGAAACAACACTAACGTTTACAATATCAATATCAGAATTGTAAATAAAAACTGTCATCTGTAATTTTTGCAGAGAGACTTTCTCAGGGAAGGCTGATATATCTACCACATCTACCAAGGTCTCTGTGTATATATCTATACCTGTTTTATTGGCCTCTCTAACATTCTGAACAGTTTTTATAAAAACGCTTTAAAAAAAAGCCTCCTTTGGGCCTCAGCTACAAGCTCTATTTTAGCCCTCTGCATAAGGAGTTCATCTTACTGGGGTTAGGTTGCAGCAAAACTTCAGTCTGCCTGAAGATCTTCTCAGTCCAGTTCTTGGTGCAGTCTCCTCTGGCGATTAGATTTTCAAGGTGGGCGTCCAGTTCAGTCTTCTCTGCCTGGCCCAATTTCTCCTCCGTGAACTGACGAAAAGAAGAGATACGGATTGAACATCTTGGCCTCTGATGAACAGCAAGACGTGCAGACAAAAACGCTGAAGAGAAACAAATTCAGAAATGCAGTCTGGTATTGTGCTGCCTTCTGCTTCAGCTCACCAAAACTAAGCAAATCTCATTTTATTAGCCAAACAAGATGTATGGTGGGTAAAAACACGTATCTAGACGCTTTTGTTATTTAATTTATATCCAGTGCAGATCCACCACAAAAAAGTGTGTACTCATAAACAGAATACAGACATGTTTTAAAACATTGTATAAATATACAACTTTACATTTAAATACACCCATCATCAAAGAACAGTTGCACAAATAGCTGCGCTGGAAGGAAATCAGCCGAGAGGGTGAAACTTGGTAAGCAGGTTTGACAATGTAAGACATGCAAATGATTCAAGTTGTATGCTTGGTTCTGCATGGGACATAACCTGTACCTGACTGACCCAACAGCCATGGTTGCGGACATTCAGCTCGCAGTGGCATCCTCCACGAGTCATCCTGTTAGTGCCAGGACCATTGACAGATGGCTGCAGAACCCAGGACTACATGCACACAGAGCGTTACGACAACTGCCCCTAACACCACGTCAACATGGCGAAAGACTGTAATGGTGTCATTCCAGACTTTCATGGAGTGACTCAAAATCACAGAAAGTCATCTTCAATGACGAGTCCTGCTTTCGTCTTTCTCTTCTTTCCAAATAGCATTGCAATCCAGCACATCCCTCTGGGTGCAAATAGTGTTTCGATGGTGTGCAGATGGATGGAAATGTTGTATAAAGCATGTTATTGTGCAAATTACACTTGACGTTACCACTGGTTTCACACAAATTAATCCACACCTAATCGCTCTCTGACCGGACAGGTCGGATTTTACAATGCACACTCAGATGATGAGGAAGGTACGTGAGACCTCAGATGTGACTTATAGGAGCTGCAGGATGATCTCAGTAGATACACAGTGAACACCAAGCAATAAACTGCACTCAAGTCATCCCGGTTTCTAGCTGCACACACATTTAGACGAAGGAGAACTCTGTTAAAATGATGTACTCTGGTCAGACCGGAAAATAAAACAATTCTTTGGCAAAAAAATTGAAAACGAAGGAGAATAAATGTGGAGGACAGGTTAAGCACAAGAACACCTTATACATCCAGTAAAGTATGTAGATGGGAGAGGTACTCCAAGAAGTACTGGAGTGATTGAGTGATGTGCCAGGACATGTGTTGTAAGAAAGCTTTCTCTTATTGGCCAGAAGATGGAGACTTCAACAACCCCCAAAAATACAGTCAAAAAAACACAAGACTTCTGGTTTCTGAAAACTGAAGGTGGGGCTGCTTGCATGGCTAAATCACTCTCCTGACTTAATTCCCATTGAAAATGTACGGAAGACCTTTAAAAGGCTAATTGCTTTTTTCTGTGCAATTTGAATAATGTTATTTATTTTCAGTATCCCAACACACTGCCCCTGTTTTCATATCTGATGTAAAGTCAAAGTGGGGTTGGTGTAGCTCAGCAGATAATACCACTAACCGCCAGGGAGCCACCACCACATGTGGGAGACTGGGGTTCAAATCCCGGTCTGGGTGACTATGCTGAGCTACACCAATAAGAGTCCTTGGGCAAGACTCCAAACACTACACTGGCCTACCTGATATATGAATACCTTGGTAAGTCGCTCTGGATAAGAGCGTCAGCTATGTACCGTAAATGTAAATGTAAATCTGGAGTGTATATAATTGCATTAAATGTACACTAAATTGGTGCTACCTGATCATACACAGACAGAAATGCTTTAAAAGCCCTTTACACAGAGAGCAGATAGATCTCCTGAACACAAATTACTGGATGAAGCATGCCAAGCGTGACATTCATCAAAACACGCAGAGCAGTATGACTGCAGTATGTTGATGTATTAAATGGAGAGAGAGTGAAGGAAGAGGCTGATCTAGAGATTACATAAACTCCTCATAGGATGGAAATATGTGATGCGGATGATATGTGAGAAAATATCCTTTGACTATAAAAGCATCTCTGAAACTTCAGAGTGAGCCAGCTAAAAGGTGGGATGAGATTCTGCGCTCAGATGAGACTAAATTGAATATTCGCTCACCTCTTCTGGGTGTGTGGGGAACTCTAAGCTGTCACTTGTGAAAACTGAAAGATGAATAGTTGGTGCACAATACAGGGAGACAACCTGCGCCAGTCTGCTAAAACTGTTGGTGTGGTGCAACAGATAACACCACCTGTCACTGAGCTACCACACCATGGGGAAGATTGCGATTTGAATCCTGGTCTGGGTGACTATGCTGTGCTACAATAAGAGTCCTTGGGCAAGACTCCTAACTCTACATTGGCCTGCCTGTAATATGATTAACCTTGTATGACGCGTCAGCTAAATGCCATAAATGGCATTCGTCATTGTTTTCGAAGATCTGCTTTCAAATAATACATTTTGACTTGGACACTTTAAGTGCATTTGGCTTTCTATGCAATTACTAGCTGGCGCAATCTGCATAAGTGTCATTTGTAATCCAGATGAATCTGATTACTAGCAGCAAAACTTCCAAGGCACTGTATATACGTCCAGACATAAGTATATAGTATATATTTATTATATTTTTCAGTTTGTGCTTGGCTGGATTCTAAATAGAAAAACTATAAAAAATACAGAGCAATAGATGGATCCATTCTACAGATCCAAGTTATCTATTTGTTTGTTTCCATGTCCCAGAGTCGCTATCAGTCTCTGTTCATTATGATTAGCATGTCAGCGTCTTCTGACAGGGGGACATTTATCACCTGACAGGGAATGTTTGGCCATCACTCAATAGAGATGACTGGCTAAAAAGACATCAGCAGGAGCACCACCTGCCATCTGCCACCTGTTATGAGTCAGAGAGAAAGAGTGATGGAAAGAGACAACCACCTCAATGCACCTAATAACTGATATAGCGAATTAAATGGCCATCATACCAGCAATCTATTTACTGGTCAAGCAACCAATCATAAGAGCCACATTAGCAACTAGCATGTGTACACTATAACAGATGCAACAGAGGTGGGCACACGCTGTATGTGAACTGTTCCAGGACCAGTATTTAAACTCTGAAAGTACTGGAAAGTTATGAAGCTTAACTGCAGTGGGAAAATATATGCTGATATCACAAAGGGCTGAAAGATTAATCGGTTGCCATTGTCAAAATACACTGTCAGAAAGCGTCATTTTCAAATTACAGCATCTGTAATGTGTTATGTAGCCCATATTATCAACAATGTTGACTTGGGATATTAAACTTAATAAACATATGAGCTGCCTGTAGAGGAGTTCTTCTAATCAGGAGAAACCAAACACCCACAAGACCATACAGCCCCAACAAACTAACAGTCTCACACAGACCTCTGGCGTTCAAGCTCAAGAAAACACGGATCCGTTGGTCTCTTTGGTCAAAACTAATATGAAGCAACAGGACATTAATGTATAGAAATTAATAAAATATAAACTGATCTTACATCTGTAGAAATAATCAACATTGCTGGTCTATAAAAAAAAAATATTTAGATTTTTATTTTGATAGTTGTCACTCTAAGTCTATTTTTTGTTGTGTATTTTAATGAAAGCTTTAAGGACAGATTTTTAAATTCAGAGAACCTGAAAGGTAAACAAACGATTCCCAAACAAATTCAAAATGTTAATTCAAAATAAGAATAAATACAACAATTTAAAAGTAGCATTTTATTAAAACACAAAGGAGCAGAGCGCCTGCAGGTACACATTGCTCAGAACTAGGGATGAATATTTCATTCAAATGATCACTGAAACTGGGAAGGCATTACGAAGCGAATGCTTTAAAACTGAAACTGAGGCTTTAAGAACAGAAGTGGAATGATCTGCAATGACCGGGCCAATCACCTGACCTCAGTCCAATCAAGCATGCATTTCACTTACTAAAGGCGAACCTGAAAGTAAACTGCCCCAGGCATAAGCAGGAACGCCTGACAGAGCATCACCAGCGAGGAAACCCAGTTTCTGGTGCCCATGCGACTTCAGGCGCTCACTGACTGCAAATCTCTTTAACTGAAAAACCTGACCTGGCTCAGGTAAGCCATCACAGCCTCAGCACTGACATAACGCTGAGCGTGCAGCAATGCCAAGTGTGCAGCACGGATTTCCTCTGGCGCATAAAAGAATACCCGTGCACAAAGTACGACGCTCAGACAGGGAAGACCCCTGCTGAAGCAGCAGAAAACACAGGACGCTGGAGTCAAAAACAGGCAGCTGAAACATGCTCAGGGATACCAGTTATGTCTCTCTACCCCCACACACACACTGAGCTGCTGCAGACACCTTCCCCCAGGCTCTGTAACATCACATGGTTTGTCATGAGTGTCTGGACAATACATGTACTCTTCAGTTTTAAAGCACTGAATGAGATGCCCCTCTTTACCCACTGCATACTGGCCAAAGCATTGTGTGATGATGAGAAAGCAAGATCACCAGATCACATGCAGTTAGCTCAGCATCCAACACTCAGCCAAGAAGCAGAGGTGTAACTCTGTGTTCCTCTAACATAACACAGTATATGCCTAGAACCAGACACAGTCATACAGTCAGGATGTAACTGGCAGACTAATGTTTACTTCCTATAACTGTAATTATACTAGCTACTAGCTTTCCATCTCCACAGCAACACGATGTATATTCAAGTTTATCCTCATTAGCATAATCCTGTCGTCTAGATTTAAATTTTTAGTATTTTATTTATATTTTTTATATATAGATCTTATTTCTTATTTGTATATTTCCTGACACTTCTGTTCTTTCCTCTGTGCTGCTGTAACATTGCAAATTTTCCCCACTGTGGAATCAATGGTCTTATTTTGAAACTTTTGGTTGTGAATGATCTGCTTCACCCGGCAAACAGTGGATAACATTATACAGCATGGCTGCTACTTACAGGTCACTGTTGGGGTTGTGATGCTAATTAAGGTGGAACTGCTCCTCTCTTTGGTCTCTCTCTTTGAGCAAAGCGGCTCAATATTGCCCAAGGGTTCAGAAACTGTCCAGAAGAAAGCTAACGACTCCATGTTAGTCCAGGATCCTGGTAAAGAAAACTTTGTGGGAGCCAAAGTCGGCTTCCTATTTGCCAGCTAGCTCTGTGATTTTTTTTGTCATTTCACCTTAAATGGTGCTGCAGTTATAGTCTGGTGCCTGCACATGCCACAGCATTTAAGGTGGAAGGGAACGTTCCATTAGGAAGCATTTTGGAGCCTCGTTTAAAGAGCCATAACTGGTGACAGTGTGGAAAGGGTCCACCTTCATAGCCTGAACCGGTAGGTTTCTCTACATTGTCCGACATTTTTGTTGCTACTGTATAAAAATTTGCCAGATGCCAGAATGAGTCAGGACTGTTCTGTAACAGTATGGATTTTGGAATCAGCTGGTCCATGTGTAATTGCAGGGGTTTGCGGTTCACAGCATGTCAGCTCTATGTACTGAGGTCTCCTTTAATGACATGCGTAGTCAATTCCATATGTAAATGCAGGGGTCTACTCTATGGCCCCTGAAAATGAGGCATGCATAAATAATTATCCGTGATATGACACTTTGGCCATAATCGCCCACCACTACTTTCAACACCCACTTAACAATAACTGAAATCACAGTTTCAATTATTTGGCCAACAGAAACACTCTGTATTGGCAAAACTGACTATGATGCACATAAAAACATATTTAAGGGGAGACACAGGTTTAATGAGGTCCGCCACCCACAGTTGACTGTGGTAGGTCAGTTTTAAACAGTCTGGATATTCTAATAATGTAAATATTACTGATATTGTATTAGTGCTGAGAGTATTTACCAGGAAGCCTCAGAGAGCCTGCTCACCTCCTCTCCTGTGAACTGACTACCACACACTCCCCCTCTTTAGAGCTCCTCTCAGGCACAGCCATCAATAATGCACGCAGGCTTAGCTCGCCGTTATCGGCTTACAGTGACGAGGGGAAAAACAGGAAAAGACACATCGAGAAACATCCACATCCCTGCGCCTGAGCGGCTGAGGGAAGTCATTTCATTAACGTTTCGCAGGGGAAAAAACTCAAGCGGGAATAGGAGGAGAAGGAGGGGGACATATTGGTCCATTCACTCTGCACCACCACCGCTTATAGCCACCGTCCAAACTGTGTGAAGTGAATAACGCCAGTGTTGTCCGTCGCCTGGAGACGTTTCAGAGGTTTAAGAAATGGAGAACCCACCTGAACAGCTCGGGTGAAGAAGACGCCGGCATCTGACGCTAGTTTCTTGACATTGAAATCCATCGCGTTAGCTACATCGGCTAGGTTTGTATTCCTCCTGAAACGTATCGCGCGGATGGATGTGGCGAGGCTGGCGGAGAAGGCGTATTTTTGTTTCACACCCGTTTTCGCACAAACCCCGCCCCTGAGCTGTGATTTGCTAGTTGTCTCCTACGTTCCGTATTACGATTGGTTCATACTCACCACTCGCGTGCAGCCCGCCCCATTATGAGCCAATGGCAGCGCGGGAAGCATTATGTCTTTGAATTCGGGTGGGGAAAAAAATAACCTACGCCTCTAATCCGTCGCCTCCCATCCGTTATATCGGACATCCTCCACACGCCCTAGTTAAAGGAGCCAAGTGCCGGTACTGTCAGTCACGATTCAGCTGCGTGAGCTTTAATGTGGGAGAACATTATATACTTTATTTATTTATTTACTTTAATAATAGTTGAATCATACGATTGTGAGCACTGTAGGGGGGCTTACCTGTTACTGCTGATGACTGCTTGTAAAAAGTGGGAATGTCACAGATTTCCCAAAATTCCTTTATAAATTAATTTTCATTAAGTTTTTTTATTTCATAAGATTTTTCCATTTCAAGTTTTTCATTTCATAAGATTTAATTCGGAAAAGTCAATTAGTATTTGTATGTAAAATAGTTTATGTAAAACAGCCATAATGTAGGCCTATTCCAATTCAGTTTGGATCATTTTTTGTCCATTCAGCATGACATTTACTCACAATGGCAACAGGGATTTTTAAACACTGCCAGAAACTGAATAAAGGCATTGAGATACAAGGCTGCGTTTCAGCAGCTAGGATATATTGCATTTTGGATGCTGGTAGGCTGGTCATCAGCAATGAAAGTTGATGAGCTGGTCGGCACCAAAACCAGACAATGTTCTGTTTTGCCAGTCCAGTCTAGTCCGCTTATTGTAGTTTGTAGTTTTTTATGACTCAATCTGTTCAAGTACCAAGAGCCTCAGCCAGTCCAGTAGAGGCTATGGCCTGGACAAGCAGATTTATATCAAATACTTCTACCTACTACCTACTACCCCTCCTCCACCAATGGAAGCTTGGAAAACTGCTTCTGATTGGTGCCACATGTCTAGACCCCCCAAAAAATGGTATTCAGGCCATAATGCTAATTAATTTTAGCTATATTGCTAAAAAGGCATGGAAGCAATGTGCTAGGTTACACTTTTATTACACTGCATAACAGTATATGACTTTTTAAAAAATGCTCACTTACATGGCTTTGAAAAGCAGATGCAACATGAAAAACACCTGCAACACAAACAGAGGTGTCTTCGGAGTTACACAGCTGTGTTACATGCCATTCCAGAGTTTAAAACATCTAGATACTGTTACAGTAGACCTGTTCAGGCTTTTCCAGGAGCACTTCACCAGCTACACTCATCATCAGTAGAGTAGTTGCACAAATACAGGGGTTGGACAATGAAACTGAAACACCTGTCATTTTAGTGTGGGAGGTCTCATGGCTAAATTGGACCAGCCTGGTGGCCAATCTTCATTAATTGCACATTGCACCAGTAAGAGCAGAGTGTGAAGGTTCAGTTAGCAGGTAAGAGCACAGTTCTGCTCAAAATATTGCAATGCACACAGCATTATGGGAGACATACCAGAGTTCAAAAGAGGACAAACTGTTGGTGCACGTCTTGCTGGCGCATCTGTGACCAAGACAGCAAGTCTTTGTGATGTATCAAGAGCCACGGTATCCAGGGTAATGTCAGCACACCACCAAGAAGGACGAACCACATCCAACAGGATTAACTGTGGACGCAAGAGGAAGCTGTCTGAAAGGGATGTTCGGGTGCTAACCTGTATTGTATCCAAAAAACATAAAACCACGGCTGCCCAAATGACGCTGTATTGGCCGCAAAAGGAGGCCCTACACCATACTAATAAATGATTGTGGTCTAAAACCAGGTGTTTCAGTTTCATTGTCCAACCCCTGTAGCTGCACCCAGAAGGAATCAACCCACAGGATTTAAACTAGGTGGGTAGGTTTGATATTGTGAGACATGCAAACGATTCAAGTTTCATCTAGCCACACATGTGACCCAGGCCATTATTGCAGACATTCAGTGAGCAGTGATCCCTTCGTAAGTCCTGTTAGTGCCAGGGAAGCACCATTGGAAGCACCATGGTCAGCGCCGAGATGAATGGTTTGTTGCCACACCTCACATGTCCAGAAGGCCTGGTGTCACTCCTCCTCCACTCCTCAGCAAAATCTGCAGGAACTGGGTGAGAATATTCAAGCTGCATGCAAAGGGTTATCACATGCCACCATTAGGAACCTCTATAACTCCAAGACAACCGCCAAGACATATGCCATGTTAGGTTACCAAACATGGAGGCCTAATGCCACACTGAGAGACACTACTTCGGTATGTGTAGCTCAATATATATTACCCATTATATTTTTTATCATATTTCTTTTGTTAGCATTGTAAATAACATTGCAATCTGACAGTTCCTTCTGGATGCAACCATTCTTTTGATGATGAATATATTTACTAGCCACTATTTTAGCACAAGCCACGCCTTCTGTTGTACTTTTAAGACATTAAATGACAAGCTTGCATTCATTCTTTACCATGATCCTTAAATTTTGTCAGCCATGGTTGAGTAATAGTGGCCATAGATGTCGAGCAATTCAAATAACCCAGTTATTCACTGATTTTGCTTCTGTTATTTTAAACCATGCCATGGAAATCTAGGTTCTCAGTTTTGGACTTGAAGCTCCGTGCCTTGTATAGTCATGCTGTAAACATCCACTATATGTCCTAAAGTTTGTACAGTCACTATAGAAAAGAATAGCTTATAGAATGGGACACACTGGAGCAGCCATGCATGAGCCTAAAGTCTATGTTCAGCACTCCCCCCTCCCCCTCCCCCCATAATGTTAAAATGCGCCAATAAACAGCAATGCTGCGTTACAATGTGCTGAGGTGTTGAGAATGTTTTAACTTCTTTTTACTTACTGAGTCAGTAAAACATGTTACATGAAGCAGCTAGCCTTTTGCATTCGTCTGTAAAGGGTTTGCAAACCGGTTGTAGGTAGCTTGGCGTAAAGATCTAAATGCAAATATTTGCTAGACCGTCAACTTGTCACCTCCGGTTTTTGTTTGTTATGAGCTATCGAGAAGCCTTTCCCTCACAGTTATGTGTTTACTGAGGAAAAACTAAAACCCATGACTGTGGACATTAGTACAGGCTCTCAGTTCAACTCAGGAAGTGTTTGTTAATGAACTGAGTGCTGAAATCAAATGTATAGAGAAATATCAAAGAAATTAAAAACTAGGACACAGGCTCCAGAGGCTTCAGGCCCAGGACTGAGAACCACAGACCCAGCACGGTACCATGCGCTGTAGCTACACCCATACCAGTAAAGGTTCCTAACTTGGATGTTTGGTTCTAGGGAACACTTTTAATTGGTATTAAAAGTGGACAGTTCTTTAAACACTGCGTTCCTAAAAGAAAGGTTCTTCAGTGGGTCTCCTGTGGGAGCGCTCCGAAGAGTGCTTTATGTCACCCCTTTGCTTTTTTTTGTGGGAATTCAACTCATTTTTGCTTAATTCAGTCATTAAGATGTAAACAGGTCATATGGAGTGGCTTGATGTGACATGGTGCATTGTACAGTTACCAAATCATTCACAGTGGTGACAGGAACACATGTCTACAATGCCAACATAGCCAATCCTTTCGCTACCCAAACCCAGCAGCGAACGTACATGCACCGTTTATATGTCTGATAATTGTAAAATCATGGAAATCAATTAATTCTTTGCCCTGCACTTTGTCGGCAATTTCTTTTTTGTCAAAAAGGCCAAAAAGAACTAACCAAGTCTCAGAACTATCATTAAACTATGTCTCAGACACCAGACAACATTTATGTAACTATGTGGAGTAATACATTTCTGTGAGGTAGCTTTAGAGACAGTAAATGCTTCAGACGTCTGGCTCCTGTCAACACCACTGTGAAGAATTATAGCACATCAAAGCACTCGGAATGACTGTGTATCTGTCAGTGTATCCTAATGAACCAATTATCTAAGCCTGCATGTGCTAAAAGCCATCTCAAGGCAAGCACTCTCTTTCAGCAGCTGTGAAACTTACTGTGAGCTTCTATCTGGGTGTCTTAAAATGCTGACAAGTGTAGTCTCATAGTCTCAGGTTTGTTCCTGTACCAGCGACTGTATGGATGTGGAGCATGCCTTTCAACATTTTTCATGTTTCCAGTCACTACTGCCATCGCTCATCACGGACTACTTGGAATGGTCCTGCACCCACTGGCACAGCCTTTGGCAGTAGGCTGGAGGGCTGACAGTGGAGAAGGATTGCCCTGGATGCCTCAATCTCTTCCACAGGTGTTCCAGCCTCTTCTTGAAGCCATAGACGGTGAAGATGTCAATGATGCCAATAAAGTAGCGCTGCTCAGGGCCGTCAATCACATGCAGGGGGTTTTTGAAGTTTGGCAGCAGTCGCCGGTTCTGGGCTTGGAACTCCCGCAGTTCGGCCGATTCTGCCCCAGCTCTAGATGACCGCTCGTCAGGTTCTGGGGAAGCCCCACCAGTGCCATCACCATCCATCTCTGTGATCTGATTCTGGGACGTCCCAGAGTCTACTTTTGTGGCCAGAAGAGTGGAGTCTTCCTCCGGTACTGCTCCTGGGACAGCAGGAGTGGAGCCTGCATTCACAGACCTACACAATAGCAGAGCAGAGCAAGTGAGAAGATCAGCGGGGGCTGTGTAAAGAAACAGGGGTGTAAATCTCTGATCTCAGAATAGTTCTTTAGGAAACGATTCAATGCATCCTAAAATCTACACAATTTGGCCACAATTTGGTTGTTTTGGTGCTGCTCTGAGGTATAACACTAAACAAATGTCTTTTATTGTCTTTTGTCTTTTTAATTCAAGTCAGCTTTTAAGTATATTATCAGTGTCAGAGTCAGAAATCATGCTTGACAGAAAACTACACAGAAGTCTCAATAACTAAATATGATATCAAATGCTTCAATATTCAGCATTGGGTCCTATTGAGTTTATTACAGCTGCTATTCTTTCAGGGAGACTTGTTTTTCAGTTTCTAACGAAATCTAGTTTTGTTTTTTTTTCACACATCCACAGTTCCGTCTTACAAGTTGGTTGCATTTTCTGGTTTTCACAACTAAGAACAAATTCACTCATCTGTCATCTGTGACCAGACTCATATATCCATAAAGCCATATTCCACCTCAGATATCCAGTTTTAGTATTATGGGGTGAATCTTCTGGTTTCTTTTTTTTTTTCTCAGTGACAGCTTTCTAATAGCTGCCCATCCCTTCAGATCCATAGCACTGATGTGTCTTCTCACAGTGGAAGGATGACCAGAAACACGTGGATGTTTTTAGTTTTAAAGCGAGAGTGGAGTTAGATTTTTTTTTCTTTATCTCAAGATGAAAGCTTTGAGATGTTTATTTGTGTTTTGGCGGTTTACCAGGTCTTACATGGTTGCTTTGAGTCTCATTCACTCAGTATCTTCTAAATGTTGTTTTTGAACACCAGTTTTTGCCAACTCTCTATTTTTTAAATAGAGTTTCCTTTGACTTGCTTCGTTCTTTTGTGAGTGCATTTTAGAAGATAATGAAAAAGACGAGAGTAGCTCAGGCGAGTTTGGGCAGTTGCTTACGGGTAATGTCAGTGAGGGATCAGGGAGCAAGTTTAGGAGGAGGAAATGGCTGTAATTGATGGGTTTAAGATTAAGAAAAGTAGAATGAGGACCATTTCGGTACTGAGAAATTCAGTGTTAGAATATTTGTGTGCTTTAATTGCTAGATATTCTGCTATGGCTTTTTCTGAGGCTGACAAATTGCACTAAATGGCTGATTAACTGGAAAGGAAAGAAAAGAAAAGGTGGTCTCCACAGCACAGTACTTTGGAAATGACACTGATTGCATGTAGAAAGTAGTGGAATATAGACGATTAAAAGAATACAAATTAACATTAAAACAATTTGGGATTTTTACTTTTGGAATTTTTTATTATATTCCAAATTATTATTTTGGCCAAAACAAATTAAGCAAATCGTCGCTGTCCAAAGAAAAACATGTATCTCCATTTTTGTTGATTTTTACTTTTATGCCTCATTTGATCACTTGAGCTATTGTTTACACTGTGTGGAAAGTTCACAAAGAATGGACCAACAGGAATGGCCCAAAACTGTTTTGAAAGACGTCTGGTTCCATTGACTCCCATTCAAATGAAATGAGGTTTTTGGCCTCTCCTGTAAAGTTGCTATTTTGGAGATACCTGTTTTTCTTTGGACAGCGACAATATGCTTAATTATATAATTATTAGAATCAGTTATAATAGCAACATTTGTACTTGTACTTTAGAACTGATGCAGTTGAATCGCACCTTTAGACAGATCAAAGCATCTTTACACCCATACAAGGAAACGTTACACAATAAACTAAACTACGGTATTAAATTGCTTGGCGGCTTGTTAGTTATTTGGCTGACACGTTTGGATTAGTTCCAACAAACGTGTCCACCTGAAACACCCATGCTTTCAAATAAAGCCAAAAGGACGAGACTTCAGTATAAGTAATGTGACAGTAGCAAGCGCATGCACAGTTACGGTTAAACAGTATGTGCTGTTATTTTGCAAATGACAGCAAAGATCACATATGTCTCAGCTACATGCCTGCCTGCCATTGGCCTTGTGGAGAGTAAAGTGAAGGATCTGGAAACAGAGGTGAACACGGAACATTCACAGTCAGGATAAAGCCTCCAATTATTAACCACTGAGATAAGCACTCGGCAGAAATACGGAGGGCCTGGTTTTGGTTCTGATAAAGCATTTTCAATTTCCAGCTTCAACATTACCTGTCAAATGCAGTGATGTAATTATGGCTATGGTGACTATGAGTCATTTCTTGGTGCTGAACCTCTCAAAGCTATAAAGCCTAGACAAGGTCCTGTACTTTCAGGCTGGCCACTAGGGGTCACCATAAACCTATTTAACCCCAACTTTGATCTTTTTAGAGAGGAATTTCGCCAGTTGGAATTAAATCTCTTTACATTAACTTGAATGTAAAGATAAAAAGATTAGTGACTTCTTCTTTAATCTCTGCCACTAACCACTCTGAATGCTTGTCCCCTTAATATTGCTGGAATTTCCATGTATTCTAATAATTCTAAATGAATCTGATGTATCCAACAGAAGCTGAACATATGATGCTGCCATGATCTACCGCACCAAGGCTTCCTTTCACACTGCCTTCACTATTCCAGCCTTCAGGTCTAGGTGTATGAACAGAGAACAGGACCTTATGAACCGATGATTGTCAGCACATGTAGAAACCTGTGTGTTTAAAAGAGACCCTCACTTTTTGGTGCGCATGATAAGAGTGGCGAAGGAGAGGCTGTGGTGCCGCTCGTCTTGGTGCAGGGGCTGATGGGCCAGCAGGAGACTGTAGTCCAGTACATTCAGTGTCTGGAGGAAGGCAGTGTCTATCTCCACCTGACGCAACAGCCACGGCTGCTGGTGGTCTGTTAGACACACATATTTATTTATTACACACACACACACACACACACACACACACACAGACACACACGCGCACACACACACTCACACACACACAGACACACAGACACACACAATATTAATATCTGTAATAGTGGCTCAGGGCCGCTGAATGCTATAGTTTTTCTACATCTCCAGAAATAAGTCTGTGCTTCATGTAAACAATATGTGACCCCCACAGCACCACCACAGCAGGTATTATGTGGGTGGTGAAGCATTCTCAACACTGCAGTAACAATGACATGGTGGTGGTGATATGTTAGTGTGTGTTGTTCTGGTGTGAGTGGATCAGACACAGCAGTGCTGCTGGAGTGTTTAAACATTGCGTCCACTCACTGTCCACTCTATTAGACACTCCGACCTTCCTGGTCCACCTTGTAGATGATGAGTTTATCTGTTGATGCAGAGTTTCCATTGGTCATCCTCTAGCTCTTCATTAGTGGTCACGGGATGCTGCCCACAGGACACTGTTAGCTTAATAGTTTTGGTTGGTGGACTCTTCTCAGTCCAGCAGTAACACTGAGGTGTTTAAATACTCCTGCAGCACTGCTGGATCTGATCCACTCACACCAGTAAAACAAACACTAACACACCACGCCCACCTCGGTGTCACTCCAGCAGCCACATAATACTTGCTCTGCTGTGTGCAATGATAAATGATTTGCACCACCAGTAGGTGGCAGCAACTGTAATTGATAACCCCTAACCCTAACCCTAATCCTAACCTAACCCTAGTGAGTTGCAGAAGAAGAGAATGTAAAAAGCCAGATGCATGTGTTTGCTGACCAAAATAATAAATGGTTAAGTTCGTAAAGTTCTTTTAATGTAGTAACATTACACTGGGGTTCTATGGGGTTCCTGCGTGCTGAAGAACAGGACAATAAAGTATACAGTGAAACAGATAGACTGCAGTCTGTAATTGTAGAGCTCTGCAATGCACCTATGTGGTAAGTGGAGCTAGTAGAATAGATAAAGAGTGTAGATACACTGAAGTGGTTTTAATGTGATGGCTGATCAGTGTATATATCCCTTTACCGACACATCCTTACCTAATGTGATAAACTGTCCATCAAAGTTGAGATCCTTGAGAACAACAATGACCTGACTGCCCTCAGGCGCTGGGTCAGTCCACCGGCTGACCTCACAGCCTTTAATATCATACCTGCAGTGAAGACAAGTCACACTTTCAGAGTGCATTTCAGATCCTGGAGTTACAGTTTCAGTAGACAGAGAATGTGTCATTAAAGCAATGGCAAAAATAGAGCTCGTAGCTAAAAACAGTAGCGGCAGTCATCCTGAAACCTGAATTGGGTGGCCAAATTTGTGTCTGAAACATAATGAAGGCCTATTAATACAGTATTCTGAGGCCACAAGGCACCCAGTTATGTCCGTATATATATATATATACTGAGCTGTATATACAGTATATATATATACTGTATATATATATATATATATATATATATATATATATATATATATATATATATATATATATATATATATATATATACATATATATATACTATACTCCTGAGCTTCCTCTGCCGTGCTGTTTCATGAAGGAAGTGTAGATGTATCCCTCATTGCTTTATCCCATCATACTTTGTGTCATTGCTGATGTGGTTAGAAGAGAACAGCAGAACTGACACAGTGGACATCGCTGGCATTGAATTTCACATCCCATGGCTGCTCGCCCATTCATTCATCTTTACCCAGCTAGAGGACTGGGAAAAACTGGCTAGGAATTCCAGACTGAATTAAGGATTTAGCTTGGAATCCTTTTTTAATGACGAGATTCTGGGCTGCTGTAGGTAGCCGGTGGGAGGGGAGGTTGGAAGATTACGTAACCGTCCCTAAGCTTAATGGCTTAATTTAAGACTCTGGATGGTACAGATTTCCCCTTAACACAGCATGCTGTAGAGCATGCCAGTATTGCCAATAACGGTTTTGACTTCACTTTGTAGTGAGGCTGTTTATTAAGGGTGCTTTCTTTGTTGCTTATGTATTGATGATAAAACTACGGCATTGTGCTAGCGTGGTTTGGGAAGAGATGAAAATACTCAGAATAGACTACAAGTCCTCTGAGCACACTGCCTGCTTTCAGGACCATAGTTACAATATATAAGCATTAAAAGATATTGCTGGGTAAAGTACTGATTCATTCTACTCGGTAAATTATGATGGCACACCCTTACATCTCACTTATTCAAAGAGACATTTCATCTAATCCAGATACTATTAAGGTTTGGCAACATCACAAGCCTATAAACAACTGGCACTCAGTGATACTGATGTGCTGTTTGAGAATAGTCAGGCGGGTCCGGTCTGTCTTTGTACTGAGCTGTAATGAAGCAGCATTTAAGGTGCATAAACCTACATCTCTATGATGGTGGTTAATCTATAGCATGACTTTACCAGGCTCCAGGAGTAATAAAGAGTTATCTATAGTACTTGATCTATTTAGTAAAGTCATTTAACCATTTAAAATGAGTGTTTCTCTACAGTACTGGAACCTAGGGGTGCGGTTTTCTAACTGAGTTTAAGAAGATGATGGGGCAGAGTAATGTAGTATAGGGAAGATAGGGGCGAGCAATATGGCCAAGCTATTATACCACATTAGGACATTTTTAGGCTACACAATATGCATCACAGTGGTATATCTTATTTAAGTTTTTTATGGAACACACCTAATAGAATCTGTTTTGCCACATAAAGGACCATTGTAATAAAAATCAAATTTAAATAAATATTATTGTTATCATCATCATCATCATTATTATTATCATTATTATTATTATTATTATTATTATTATTATTATTATTATTATTATGCTCACATTGCAATGAAGCATAAAGTTAGTTAGTGTTCTTTAAATACTGGTTATATCCACTATATGCTCAGAAAATAATTTTTAATCATAATTATATTTCTAATAATATATAATTATATTATTTTTAGAAAATAATATAATTTTTTCTGATACAGTTTTGTCATGTTGCCCACTCCAAAGTGGAGGGTCTTATTGCTGCTAGCATATTAAATCCTGTTCTGCATATTTTCCGACTATCTATTGCTATATAGTCATAAACATATATATATATATATATATATATATATATATATATATATATATATATATATATATATATACTTATATATATATATATATATATATATATATATATATATATATATGATTCATTCTTAGGTCTTATTTTCAATAAGGAGCACAAATCATTAATATTACCTGGCAACGATCCTCTCATCAGGGTAGAAGACGCTCTGCATCACTATGAAATACTTCTGTAAAGAGAAACATCAGATAAGTCTTACCTAGGTTAGTGATGAACTAGCATCTCACAGCTTCAACTCACGCACAAAAGGCGGCAGTTAATCACGACAACCAAAGCCTTTGTACCTTCCTCCGATGGGGGATCTTGATCCGGTGAACGCCTGTCGATATTAGATGAGACACTGCATCATTGTTATTCACTGGAAACACATTCATGTTGAAGTCTGAGTGAAACCTGTCAGGTGTGGCTGTGTGACTCTCACCTAAAAACTTCACCAGGAGTGAGTGGGGGAACTTCTCCAGATGTTCCATGTAAATCCTCAGATTAGACAAGAGGAACCGAATCTCCCTTCTGTTCTGCGTCTTCAAGAAGAACCGCTTATCATGCCTACAGTTGGACGGAAAGGAATACAGTGAGCAAAGAGTGCAGTCCCAGATCCCAGAATCATGTTGGCAGAAGAGACATGGTTTAGTGGGTTGGTTTTGGGGGAACCTCGTCCCCGCTGAACACTTTAGGGGTGAACTGGAATGTAGATTGCAAACCCAGCCTTCTAATTCAGCATCAGTCCCTGCCTTTACAACTGCTATTTTGACCATATGGGTGCAAATTCCTGCAGACACACTTCAAAGTGTCAAGTGGGATGTTCAGCAGGTATGTTCAGTAGGTGTGGTGGCCAGGTGTCCACATCTCTCAGTAAACACTCACCACTACTGACCGGCAGCATCCCACAAGCCTTGCTGATGTGAAACCCCTTTTCTCCCCCAACTAAAACATCAGCAGACTATTTGCTTACCATCAACATAGCCCGTATATATTACAGTAATTTAGCCCCACCCACTCACACGAAAGTTATAAGAAGTGGTTTAGTCTGGACTGCTTTTTAAATGAGGTGCCTTGAAGTGCAGTCAATCAAAACAGAGCTCCTTTACATATAAACATGCTACCAAGTTAAGTATGTTTGCTTTCAAATCTTCCTTAAATAAAAAGTTTTTAGAAAAAATGTAAGTAAAATGTAAAATCATGTATGTAAAATGTAAATCTTACATAAAATGTAAAAACTTTGTAAACATCAACTGAAATAAATAACTCAATTTAGATATCTAACTTTTTTAAAAGTAAACTTATGCAATATTAATAAGCATATAATATTAATAATATGCAATAATAAAGTGTAATATGTACATTAAAGATTCAAAATGTGCCATTCGCTTGCCTGTTCGTGCATGGCCTACCAGGAACCCAAGGTTTCTGTGATTTCTGTGTTTCTACCTGGACTGCATTTTGAATAACAGTGGTCGGTGTGGTAGTGGATAACACCACTACCCACCAGGAAGCTACTGTCCCATGTGGGAGACTGGCGTTTAAATCCCAGTCTGGGTGACTATGCTGTGTTAAACCAATGGGTCCTTGGGCAAGACTCCTAACCCTACACTGGCCTACCTGTAATATGATTAACCTTAAGTTGCTCTGGATAAGCGTGTCAGCTAAATGCCATAAATGTAAATGAATAAGGCATTTCTGTATACAGTGCAGCCAATCAGAACAGCGGTTACTTACACACCAGCCTTAAAGGTACAGTCACACAATAACAGACTGAATAATGTCAAATGATAGAGAGGACAGAAAAGGTAAAGTAAGCATGAAGCAGTTTGGATATTAAGCCACATAAATGTGGTAAGTTTTGAAATTAAAATGCAGAATATGGGCCCTTCTAGGTTTAGAGTGCATCAGTCTCGACAGCACAGTAACAAAGACACCCTGACCTAAGGGATATCAGGAGGTCCTGAAATAATCATGTCATTTTCTACATAAAATCACACACAGTGTTACAAATGGACCTCGGGGGTTAATAAAAGAACAGGAAGTGTAGCAAATGGGCCCTTTAGTATGTCTACAAATGCCAAATGGGAGATGAAATGAGAGGTGTGCAAACGGGTGTCAGTGCCTGTGCTAGCTCGGCCATAGGCTGTTTGTGCTGACTCACGTTAGGAAGAAGTCTGCTTTGCTCTTTGAATTGCTGATGAACTGCAGGTAGCAGCCTTCTGAGGAGAGAGAGTGCTGATACTCTTTCTCAGTCATCCCCAGGGAGCGGCGCAGGCTGGCAAACACGGGGCCGGCAAACGTCTCCATCCTGAAGTCCTTCACATGTACACAGGCAGGAAGCAACCAGAAATAAGTCATTATAGTGTCATTATAGTCGTTATATAGAGTATACATGGTCTAGTATTGTAGCGTCTACTCCAGTTATTTATTTATTTATTTATTTATTTTAATTGTGTTTTGTAGCTTTTTGTGCACGTATAGGGTCATAAAGTTGTAAAGCACACATCGAGAGCGAACTCGCTCCCACAGAAACCATCTTTCTCAGCTGTGAAAATGCCTTGCTGGTATTCCAGCCCTTTTCTGGGTTACAAGGTAACATCATCTTGTCACACAATACTTATTACCTACCTACTGGCTAGACTGGGGAGGCACTGCTCGAGCAGAACAGAGTGGTTGTGCTGACCAATCAGAGCACACTAGGTAAAATTTAATATCAGTAATGGTTTGAATAGCTTGACAATACACAGTGAAGTTGGTTTGATAAATACAAGCTACTGATTTAAGCTACTGTTGTTTTAGTGTTGAGCGCAAGCTAGAATCACAAAACTCTGCAGGACTGGAAGGATGTTACCGTATTTGTATTTGCTATTGGACCTGACTGTATCTGTTCAAACAAGTCCACTGGTTATTAACTTTTCTTTTCTAGCTATACTATCATCTTTATCCTTGTATAACTACGTGTTATTGCCAAAATACCTTAACATGACTTCAAACATGACTTCACGTATAAAAGTACCTTCTCTGAAAAGGGCTTCTTGCAGTAGTAATGACAGTAATTATATATATTATGTTATTCTGTATATTCTTTTTTCTTTGTGTGGTTAAAGGTGGTTAAACGTTGATGCTGTTGTATGTGATTCTTTAAAGAAGATTTTACAAACGGTTCTATGTAGCACCAAAAAGAATCCCAGGATTTTTAAGAACCACAGAAAGCAGCTTCTAGTTAAGAGTATAGTTTTGTAGTTTTTGTTAGAATTTGCTGTCACCGTTTTGAATAATATAAAACAAACCTGACTGCTAATACATGTCTATGATGACATAATATGTTCTTTGCACTGAGAATAACATTAGAATGAAAATAATAACCCAAACTGGTGATCTAATCTTCTGGCAGAATAAAACATAAAATAATGTAAATAAATAATAGTAATAAAGGTCTTTTATTTTTTTATAAGATAAAGAATTAAATGTCTCAAAATACGGTGTGTTTATAAAAATGACATTGAGGTTTTTTTTTCTCTGTATGTATAATGCATACAGTGGGGTGCAAAAGTTTGGGCAGCCTTGTTAATCTTCCTGATTTACCTTTATAAAGCATTGATTGTTTGGATAAAAAAAATCCGTTAAATATATCATATAGGGGACAAACACAGTGATATTTGAGAAGTGAAATGAAGTTTATATGATTTACAGAAATAATTTTCTAAACAAAATTAGGCAGGTGCATAAATTTGGGCACCAAAAAAAAAACCTTAACTCAATATGTAGTAGATCCTCCTTTCGCAGAAATAACTAACGCTTCCTATAGCTTCTAATGAGAGTCTGGATTGTGGCTGAAGGTATTTTAGACCATTCTTCTTTACAAAACATCTCTAGTTTATTCAGGTTTGATGGTTTCCGAGCATGGACAGCTCTCTTTAAGTGACACCACAGATTTTCAATAATATTCAGGTCTGGGGACTGAGATGGCCATTCCAGAACGTTGTGCTTGTTCCTCTGCATGAATGCATTAGTAGATTTTGAGCAGTGTTTAGGGTCGTTGTCTTGTTGAAAGATCCAGCCCCGGCGCAGCTTCAGCTTTGTCACTGATTCCTGGACATTGGTCTCCAGAATCTGCTGATATTGATTGGAATCCATGCGTCCCTCAACTTTAACAAGATTCCCAGTCCCTGTACTGGCCACACAGCCCCACACCATGATGGAACCACCACAAAATTTTACTGTAGGTAGCAGATGTTTTTCTTGGAGTGCTGTGTTCTTTTTCCTCCATGCATAACGGCCCTTGTTATGCCCAAATAACTCTATTTTAGTTCAGTCCACAGCACCTTATTCCAAAATGAAGCTGGCTTGTCCAAATGTGCTTTAGCATACCTCAAGCGGCTCTGTTTGTGATGTGGGCGGAGAAAAGGCTTCCTCTGCATCACTCTCCCATACAGCATCTCCTTGTGTAAAGTGCGCCGTATAGTTGAACGATGCACAGTGACTCCATCAGCAGCAAGATCATGTTGTAGGTCTTTGGTGCTGGTCTGTGGGTTGACTCTGACTGTTCTCAACATCCTTCGCGTCTGTTTATTCGAGATTTTTCTTGGTCTGCCACTTCGAGCCTTGACTTGAACTGTGCCTAAACCATGACGGTGAACAATCTTTGTTTTCAGGTCATGTGTGATATATACAGCCTATATGATATATTTAACGGAATTTTTTTTATCCAAACAATCAATGCTTTATAAAGGTA
The DNA here is from genome assembly GCA_024036415.1 of Prochilodus magdalenae. Classification (NCBI taxonomy): domain Eukaryota; kingdom Metazoa; phylum Chordata; class Actinopteri; order Characiformes; family Prochilodontidae; genus Prochilodus; species Prochilodus magdalenae. The sequence goes on from JAMWET010006600.1 coordinate 813,709, forward strand.
AATCAGGAAAGTTAACAAGGCTGCCCAAACTTTTGCACCCCACTGTATGTATAAGTAAACGGTTGTTGTGTATGTAAAGGCATTTAGAGCGGTTTAACGTGAAATAAGTCTCCTACATGTATCATGACTTATGTACAATGTTGATGATGAGTTAAAGTGATAAATCTGGATAAAGCAAGTTTTTTTAATTGTAACTTTTTTTTGCCTTACATGCATGTACCACACCTCCATGCATCAGTTTTAAAAACATGAGTTTAAAGCCAAACCATTCCTAAAACCTCAAAACAATGTCTCAGGTATAAATAATCACTTCATGCAGTAACTTTCTGTGAGAGAGTGCTAAAAAGCATTAAACTCTTCAGTGTTCTGGTTCCCATTAACACCCCAGTAAAGTCTGACCTGGTAGAGCTTCTCTAGAAGGTCCACTTGACACCAAACCGCTCTGAATCACTTTGTTTATATCTTAACTTTGAATCATTTTAAAATAAGTTTCCTGGCAGAATTTCTTTTTAACATGCCAGACGGTTTTGAATGGTAATCTGAATCATATACTGAATCCCATACAATAACAGCATGCAACAGCAAACGTCATGGTGAATTATTAATGCTGGTGTTTAACAGCACGTACCTTATGGATTTGTGTCACCTCAAGTTTGTAATCATCTTCAGATAGTTCCTCCTGAAACGAGATTATGGAATCCCCATTAAACCGTTTCTGTGTTTTTGCCAATCTCTTACAAACAACGATCACCACCTCCTCAAGATCAACAATAAGCAGCTCAGTATAGCACCTTTGATTAGACGTTTGTAGCCGGTTTCCACTCAGTGCTCATTTGCCAAAGCACTTCACAGCTCACTGCTTCCCACACTCTGAACACATCGTGTTACGCTGGAGAACCACTTGATAATTAGCTGATAATAATCAGAAGCACCTGTGTTTCAATCACGTGGCTCTCCAGCACTAGAGCTGAAGATGCCTGCTATGAGGTGAATATAGTCAATTGTATATGGTCAATTACCAATAATAATGTTTCCTGTTACCTACAAGAAAAGCCACTGGGCAGCTGCTGAATCCAGATCACACACATTTCATGAATGCACTGGTATTAGAATCATAGGTAGATGCTGATATCTGATATTTCTCATATGCATATCTGCCAATTTGTAAGATTTGTAAGACTTGGAAGTTGATCCTTATGAAGAAACTACATTGAATTGAATGCAGATATTATAACACAGTAACCGAGTGCCACCTAAACATTTTGCTCCTCTGAGGAACAATAAATACACCAGCAAATACCATTTTAATGTTGATAATCTTAATTTCCATTAATAATAATAATTATCTGCCCATCCAATAAGCTTCTAGTTTCCTTGTGCATCCCTCGTAGTGCTGTGCAGTTAGATAGAACAGCTTTGGTAGGATTAACGATTATCGGTTTCAGGGTAAACCATGGCCAAATGTTCTCTTAACTGTTTCATCACTACTGCTATCAAAGCTGCATTATCTAACTTTACAACACTAGAGGAACCGTAAAAAGTAGTTCTGGTTACCTTCTCAACAAGCTTTCAGGTGGGAGCCTTTAAAACCTCACCTCACATCACTATGTCAGTAACAGTAACACAAACTCTGCCCTCGGAAAAACGAGTCCCATCTCTGAAAGAACGAACCACACACATTCACTGCTTCATAGCTTAAAGTGAAGAATGTATGAAAACTACTAGGGATGCACAATGATATCATAATCGTATTGATATCAGCAGATAACTGCTCATAAAAAGATTATTGTATCAGACAGAACTATTAAAACAACAAGTCCAGTAGCTTCACTGTCTAAATGTCCTTATCAGAAAATGTTACTCGACATAGATTACTCTACATAAGCTCTCAGGTTTGAACCACTGGGGGCTCTCATAGAGCCATATTTAATGTCAGTACAGATTTAATACAGTTTTCACATGTTTACATAAGGTATTGTCTGTGTTATGATTACAAAGTTTGCTAATTTATTTGTGGTTTTCAATCTAAAACTTAGTGAAATGATTTCAGTTGCCATATCATATCAGTGCTTTTTGAACTTTTTAGCATGCTAATGTCGTTAACCGTGATCATTTTGGTCACTATGATCGTGATATTAATATTTTATACTGTTTCATCTCTAGATAAGCCACTTTAAGACTATTACTGTACTATTAAACTGTAACTGTGACTGGTTTATTGAGTGTGTTTCTGGTCTTTGTTAATCAGTGTGTTTTTAATCTACAGATTTAAATACAAGGAAGCATACTGAACTTACTGCCCATTCTCACTGGCCATGCACTATTGTGTATCGTGATAACTGATCGCACACTACAGATGCAGCAGACAGAGGTAAGGCTGAAAACAGTAGTAGAGTTCTTTTAATAAATTACTATAGAATTAAACACTTGAAACATTGAAACACTGAAGCTTAGCCACATAGTACTGGTGATATTAGACGGTAGAGGAACATCAATAGTTAATGTCCTAAACTGTTACATGGTAACATGGCTGTAGAAGCTGCTCAGGAATGCATGTGATTCAGGGCAAATGTGCTTTGAAAGGGAGACAACACGGTGCACATTCATGAGCCAAACTGCTGCATAAGCAAACTGAGCCTCAATAGCATAGCAGTAGTGTAACCTTTACACAGGTCCTGTCTCTTCATGTACTAGCATGTCCACACCAAGCCAGTTAGTGCTGGACAGGTCACTTGTGCACTGGGGAAGGTTTAGAACAGCATAGCACTTCAGTAAAAGAGTCTTTTAACTCTGAAGGTAGTCAGTCAGGCAAGACATGTCTGAAGGTTCCTTCTTTAGTTGTGTACTGGGGTTATGAGGCTAAAGTAGTTAACCAGTAATGGAAGCTTATACTCTATAAATCAACATTGAACTGCATGTTTAAATCATCACACATCACTCAAACTCCTTCAAGTTATCAAACATCTCCAGAAGACTTGCTTATGTGCTTTCTGACACTGTATGACATAAAGTACTGCCTAACCCTAACAGCTAAAACATCAGCAACAGCCACATTCCACTGAGTATCTGTGTGCTCATTATATTATATGAGTATGATCATGTGTGTCAGTAGCCACTAGTGGGGCAAGCATACACTCAGCTCATGATTCAGTTAGAAAGTACATAAAAATATCATCTGCTTCCCTAAACTACGCAGAGTACTGACAATGGTCAAACCATTTGGCAGAACGAATCAGAAGTTCCCTTTCAGAGGTAGAACCAATCAGAATCTCCGTTTCAGTGGCAGAACCAATCAGAGTCTCCATTTCACCATCAAAACCAATCACAATTCTCCAGTCCAGTGGCAGAACCAACCAGAATCACCATTCCAGTGGCAGAACCAATCAAAGTCTCCATTTCAGCAACAGAACCAATCAGAATCTCCATTTCAGTAGCAGAACCTATCAGAATCTCCATTTCAGTAGCAGAACCTATCAGAATCTCCATTTCAGAGGTAGAACCAATCAGAATCTCCATTTCAGTAGCAGAACCAATCAGAATCTCCATTTCAGAGGTAGAGCCAATCCGAATCTCCATTTCAGTAGCAGAACCTATCAGAGTCTCCATTTCACCATCAAACCAATCACAATCTCCTGTCCAGTGGCAGAACCAACCAGAATCACCATTCCAGTGGCAGAACCAATCAAAGTCTCCATTTCAGTAGCAGAACCTATCAGAATCTCTATTTCAGAGGTAGAATCAATCAGAATCTCCATTTCAGTAGCAGAACCAATCAGAATCTCCATTTCAGTGGCAGAACCAATCAGAATCTCCATTTCAGTAGCAGAACCAACCAGAATCACCATTCCAGTGGCAGAACCTATCAGAATCTGCATTTTCATGAGCTCATGCTCAGTGAGAGGAACTGGCTCACTAATCCAATAAAACTGCTTTAACTGGGAAGCACAAACTAATACACAGTCACACTTTATGTTACTGTGTGAATGTCCGTTTGACTATGTCTTACTGCTACTGCTAAACTTTCAGAGCTACTTTGAGTAGCGAGGATCTGTTAAACTCTGTTCTAATCTGTTTTACCAAACAACGTCCAAAATATGTACAAAATATATTTCGTATAAAACCAAAATATGCGGGTAGGTAGCAGCAGTGCTGGAGTGAGGTGAGATCGGTCCTGATCACTGTGCTGTGGCATGTGATGGCATGATTATCAGAATGTCTGTTCTCCACAATGCCACATTGTCACAGGTCAGCATATCACAAAGCTATACTAAAGCTCAAATAACAAACTGACTGCTGCTGCATCATTATATGACCCACCTCACATGATGCTCATTGTCATGGTAAAACTGCTGAAATGCTGAAACTGACTTAACGGGAAATTCCACTGATGGACATCATCGTTTTATTATTTATAAATACTGTATGACTTTCAATTAGTGAGTAAAACAAAAAAAAAGTTCTGTATTGTTTTATATGAGGACATGCTACATTACTGCTCTGCTTTATACAAAATCAGAATCAGACCCTGTTGTTCTCTCCAGTACACCATTTCACCATTTCCTTTACATTTCTCAGTGAAATTCCCCTTTAACTTTGAGTCTGTGGGTGTCAGTATTACTGCTCACCCCTGAATACCTCTCAGCCTGCTGCTGTGGTACGGCTCTCTGCAGTAAAGACTGGTTTATTGTTGGTCTCTCCACCCCTCTCCTACGCGACCGTCACAATTGTGTTTGTGTCACCAGCTCTGTGCTGCTCTCCTGTTTCTCCTCGGGGCCCAAGCACCGGGAGCAGCCGCCCCCTCTAAAGCAAAACAATACTGCACGCTGTAAGTTCCCCACCACAAACACAAGGTCACTATGGGACCACAGCTAAATACAGTTCTCTCTATGGGGCCTAATCCCCTCACTAATGACTCCAATGGAACATTTGAATCTATGGCTAATGATGCCGGGTGTTGTATGTGAGCATGGGTGGCCTATAGTGTGCAGGTCTATGTGGAAGCAACTGGATATTCTTGTTGTGATGGAACAAATGAGTCAAATTTTCATTTAGCTTTTGCATGAAAAACTGACGTTTTAAATTAAATATGTATTTGTTTATAATAACTGCACTTTTAGCCAACAACTTGCATAAAAAATAAATATTCAGAGATCACAACACCAGTAATATGTCATGTTTGCAGTAGCAAGGTTCAATTTTGGCTCATCTTCAACTCCCAAATGTTATAAGGGTACTTTTCCAATGTTCTTGCAATGCAACCAAGTTCACCTTTTTCAAAAAACCCTTGTGGTTGGGTGTGCTTTCTTGTCTGGGGTCATTGTGTTGTTGAAGGAAACAGTCCTGATGTGTTTCAATCAATCTAAATTAGACCTGTCAACCAATCACAACAAAGAGGCACATCTACTGGCCTGTCAACCAATCACAACAAAGAGGCACATCTACTGGCCTGTCAACCAATCACAACAAAGAGGCACATCTACTGGCCTGTCAACCCATTAGGACAAGGAGGCACATCTACTGGCCAGTCAACCAATCAGGACAGGGGAACACATCTACTAGCCTGTCAACCAATCAGGAGAAGAAAACACATCTACTAGTCTGCCAACCCATTGGACAAGGAGGCACATTTACTGGTCTGTCAACCAATCAGGACAAGGAGGAGCCTCTACTGGCTTGCCAACCAGTCAGGACAAGGAGGCACACCACTTCTTAATCAAGTTGCGGTTATCTGCAGTGGCTTAAAGTACCACCATAAAGAGAGAGACAAAAGAACAGATACTGAGTGCACTAAGAGTGCATATTGGTGTGGCTCTCCAGGAGCGGAGAGCTATGGGTTGAAGCATGCCATGAAGGGTGATGGAAGAAAGACAGAAGGGGGGGAGCGTATTTTTGACTACCTTAACCAGACATCCAGCTTCACTCAGATTGATGCCTCCTGCTTTAGGATATCTTTTCTGCTGATGTCAGCTTAAAGGGAAATAGTTATTCTCAGACCCCATATATACATATCGTTTTTTTTAAAGCATAGTCAGACTTTTAATCATTTATGCATCTTTTAAGCTGTTTATCCTGCTGGCTTGCAGGGAGTACTGGAGCCTATCCCATAACCCACTGGGCAGAAAGCTGGAAACACTCTGGGAAGGCTGCCAGTCTATCACACAGACACACACATACACATTCTCACACACATGCTCACAAACAGGGGGCACTTTAGTGTCACCACGCACCTGTGTTTCAGATGCTGTGGTCTATGTTCTTCTTAAAGGCTTTGCCATCAGATTATATGAAATGTCATCATCGTATACATGGCTGGCATGCACATGAGCGTGGATGCAAATATACACACAACATGGCCTCAGCTTCTCAAGCCCACCACTCCTGCCCATACTTACAGGTATCGGGTTATCGATGGTGTTCTGCACAGCCGCCGACAGTCCCTCCTTCATCATGCAGGTGAGGCTGTAGAACTCGTGGTGCTGGTCGATCTCGAACATGCCCAGCAGCTTCCACTGCCGCAGACCTCCCCATACCCTCCTCTTCACCGTACGGGTTCTCCGGCTCAAACCGGGCACAGACATTTCCATCTGCTGGGGGTCACATGTCCAGCCACATACGCACATAAAACACAAAAATTTACGAGTTCCAATTATAAAGAAACGCTCGTTTTATTTATTATATGACTTTATGAAGTAAAATGTCAATAAAACTCATAAAGGTACATAAACTCAATAAAATAAATATAATATTCAATGTTATTTTGTCACTTATTAAGTATCTGCCTCATGAAATACCCAGTAGAGTCAATATTATGACTACTTCCTACTTTTGATGGCAGCAGCACATAGCTCATGTAGGAAGTCACAATGTTGTGGCATTCTCTGGCCACCACATTTGGGTATGAATCCACCCTTGCAGCTCACATACACCTATACATGCTGACTGCCATCCCTGGGGGATCTGCCAATCATCATAACCATCATAACCATGACTTCCAGTTCCCCAGACTTTTGAAGCACTGAGCATTTTTAGGACCTTTTAGACCTTGATCATCATGTTGGCACCCTCCAGCAGCTGCGGGCTGCACTACAGTCAGCATGGCTCCAGTTATCTGTGACAACCTACCCGGACCTTATTGAGCCACTCGCAGTTGTTCAAGCTGCTGTCTGTGCTTCATGCTGTGGTAACTCTGGATGTTAGCTGGGGGCTATAATAATGTGACTCGACTGTGTATATGAGGCATTTTAATATTTTCTCTGACATTAACTTCACATAAAACCAATTTGAATGACTCAGTTTACCTCTATTGCTCAGAAATTTGGAAATATGGTGGAACGTTAAGTGTTTTAATTAAAAATGGCTCATTTTAAGGCTTCCTACAGAAGAGATATTGGATTGATATGGTAGCTGATGTTAGAGATCTCATTATCCGCAGCAGAACAGAAAAAGTAGTATCATGTGACCTTTAATGCTGAACTCTGTATGTGTTGTTGGACCGGTGGTGTATGGGGTATATGCATGAACACATTCTGCTCTGCACCTTCATTGTTTTGTTGGGTAAAAGGAGAAGCTTAGAAGTCATTTCTAGATAAGCATGTTCCTGATAACCTTCAGCCAGAAGAGGTTGCTGTGTGTCAATGTGGTCACCACAATATTTCTCTTGCTGTACAACAATGAAGGCAGACATAATAGTAATTAGCTTAGAGCTCTCGGAGGCCTCTGTAAGCACTGGGTATCGATTTCGCACTGCAGATCTCTAAACCAGATCCATACAGAAACACACGCAGCCTGCACTCAGTTCACAATGTCTCTGTAAAGAGGGATTTGCCACAGATCCAGGAACAACATACTCCACTTACTACTGAGCGTGTGTGAACGGTAACAGGAGATGATGAACCACCAGATACCAGTTTCCTTGACAACAGAAACATTCAAGTCTGTTTTTTTCTCATATCCAAGTACATGGTATAGATCTCATACCAGCACTGTAATGTTATAGCTAAATGCTGCAAGTGTAACAGGCCCTGCAGTTTAACACACATACTGTACGAACTGGTGAATCAGGTATGTGACATTGGTAGAGGTTCCTAATGGTGTCCTGTGAGAATCCATCCCACGCAATTTGAATAATCTCACACAGTTCCTTCAGGTTTTTCGGGAGTTATGGAGGTGAAGTGACACCAGGAATTCTGAATATTAGACGCTTGACAACAAACAGTCTTTGTTGGTCGTCACATGACACCACTGCAGTCTTTGGTAACTTTGATGTGTTAAGAGCAGTCGTCGTAACAGTCTGTGTGCACGTAGTCCTGCATTGTACAGACGTCGGCCAATAGAGCTGGCACCAACAGAATGACCCATGGAGGACATCACTTCTTGCGGAATGTCCACGTTTGTGGTTGTTGGGTCTGTCAGGCACAGCTATAAAGCCCGTCCTTGCTTACGTCACATGCACGGTCAAGTGTACAACTTGAATCATTTGCATGTCTCACATTGTCAAACTTACCCACCAAGTCCGACTATTCTTTTGATGATGCTTGTACACTGACTGACTAGACACCTCATTGGCATGTTGCAGTCTTCTCTGACATCACCACATTTTCATTAGTATCGTGTCGATTTTACGACAAGCCCGATCTTTTTGACCCGTGACGTTAGTATTTAGACACATATGACATTCCCGAAATGGTTATCCTAGGCTTTGCAGGGCCACACACATCATTTTATAGCATGCTTGTTTCTGCTGACTCAGTAATGCTACTTCTTCCTAATTTACTCCTTTTAACAAAAAACGTACATAGTGCCGCTTTAACATTTTAAAACCTACCACTCACTTGCCAATCTGTTTTCACCAAAAACAAACACTTTCACATATGCCCGCCTATTCAGCCCCTTAAATACAGCAATTTAGCCCCGCCCACTCTACTAAAGTTACGAAGAGTCTTTCAGCCTGGAGCCTTCGTCATATCAGTCTTAAAGGAGCAAACTGTAAGATGATGCAAACATTTCCAAGCTGGGTTCCACGGGGATACTTGCCAGGAGCAGGTGCCAGCAGTTGCCCGGCAAGATTTTCAGCCATTACTGTGTTTACGCCTTCTTTCATCTAAATAGAAGCAGCCCCTTCAACATGGCTAACATGAGGTTAGAATATGCTGTCGGGGCAGCAGTGCTGCTTCTTTATCCTCACATGTCGGACTGATTCGTCTTGACGCTACAGCTATTACTCAATAGGCAATACACACTAACACCTTTAGAGTGATATTACAGACAGGACAGGCCGCACTAGCTGGTAAGCAGCACGTCAAAGCGGTTATTTCTTTAAATTATGTTCATATATTTAATTAATTCTGGGATGTTTTAAACTGAGAATCTTACATATTGCTCCTGTAAAGGCACAGTAAAACAGCAGGCTGTTTGATTCTAAGGGATGAAGACAACTTGGAGAATGGTCAAGTAAAATTTCACAAGTGGCCTTCAGTTGAATATGTATATGAACTGGTAAATCAATTATATGACATTTTTAGAAATTTGAATCCCTTCATTCATCATAAGGCTGTGATTGGTGAAGGTGCTCATAGCTTGGTAAAAATATACTGATTTAATAGATGCCTCATCGGCATATTGCAAATAAACATAATGAATTAATTTAGCATGTAAACGCTGTTAGAGCTGCCCTTTGTAAGATTTGGGGATTTAGTGGCCTCTCTGGTGGAAATGTGCAATTGCATGCAAAGTGCAGAAGGAAGTATTGCACTGTGGGTGGTTGACTGTAACGAGAATCCTTAGAGAAAGTGCCATCCATTGTGTGGATGAATAATTAATATCATCATATTATTAAGATATATAATCACATTTCCATTAGTATACCGATTATTTTTTACATTTTACAAAATGCCATATGTGGACCTCAGGGGAAAAATTTTAAATGCTAGAAGAATGCAGGAAATGGGTCTTTCATGAGCTCAAGAGCAGATGATATGAATACCGAACATCCTTAATGTCTGAAAAGCTTCAAATCAAAATCATAAGGCTATCAGAGGGAAGTTAGCAAGTGCCATACCCTTAAAAATATGATGCACTATTACAGCAACTGATCCTGTATCAGCATAACTGCTCCCCCTTAAGGTGCTCTGATAGTGTGACAATGCTACAGCAGAATCTGTGTCCTGTGTAAGATCTGTCAGGCTTTGTTCTGGGGTAAAATGCAGCTGGGGGAATGGGCTGTGCAACAGGAGCATGCACAGAGGGGTATTTGTCAGCAGTGATAGGAATCAGCTGTTTTTGCGCTCCACCACAAAGAGCCGGTTCATGGAAGCCTAACTTCTCACTCGAATCCACTCACACTCATGAATAAACAGCTGAATAAGGCAAAGACCCTCCAGTCCGCTAGACCACCAGAACACACAAACCCAGCACAGCGGTTCTGTCCCGAAAACGCGCTTCAGTTCAGACAGCTGAAAAGGGTTGATGTTAAAGTGCCTGTCCGAAACTGAGAGCACATCCCACAAAGTGAGCTCTGATAGAGATCATACAGCTGGACAGATTACCACTTCAGCAGGCACGTCCATTAAAACCCCGGATAAAGAGTGAAACACCTACCTCTGTTTGATTCATAATGGAGTCAGTGGTTCATGTCATGTCCAGTGCGAGGGATCAGCGCATTCTTTCTGTCCTCAGATGACACATGGTTTTCTGTGGTCAGCTCCATGCGCCCCTGTCTCACTGTGGCTGCGCTGAGCAGAGCAGCGCCACTCAACTGCTGCTGAGGCAAACCCGAGCTGCAGGCAGCTTCCCGTTCAGCAGGTCCTTATTGCATTTCCACCGTTCCACCTTAAACGTGTAGCAGCTACATGTGGGCATCCACCACCGTCGAACGTGTTGTTGGACTTCCATCGTTCCACCTTAAATGGGGCAGCACCTACAAGTTACAATACAGTTGTGTATATATATATATATATATATATATATACATATATATATACACACATGTGTATATGCCATGCCCCTGCTAGTGCCAGCACAGTTGGCATATACAGCACAGAGACACACACACACATATGTGTGTGTATATATATATATATATATATATATATATATATATATATATATATATATATATATATATATATATATATATATATATATATGTGTGTGTGCAAACAACACACACACCCAACCCACACCACATATATATATAATATAATATCTATATTATATCATATATATATATATAATATAATATATATATATATCTATAATATAACTATTATACTATAGATGTGTGTGTGTTTGTGTGTGTGTGTACTGTATATGCCAACGGTGCTAGCACTAACAGGATAACTCATTCCAGGTGGTTGATTCCTTATGGGTATATATTATTACTATACACCCGTAATAATATACCCATGATTTCTTATGCATATATATTTATAATGGGTATATATTATTAATATATGACCTTTTCTTTTCTATAGGTATGAGCACTGGGCTGGGGTTGCCAGGTAGTGTTCTTTCTGCTGTATATACTTCTGTGTATTAATCTCTAGCTATCAGTACTGGCCCCCTGTTCAGGCAGTGTCTGAGCTCATTGTGAGTTCTAGGCTCTAAACTTCCTGTACTAGCTAGAATATTATCAAACGGAACACTAAGCACGGTTGTAAGTCGCTCTGGATAAGAGCGTCTGCTAAATGCCTTAAATGTAAATATATACCCATAAGGCATTAACTGGCTGGAATGAGGCATCCTGTTAGTGCCAGACGCAGGACTACACGCACACAGACCGTTACGAGAACTGCCCTTAACAACATGTCAACATCACCAAAGACCGCAGTGGTGACGTGCCAGACTGTCATAGAGTGACTCTGAAAGGCAGCTGGTCATTGTCTTGGTGGAGACGACCAACGAATCTGTGTGTGTAGGCACCGTGGACTGCAGCCAGGCAGTATTAATTGTTCTGTATTAATACTGCATCACAGAAGTACAGTATAAATGACCTTTACCAACAGACACACTGACCTCATACCATGGCACAGCATGGCTTTTGGACTAGATTCTTATTCATATTTGGTCTGGAGCACACAACATCCATTTTGGTTTTGCACAGTAATGTTTTGAGTGCCATTTGTGTAAACGCAAATGTCCCACCGTCTTCTGATTTGCAGTTCTACAATTACAGTGGATCAGACACAGCAGTGCTGCTGGAGCTTTTAAACACTGTATCCCCTCACTGTCCACTCCTACCTTACTGGTCCACCTTGGAGATGTGAAGTCAGAGACAACAGCTCAGCTCCTGCTGCAGTTTGTATTGGTCATCCTCTAGTCCTTCCTCAATAGTAGTCACAGGACACCGCCCACAGGACACTGTTGACATACATACTGGTGGCAGTACGTATGTATACGTATACGTACTAGAGCTGACCAACTTCAGCAACCCCAGATCATAGCACTGCCCCCACAGGCTTGTACGGTAGGCACGTGACCTTTTCTGTTGCTCCAGAGTCCAATCCTAATGCTCCCTAACAAACTGAAGCCATTTTTGCTGGTTAGCCTCACTGACCAGTGGTTTTCTTAAGGCTACACAGCTGTTAAGTCCCCATCTCGAGTTCCTTACAGATCAACATCTTTTCCACGACCACAGGATGTCTTTTGCACGACCACAGGGTATGCCATTTGACATGGTTGTTTAAGAAATGAGAAGCTACTCACTGCATCAGTCAGGGTTAAATAACTTGTTGCCAACTGAAACATAGTCACCCATGCAGTATTTATCCAACGGGAGGCTCTTACCTATTTGCTTAGTTAAATCCAGGTACTGACCTTTTTCTGGCCAAGCAGTGTAGCTTATCATTAGCTTTACGGGCGGCAAGAGAAAAAAATGAGCAAGTGGTGCAACGGTTCTTTTTATTGCAGGGTATAAAAAATACAAGAGAACAACTGACATCCAGCCATATCATCTTTAGATCACGTGCATATTTCAGCAGTGATGTGCCGCTTTATAATGTACTAGTGCACGGTTTAATCTATTTACAGTCTAAGACAAAAGCAGCAGCACAAATGCATTACAACGACAGTGAGCTGAATGGCTACTGAACTCAATAACAGCTGTCATGACAGACAAAACCACAATGTAACAGCCAACGGCAGCTAGGACAGCATTTCCATCGATTAGTTATTGGAATTTGTCGTGTGTGGGTCGAATCTTCTGCGTATGTGCTAATCATTACATAACTTGTTCTTCCGGGTCAAGGTTGTGGTCACTGGGTTTTATATACTACAGTATGGTGTTCTACTGTTTGGAGATACAGTGTTGCCATGGTTCTCTTTCAAAGTCGTTGGTCATTTCATCAGCCTCATTCATCAGTATCTGGTGGTCTTCCGGGTGGAATCTATAGGAAAGCTCAGCAAGCTTCAGGGAACAGCTACACATGAGGCTGAAAGACCGCAGCCGGTGTGAGTGAGTTTTTTATCATGTCCATTTTTTGGCAGCTGAGAGATACTTGACTGGAGAACTTCAGTCGACTTTCTTTGGTTTACGATTCTTCCATGTTACTACTCCTATGAAGGTACCTGTAAACACGAATGAATTAAAAAATTAACAAATAAATAATCATATACCGGACTCAGTGTGTATATAAAAGGCAGATATATGTCAGAACACTGTGTTAAAAAGACAGAAGATACATCTAGTGCTGCATGATTTGATTAAAACATCATGCGATAAAACTACAGTACATCAAACACAATATGCCAGTATGAAGCTAATATGATGCGACTACTGTTCTACATCAAATCAAAATCAAATCACTTTTATTGTCACATCACATTTTTCCACAGGTGTGAAGGTGAGCAAAGTCCCTTACAGTAATTCAATACCAACATATAAATTAGACAATACACACACACACATATATATACATACATATATATATATATATATATATATATATATATATATATATATATATATATACATACACACACACACACAGTACTAAGCACTAAAATCTCTGTTTACACTAATTTACAGTTATGAATAAAAGTTATGAATAAAATCTATGATATATGCAGATGTACACATTACCATATAGCACTATGGTAAGGCTGAGGTAGGTGAGAGATGCAGGGTATATACAGGGGGGGGGGGGGAATTATATTATATATGTATATACATACACTACAGATATACAGTGTGGATGAAAGATAACAGTAGGTCAGTCTATTTGTGCAAGTGTAAATATGCTAATGTAAAGTGCAGAGTGATGATTGTCCATGGAGATCATCGTATAGATGGTTTTGGTGAGATGTGCTGAACCAGATCCATATACCGGTGCATCAGCACTACTGGCTGTTCAGTAGCCTGATGACTCGGGGGAAGAAACTACATTATTAATGCTACTAACTGCATTTACTACGTTAAGTTAACGTTACGTTAACTTTTCCTAGTTTGACCCTTCAAAATCATCCATAGTAGTGCAGGTTGAAGCCCAGATATTTTCTTACTCCTGTGGTCTATCCTATGGTTTAGGTTCATGTAATGTTTACATGATAAATCATGGGTACTGATTTAACACCCATACTGAATACAGTCTGTTCATTCAGATACTTATCACAAAATGGACGCATGTTCATACCTTAACTAACCTATCTACAAAAGCACTCAACTGGAATATGACCACACAAGAGCACAAACTACTACAAAAAGGTGATTAGCATTCTTGTTGCTGTTGGAATAAACTTTACACCTTAAAGAAATTCCATGTGAATGATTGGTCAGAGATTAAACACAAACTGCTAATAGATCTAAAGTGACACTAATTTAAAACACTATTTTAAGACACTGATTTGAGAGCATCTCCCTTCCTTCTCAGATATGACAGAAGCAATATTAAACTCTGTACAGCCCAGTTCGTGACCATTAAGAAACTAGTTTTAGCCATCACTTTTTAATTACTAGCTAGCACTGCATCGTGATTTGTTCTGTAATTTAAATTTTACACTATCCAAAAAACATGCTTTCTCATACTTACCAACACAGAGCAAGAGAATTAAAGCTGCTACTCCAGGAAGTATGACTGAGTATTCGCGAGGAAGGAAGTAATTGTGGATCACATGATCACTGTCCACAAATGGCTGCGGAAAGAGCAGAAAGGGCTCCAGCTGTTAATTACATCATGTTGCATGTTTATTCGCATTCTGGGGAATATTTAGGAGGGATAATGTGTAACTCACACTCAAGCCGGTAGCTCACACTTGAATGGCATGTGTTCCACAGTAAAACAGCTGAAGTTCCCAGCCACTTAATGCACTATATGTGTAAAAGTTTCAAGACACCTGCTCATTCAAGGTACCTTCAGAAAGCAAGGGTCTTACTAGGGCATTAAACCCCCTTTTGGCTGCACTAAAAGCCTCTACTCTCCCTAGAAGGCAACTGACCATAGACCCAGTGAGGGTTTGACTGCATTCCAACCCAACAGTGGTGTTCTGATGCTGTATGAATTAGCTCATTGGCTCATCCCAAAGTTACTGAATAGAGCCAGAGAATACAGTTCAACTGGTCTTGGTGTTTGGCTCATAGGTGGCTGCTGCAGAATGCCTCACCCTATTGCTTTTCTATGGACATTATACAAGCTTTGTAATCTACAGCCGAGTGCAAGTAGAACTCTGAAATCTAAAAGGTGTCTTGATACTTTTGGACATACTTTGGCTCATCTTACATCATTAATTTGCAAAAAATTGTTTTATTAATATTCACAAAAGCCTTTGCAAAAACATACAAGCACCATGATCAGAAGATAAGACAGTGGTTAGTATCTACACTGCTCCTTAATAGTTAAGAGGATCTTATTACATATTTTTATTGACAGTGTCATTTTTATTTTTGTGTCTGTAAAAGCCTGAGAATAACCCAGTACCACAGAAGAGCCCATACAGTTGTGATTATCACACCTCTGAGTGAATAATATCTACAGTACAGATCATACTGACAATTTCCAGCAGTATTAAAGGTCAATGTAGGACTTAGAAACTTACCAGGACTATAACCCATATGGTATAATATGTGAACAATAAGAGACTGAAGCCAACGAGGCCCAAACCCACAGCTTGATCTGCTCCGGTAGCCTATTTCAGAAGGAAATGGGAGTTAAACAGTTGTTACTGTGTTATGGTCAGTATCATCCTAGACCGCTTGCTGGGTTTGCAAACCCCTCATAAGATCATGTACCTGCTGAGAATATCTACATAAAAGCAGTGTGTGGTAAAACTATGTTTTATGTCATATGGAAATTTAATGTTATGTAACGAGTTCTTCACAGCTTCTTACTGACAGAGCTAACCAAGCCAGCAAGCATTAGCGAGCTAATGTTAGTTTCCTGTGAAGTTAAGCAGCGCTGCAATATTTCCAAACTAATTAATACAATTTAAGAATAATTAACATATATGTATATTAGCCGCCTGTCACAAATAATGAAAACGTATCGTCTAAATAAAACAAAAACGCTCAACATTTCTACTTACCATAGCAAGCGCGTCACTCTCATAAACACGTACTTCCGTTTCCTGTTTCCGGTTTACCGCTTACATGATGGGAAACGTAGTCTATAAGGAAGAACTTCGTCCAGACGATAATTCAAGGCTGATACCACGAGAGGGAGACAACTCACGACTAAAGACTATTGAGAGAAGAGCTTTGAGCACATTGGATAATATGCAGTGGTCCCTAAAACTATCTTTAGAATTTAAACATGTTTTCGCTGTTTGGGTAAATAAATACATTTCAGCTGAGCTTTTTTCTTTTTTTTTTGCCAAATATTATTTCAAAAAGGCTGCTGTTGTGTTTCAGATGGTTATCATTCGAGCGGACTGTTATTTGCAGACTGCTGTAGGTTTACATCCAAAAAGCCATGACACTTCCATAAAAACAGATCGCACTGACTGTGACATTTCTGGATCATTTCAAGAAAGACTGCACAACAAACAATGGCTAGCTTAGTGACAGAAATCTGCTTCTACATCCAGTTAGTGCCAGCACCGTTGGCAGACGGCTCCATGACGCAGGACTACAGAACTGCAATGGTGTTGTGCCAGACTGTCAGAATGGCAGCAGGTCATTTTCAGTGACAAGTCCCACTTTTGTCTTGGTGAAAGCGACCAATGGATCTGTGTGTGGAGGCACAGTAGTCAACACCAAGGTGAACAGTTTGTTGTCGTGTTACACGTCCAGAAGGCCTGGTGTCACTCCACCTCCACACCACTGCAAAATCTGCCGGAACTGTTTAAGAATATTCCACCTGCATGGGATTGATTATCACTGGAACCTCTACAACTCCATGCCGAGACGTCTGATTGTTGTATTGGAAAATACAGAGGACTGATGCCATACTGAGAGACAATACCTCTGTATGTTTTTTTGTTTTCTAAACATTTATCATTCCTGGTAATCTTTATCTTTCTTCCGAGACTTTCTTCTGGGTGTAGTTATTCTTTTGATGATGAGTGTATAAAATCAAAATGGTGTTAGTACATCAAACCTGTTCTGTGCTCTAATGTATATGTTCCTACTGTAATACTACACATAATCAATCAATCAATCAATCAATATTTATTTATATAGCGCTTTTTACAACCAACGTTGTCTCAAAGCAGCTTCACAAAAAATCAATTTGTCATACAAAGAAAAAACCACAAGGATAATGTACAGACATGTGAGAGTGGAGAAACCGGGTCCGAAGCCCCCCTTGAGCAAGCCAGAGGCAACAGTGGCGAGGAAAAACTCCCTTGGGTAAGGAAGAAACCTCGAGAGGGACCAGGCTCAAGGGCGGAACCCAACCTCCTCAGGTCGAACCCGGATGAGAAGAGAGAGACAGACAGAATTAACAAAGAGGACCACATAAGGGATGGTGGGATTCACAGATTTGCTTTGGTGCACCGGCATAAAAATCCACAATGTGATACCCTGGTTTTAAAAAAATGCCCAATAGATAGAATTTGGGATGGACATGGAATGCAGCTTATCAAAAATCTTAGTAAACATCAGTAAAATAGGATGTACAGTATATTTACTAGTAAAGGCTCAATGCTTTATGACCAGTACATTTATATTTCGACTAATTCCTCTTCACTAAACTGTTTTTCAAGCACGCTCTCTCATCTCCAAAGCTCTCAGTGGTCAATTCTTGTCAGTCTCTGAGCCAAGTCTCCGAGTTGGAAGCATGTCCTCGTGACAATTTGACAAGACACATGCTGCTGCTATAAAGTATACAGCCAGCTTGAAGTGACATGGTTTAAGTGCAGAGATCTGAGACTCTTCCTCCCACTCGGATTCAGCTCTGGCTAGCCCCAGCGCTACCCCTAGCAATAGGACTGGTGAGCAAAGTACTGCAACTCTCCTCATTCTAAAGCAATAACTTAAAGCTGTGTCTTATTTGTTCTTTAAATTATCCCGTTACAGAGAGCATTATAGGTGTTATTGATCTCTTTGTCAGATATTTTTTTGCCCTACAATTGTCAAAAGGAACAGCATAAATGAGATCCTTACAGAGTTGCAATACCAAATACCAAATATATGATGTCAAATTTGCACTGTTTTGGTTTATTTATACTTTGCTCTCTGCTTAGGAATAAACCAGATATAAAATCTAACTATTTGTATCATGCTGAACTACAAGCGATTATATTGTTTAGCATCAGATCGTTTTCACATTGAATTACGAAACGTTGAATCAAATAGCGCAGTGAGGCTGAAGTGTATTGTATTGCATTAGTTAGCTGTGTCATATGCGACTTGGTATTGGTTTGGTGCTTGTGCATCAAGATGGATATTACATCAGCCTTAGTGATGGAGATGCACATCACTACTACATATCATTAATGCTGGAGCAAAATCCTGTTAACCTTTACAGGCGAAAGATAATATTAATCATAATTTACTGAAACAAGACTTTTGGAGTACGTCTACTGGCCTACTGTTAACACAATGAGCAGCAAAGACACACGACATTTGTTTTGGATGCCCAACATTTGCTTTATTTCCCCAAAATATTACATTAATACACCTGCAAAGACACAGTTTCATTACAGAATACCAAACATCCATATTCGAGTGTAGAAATATAGTTCCATCATGAGACAGTAATACATCAAATAAACCGAATATGAGGTCAAGAACACTTTGGAAATCATTTGTGTGATCATAAAATATATGTATTCAATAATTCTATATAATCAGAAAAATAAACTCATCACCTTTGTGGTAATGTTAAATATAGGTACTGACTTTTCATAGAAATCTGAAGTCTTTTAATATAGTGATCGTTTGTTAACTGCAACCAGTATAGTGGTCAAAATGGAGTCCTTCTGTCTGACTCAAGTGCATAGCTTTTCAACCTTTTACAAAATGAGAGAGAAAGGAGACAAACAGCGTTAGTCATTTTGATACTTAAAACGTTAGTATTTAAGTGCCGTTGTGGTGAATGTCACGTCATTGGCCAAGGATTCGATATTCAGGAGATCACAGTGTAGTTTAGCATTTCCTTAATAATTAATACTCACAAATGCTCGACACATACGTTTCAGCGCTCCCGGTCAAATGCTTTGTTGAGCGATACTAGGTGAGTTAAACAAATTGCATCTTTCCTGTATAAAACCGCTTAACACATTTTCAGGTTTGTTTTATTGTCATGTTAAAGGAGCAGTAGATAAGCTTCTAGCAGTGAGGTTGTGTTGCAAGGTACTGGACCCCGCCAATCACCCCTCCCTTCACCAAAGCCTATACAGTGGCTGTCAGGCTTTCTGCTATTGCCGCAGCACCTGTGCCAGTTTAGATTTGCTTCTTTGATTTAGGTTTAGGTTTTTCTTCTTTGATGATGGAGATTCACCCTCCTTTGACTGCCTCCCACTCTCTGTGCTAAACCGTAAGTACAATTTTGGATTCTCAAATTTCTCACAACACAAACGGTTGTGCTGCACTGGAGTTATAGCAGTTCATCCTACCCATCGAGTGGTCCAACCCAGCATGGTCACATCATTAATAAAGCAGAGTAATTCAGACAGCTTCATACCTCTACTCTCCCGATACGCTGATTTCGACTATGGCGACATCCTAATTACTCTTTTAAAGCTGGTAACATTTTTTCATCAAGGCATTTTCTGATTCCCCCTTAAATGGTACAGCCGTTTCATTCTGGACCCTGAGGCACCATAATAATTACTGGATCATTTAAGGTGGAAAGGAGAAATTTGAATACGAAGCTGATTTCAGGCTCATAGTTTTAATGTTGGTGGTATTTAAGCTGTCAAAATGTCCTACCTATGGTTTCATGCGGGCGTCTACCAACATGCATGCTACCGTAGGACTTAGACAAGGAGTCTTATGATTTGTATGTCTCCAGAAGGGGTTAGAGTGCAACCAAATTTAAGCTGCCATTTCAACTTAAAAAGGCAAAACCTGTAAGTAACTCTCCACAGCCAATGTGTGCTTTGTCATATCTGGGCTATGGTGGAAACATTGCAGCTCATGGCAGTCTCTGCTGGAACACAACCCGCTTCTATGTAGAAATAAAGGGCTTACTCTAAGCCAGGAAATACACAAACATTTGTCGTTACAGGTTACTATACACTAATGAAAACATGAATACACGTTTTGTATATTATAGTCCATGTCTACTAACAGACTCCCCTAGATCTTACACACACTGCTCCTTTGCATACCAAACCAGTGCATTATTATCTGTATGATTCTTCTTATTCTCGATTACAAAATCCACAAAAACGTCATTTGACCAGGAGCGCCTAACCGTTTGCACATGACTGTACAGAGTTAAAGGAGAAGTAAATCAATTAAACATCCGCCCTTCCGAATATAATGTAAACCATAACAGTAAAATTTACATTATTTCTAAGAAGGTAATAACAACTTGGACTGGCTACAGGATGAGTGAAGTACACTGACTTTTAAGCATCCCGTCTTCCTTATTATAACAGAGAACATCAAATGACACGAATACTGTACGTACGAAACAATTTTCCCTCAAACATCCCAACACTTTTATAGTCATTTCCCCACAACAGCATCTTAAATCAAGTTTACACCTACATTTGTGAATTAAAACAAAGAGAAATCAATCACAGGTTACAGTCCATTATGACCAAAAATGATAGCACGAAACGAGAGGCCCTTTTTAAAAAACAGACAGAAAGAACAACCATCAAGAAGTGGCCTCTTAAGTTGTGAGTACATCAATCATTTCATGCTGTCACAACGTCGGTTATACGCTACGGAATTAACAGAGAGAGCGGTGATGGCCACTGAAAGTGGGGAGAGGTTTATTTAAACCAGCCCGCTGGTTTGGAAATCCAAAAGAACAGGACAGTGTAAAGCATCGAAGTGTCGCTCGTAATGTTGGTGAGCGAGAGAGGTACAAAGAAAGACAGATGGCAAACAGGTCACATGTCTGCCAAACAACAGACAGACAAGAAGAAAGTGTGCAGAAAACGGAAGATTTCAGATGCCCTCCAAACTAGTGTAGCAGACAATCTGAAAAGTCACTCACTCGTTATATGCCCAGATAAGACCCAGATCAATGCAATCTTTATGGTTCAGTCAAACCGTATATAAAGCCCATCACTCTCAAAACTCTTTAAATGAAATAGAGTAATTGTCATTGCAGTGTAAACAAAATCATTCACAGTGCTTTGATGTAAAATGCTTCACTTAGAGAGACGTACAGACTCAGATTACTTTACAGTGGTGGTAATGGTAACCAGGGGTCACAATGTCTAAAGCACAAGTGTAGCCATTTTATTCACTATCCAAATCCATTAGTAAAACTACACCTGCCTACTGACTCAGAAAGATCCTCTAGAAAAAAGCACTTTACACCAAACCTTAACTTTTGAGTATGTAGAAATATAAAAGCATTGGTGGAGTTCCCCTTTAACTGCTCATTTATATACAGCCCTGTGTGAAGGTTTTTTTTTCCTACATGAAAATGTATTAACACATTTTCCACAGTGAAGAGTGTTGAGAAAAAACAATACAGCATGAAATGTGGGATGGGCTGAACTTGCATGTCTTATTTTTTCCAGTAATAAATAAAGAGCTTCATTCCAAAAACGCTGTAACAAGTTTTTGGAAGGAGCAACAGCTGACCTAGAATGGAAAACACATCTTTACTTCTCTCATTTTAATGTTAATAAAGTATTTATACTTCTTGCATGTATTGAGCCCACTGCAAAAAAACATTTATGATAAAAACAAAGCTGTTAAATGCTCTCTAATCCATTTGGGAACAAAACCGAACACTAAAATTAGCAGAAATATGCCACATTTAAACGTGCTCCCTCTGCATGCATGGCCGTAGGGGTGCTGAAACTATCGCACAGGGCTGTATTTCATGACCACTTAAAGGATGCATTAGGAAAATTTGCTTAGAAAAGCTCCAACAGCAAATAAATACTAGAAATATGCCAGCTAGATTTTGTTTGTGAATATTTCTAGGGCTGCCAATGACTCTGTACATGTGTGTAGTTTTAGTTTGTGCCATTTTATTAGCTTATAGCTTATGTTCACATTAAACATACATACGTTTTTGCCTTTTTGCTGCCAATTCATTTGAAAGACACTGTATAAGGAAAAACCTGAGTAAGTGTTCACTACACCACAGCTGCATGTACGTGTAATTGTTTTACAGGGTCTTAAATAGGAAATAATGAGTGACTCCACTACAAGATATTACAATGAAAAGAGCATTAAAGGAGTATTTCACATCTATTTCTGAACAGGGCCCATCTTTCTTAAACTTTCCCACCTCTGGGGTCCACTTTTTTGTGATTTGACATGTCCAACACAGTTATGATTTATTTATACATGGCCATTTTCTAACATTGCATTACCTCTTCAGCAAACAGGATACTATTTGGTTACTGTGCCTTTAACACTGATATGCATGGCATGATATCTGTTCTAATTGACTGTCCCGTATTCTGTCTTGCCTTAGCAGTCTACTACATATAACTTCAGCCTTACTGGGGCAAAGCTAATCCGCTGTAGGCTGAATATGTAGATATGTACAAATGTGTTTTGAGACATGATGAAAACAAACTGAAAAGATTGTATAGCCTAGTTTGTGTACATAGACTTCACTGGGTTATGTTTTACAATATGAACAGTCATATGCAAAACCCCTGCTTAAATTCTCTGCATTTTTTCCGGGATATGGGCCTATTCAATTATGACTCCTTATGCAAAGCCTTTGCAATTGATTCTGTTATCATGTAAAAATATTTACTGTGAAATTCTCCTTTAATGAAGCATCAAGCCCACATTGCACTTTTATATGTAAAGATAACAACAGAACTAGACGTGCAAAGAGCCCAGAGACTCTTAGTGTAAATTTTCTAGCCTGTTTGTTCCCTCAGATCAACTGAGAGGCTTTTTTCTCCATGACCAAGATCATGGCTTGCTCACTCAAACTGGGAAAAACAGCATACACACACACACACACACACACACACACACAGAGGGGGAGAGCTTCCTTGTATCTGGACGCACACCAGGTGCTGTCACCAAGCTGAGTCTCGTGACTGTGAGTCATCTGCTCTGCTCTAATTCTACAAACAAAGTGATTTTTCAGCCACATCTTCCACCATTCACTGACACATCCCATTATACAGCACACATGCTCTTAATGATGAACACATTTCCTTGCAGCAGAACTGGCTATGGCCCATTCACCAAACTGCATAGACTACGACATGTTCTGCCTGCTGAAGAGCAGAAGAGACCAGTGCACAGCACTGCAGTATAACACACTCATGCATTAGTGGCTGAAACCAGCAGCCACTGTCAAAAACGGATTTATCCAGGGGCCTCTGGAATTGATTTTCAGGAACAATTTTGACCTTTATAAGGGAATTTTTAGCCAGTTCCCCTTTCACATCTCAATAAACGCCGTCATTGTACATTCAACTGTGTTCTACCATGTTGCCAAGGCTGTTCTCGAGTTGTTCAGCAGACCTGTCCGTCACTAATGTTGCAATAGATTGATAAATTAGTCTGTGTTAGCAATTTTCAAGTTCAGTTCCTATTTCCTAGTAGGGGTGGGGGACAGGGAGGCCATCCTACCTACCTAGAAAGTCTTGGTCATGGATGGCTGTGGCATTGCCAGTGATGCTAGCAATCTACTGATTGGTGCTTATGTGGTTGTGGCACTCATAAAACCAGCATAGGCCTTAAAAAAAAAGTCCCATTTCACCCAAATCATTTAATGTCGTCTAATGGTCCAGTAATTCAAAGTAAAGGCCAAAGAAGCTCAAATCCAATGTTTTGCCTTCATATAATTCAGATCTGATGTTTTCAGAGCTGTGTGGGTGCACAAATCTGATCCAATTCGCATGTCCTCCCAGACTGGACACATCCAATTTGTGTTTATGCCACATTAATGACCAGTGCTAAATCATTATTCATGTCTTTCTTCCAGTGTACATGCACCAATGTTTGCTGGCAATGTGGCAGAAGCCCCTAATGTAAAGCTAGTTTCACTACACACTGCAAAAATAACGCTGATCAGCTGATCATTGTCTTGCTCTAATTAAAAACATCTGAGAGCTGTTCAGAGCCAATGATCTTTGCCATCTTTTGTTCTCCTAACTATTTATTTTGTTGTTCATTACAAATGTGGTTTATTAATATGACTGAACTGAACAATGATGCCTGTAATGTGAACACAGCCAATGCAAACATGTCTGCATTTGCACAGCTCCATAAACATCAGACATTTGTTACAAGGAAAAAAAAAAAAAATTGGAATTGGTGCCTATCAATTCCATCATCTGCTGTACAAACATTGCTTTGCTGAAGGAATCCATGTTTTTTTCTCTTAGAGGTATTGGAAAGCATATAAATTGGAAATCAGAACCACAGACTTGGAAATGTCCAACTCTGAAAGCCACTGAACACAGCCATTGGCACAGGTCTGCGGAAGTTCATGCAGCATAGAAGAACATATTGAAGGTTTAAAAATACAGTTTTATATGTAAAAAGCATTTTAAAGTTGTTTTTTTTACCATCATTCATTTCTGAGGCTGCCAGCAGCACAAACAAAAATGACGGACCAAGAGGGGAATGACAGGGTGTGCTGGACAAACGGAGAGAAGATGTGGAGAATGATGTGGAGATGTGGCCTATGAAAAAATCTGACTTGAGGTTCCAACAGGCCGGCTGGAGAACTTCTTAGGAGATTCACATGTACTGAAACATCTAACACCCTCAAAACACACACACACACACACACACACACACACACACACACACACACACACACACACACACACACACACACACAAACACACTCACAAACACACTCACAAAAACAGAAGGCCTTAATCTATAGAGGAATGGCCAGAAGCTTCTAAGTCCACCTGAACAAGTTATTCCGTATGGCCAGCCATACAGCACTGTGTATATTCACCTTTGTGTCATATGGGTTAATAAGGTCATTCCCAGTGCAGGGAAAAGAAAGGATGTGGTTAAGTATAAAGCAGGATCATTAGGAACATTCATGCTAAGACATTTTACACACGTTTTAGTGGTTGTAGCCCAGGCAGAACGCACAACCTGTACTAAAAGGGTTTGGCTGTGCATTGTGAAAACGAAAAATAAACACATAGGTTGAAACCATTAAATAATATCTGAAAGGCTAAGCAATATATAAATCAAATGTCTACTAAAAATCCTAAATGCTGCGACTTGGGTCATAAATATGGTGGCTTATGGCCCAATGACAGCTTTCACAGTGTTAGACTACACTTCCCACAATGCCTTGTTTCATCCAGGCATTTCATCAAGTTTGTTTACTTGCTATAAGGTGTCATCAAAGTGTTAATCTTTTTTTGATTACGGGGTTTTACAATACAATAACAAGTACGAACTACCCACCACCGTTTCCATAAATGTGACGCAGGTGTTATTATTGTAGTGTGTGAGTACACAAATCAGTAATCAGTAAAGATAATAAAAAAGAGACAAACGCAAGTAGACAACAACTTGTCAGTGGGACAGCAGGCGTCCCTTCTGCCTCGATGATCCTAGTCTGGGCTATCCTTTTTATGCGAAAAGCCCAGCTGGACAGAGAGTGCTTAAATGCAGCTGTGGCACTAATGGCTCTCGATCACAACCGGTTCAAACACGCCTGCCGACACTCTGCCAGAGAAAAGAAACGTGTGTTAGTCATAGTTTATTCTTTTTGCAGTGAATATATTCAGAACAGTCATGTGGATTTCATTTAAGTATTAACCAGCTGAACTGGACTGGCTCACCTGTTCCCCAGCTGGATGCCGCCAAGGGCAGTGGTACCATCCCTACTGACGAACAGTCGCAAATTGCTGTCTGTGAGAGGTAGAAGTGATAATGAGACATAAATGGAAAATAGGATACAAAAGATATGAGGTGCTAATTACAGGTGGTCAGCAGATAATTTGCACTAGTATGGAGGTGGTCAATTTTCAAAGGATTCAAGGAACAAAAGCATAACTTCAGTTAACACATGACCAGAACAATATAAATATATTTTGCCGTTTTTATGGAAGTCCATTTCTGCACCTTTTTAGAGGTCAAATTTAAGCCAACATCTGAAACACTGCTGCCGGAAACGAGGGCAAAAAATAAAACCGTAACTTTTTTTCAGCTGGAGGAAAAAACATTAGTTTTGTTCCACAGGAACAACAATGACGGAAAATGAGTCAGTATTTACTAACCAGCTGCCCCTATTATTTTATTCTAAGCGTTAAGGGGATGTTGTGTCTATTTAGTAAATACAAGACCAACCATGGAATTTACAACAGCACAAAACTGTTGTAACTTCAGGAAGTGAAATATGACATTCTCCTTTCTATCTGATATGATCTCACACATTGCATGTATGTCGATCTAAGCTGACTTAGTTTTACATCGTGCTACAATTGACATAATTTGGGGGGAATTTGAGTTATGATTCATGCGGGATTAACTACATATGCAACCTCCCCAAATTCCCCCTGAGAGCTTGGACTGAAAGATCAAAGCCTCAATGTTAATATTCAGGTGCCACATGCAGTTACAATAAGACAGACACTGTACAAGTCTGACTCCTCTAGCAGGCTGCCGTTCCCACAACAACGTGAGGTGGATTGGAACAGGACTACTATTACTGAGTTATTCATTCTGTGATTATTACTAGAAGTAAAAAGATTTGGATGTCATGTAAAAACTTGCGTGATGTCATACGCACCCTCGTTGTTGCTGGCATCAGCAAAGTTCTGACTCTGGACAATCTTCTCCACGATGTCATCAGCGTCAATGCGCGTATCATCTACCCATGTGGGGTGGCTCTCCATGGAGTCCTTCTTTCTTCTACAATATAGTCAAGACAATTATCAAACTACTACTAATATAATTATATTATTATTATTATTATTATTATTGAGACATAAAACAATACACTCGTTGTAGCAGACATTAGGCAGTAGGCATTTGGATAACTATTAACTTTATCTCATGTACTTTCTCATGCTGTTGTCAAATGCGAAAACCTGAAGAAAAATATTCACTATTGTTTTGACTGGTTATAGTCCATTACTGTGTAAATATTTATCCAGTTATACATGAGCATTCAGCGTGTTTTTACTTTTATGTATGATTTGAAGCTGCACTCACTTCCTAAATAATCGTAATCGCAGACTGAATTGTTTTACAGCCCTTACAAATAGCTTATTTCCTGCTGTTGTGTTGTTAGTTTGACCTTTAAACCGCATATAATGTCTGTGGATCAGTTAGCGGTAGCAGGGAGTCGCTGCCTGTTGAGGGTACAGAGTGCTGTTACCTGGACGGTCGGTTTGGAAGCAGGGCAGGCCGGGGTGGGCGTGGAGGCTTTTCCGATTTCACCGGCTCTTTTTCTTGCTCCAGAGAGTTTTCAGTAGCTGCTGCCGCTCCTGCTGAAGTGTTGCTGCTGCTGGTGGAGGTATTCCGTCTGTGCTGGCTCAGGTCTGTCAGGCTGGACGAGCGGGAATGCTCTGTGCTGTAGCCTGCAATGGGGACCAACATATGCCACAAATCAGTCACCCTTAAAGAAAGGTCGCTGTGGTTACAGCTTTGCCAGCATTATCATTACATTTCAGGGAAGGCAAAAAGGATAAATACCAACATTTATTATTGAAAACAATGTTTCAAATAATATTAAACCAGATTAATTAATTCATCTAATCTATTCCTTATTGGTTGGGGATCCCAGCACTCATAGGATGGAAGGCAGGAAACACCCTGGACAGGTCACCAGTCCATCTCAACATCTGTCTTACACCAATTTAGCAGAAATGTGTATACACTTATTCTAATATGACACCTTGACTCCACTCAGAACAAATAACAAATCATAAATAGCTCATAAATGGTGATCAACCCTCAAGTAAGATAATTTAAAATGGAAACTGCTATAAAAAGCCAATTACAGAATATTTCCTTAGCATTTAATTAGTCCTTATTGTTTCAAAATCAATAAATGCAAACATTCAGTGTGTTTATAATATTTAATAATTCTATCAATAATTACATGACTAAAATAAAGAAAACATAAATCATAAAAAAGTGGTTCTGAATATGTAGAACATGTGCAGTATGTGGCGACAGAACAACGAGTGTATATTTATTTATGTAAGATTTATTATTTCTGGTTCTATTAAGAACCCCCCTACTAAGAACAGATGAGTAATATTAGGTTGTAAACTCATTACAGCTTGTAAACTTATTACTATTATGCATGTTTACATATCTGAAGTAGATAAAGGTAGAGTTAATGGTCTACTCATATCGGTGACTCATGACTGAGTCTAACCTGAGACTTTGCTCTGCTGGCTGGCGTAGCTGGAATTCCTTGAGTGGCCTGTATGAAACACCTCTTCTGGACTGGAGAGGTTCTCATCCAAGACCTCTGGCAGACCTACATACAAACACACACACGGTGTCAGGTTTGGAGCAGAATATACACTTTCCGTGTTAATGAGATACTGAGCTCAGCTGACCTGAGCAGGGCGCGGAGGCTCTGGGTTTGAGTGTCCGGCTGGTAGCGATGCCTGGGTTGATGCCTGTTGGTACAGTGGATTGGTCACCAGTTCCCTCTCCTTTACAGTCCAGCTGCAAAGACGGGTCCTGGCCAGCGAAGGCTGTGGTTTTCGCCGTGCTCGGAGGCCTGGGATATGGAGTACACAATCACGCTATACTTACTGCTGAGAAGAGCGATCTGACTTCTGTACTGCATTTATTCTCTCTCTGTCTTTCCATTTATTTATCTAGTTATCTACACAACATGGCCTACAGACTGTCTCTGTGTTTTTGTGTCCAGTTATGACAACTGCTGGACAAACAAAATCAGGCCTTGAGTAATTTGAAATAACTCAGGTGCTGATCTATGATCCGTTTCCTTTGACTTCATTCAGAAAAATTTCAATTACTAAAAAGTACTAAAACTGGACACAAGAAAAGCAATCTTAAACTACAGCACCAATGTCTTAACCACCAGCAGGTGGCACTATATGAACAAGGGTGGTGGCTGTTATGAACTTCCCATAGTTCCTAGTAAAAAGATCTTCCACACCAGGATGATTCAACACATGATCATGGCTCAGTATAGAGGGGGTTATATATTTGTTCCAAAGCCTCAAACTTATAAATGAAACCTCATGGTAGGTTCCGGGCAAAGATCTTTTGAAAAAACCCCGTTACTTCAATCCAGGGAAAGGATGACTCACGTTTTAAAGCAAGGGTCTCCAGAGAGAAGAGTCATACCAATGGTAACCTTAAGGAAAACAACAAACAAGAAAACAATCAGACCGTTATTATTTAAAGCTAAACTTAAAATAAAAATACCATATATGTTAACAGTGTAATCCCAATCAGCATTTCCACTCTTTCCAAAACGAATATCATCAATTTAACCGAACAAAAATACATAACAGACTCAAAACAGCACTTCCCTTCAAAATGCAGCTTTCACGAAATAGACCCGACAGTGACTCAGCCTTAAAAAAAGCGCTCAGATTCCAAATTAGCTGTGAGTGGGCTGGTTCGTTCACACAGATCCCACACAGTCACTGAGTGGATGCAAATGAGTGCTCTGATTATGTGGAAGAACAGCATGCATGGATATTTCCAAACAAAGAGGTACTGCTGGTGCCCAGGCTGGAGTTAAAATAGACACAGACATAAAACTGCTAAAAATGCCTTTTACTCAAAACACTTCTGTGTGAGATAAAGCTACGGAACACGGGCTATTTTCAGCAGCGGGAACAGCTCAGGCCACACAGAACTACATCAGGCACACACACATTACCGTATATATATTTATGCATGTATAAATGCAGGCAATCAACAGCTTGTCTTCTACAGAGCTGATCTGTAATCACAGTTGTACTGCTAGGTAAATCTAAAGGCTGACCTTTAGATTTATCTAGGGCGCTGTGTGTTGCTATGAATCCTACAGAATCCGTGACTGTAGCCCTCTCATTCAAAGGCAGTTTTAATTAGCTTATAAAGCTGTACATTCAGCAGACTATGCTAGTCAGTGCTTGTGGAAGAACTACGGGTAAATTAACGAGCACCAAATGAACAAAATCAATAGCAAAGTGGAAACCACAGTTTCCTTTAAATGCCTCACTGGAACTGGATATGGAAAATTTTGCATAGAGTAAACATCCGGATGTTAGCTTGATGCAAATTTTCCATGTACAGGTCCAGTGGGGCATTTGAAGGGAACTGTGGCTTCCACTTTGCTTTTCCACTTTTGATCCATCGTTCTTCCACAAGCACTGTCTAGCATAGTCTGCTGAATGTGCTGAACGTACTGCTTCTATTTTAAAGGCAGGGCTACAGTCTCTGATTCTATAGGATATGTAAACTGTATTGGAATCATTATTTTCATGTCCTGGTCATGAAATGCGCTTTGTTTATTAATTACAGATGAAACCTGTATACATTTTGATCAGGCTTTTTTGTTCACTTCTTTCCTCATTCACTCATCTTTTAAGCTGCTTATCCTCCAGGATCAAGGCTGATGCTGCAGCCTATCCCCGCACTTATTGGGACAGGTCGCCAGCCCATCACAGGGCAGACAGGTCTTCAGCTATAAGGTTTAAATGTTCATTTTTTAAATTGTGGGACAGACTCACTTTAAGGATGGAGTTGTCTTGCCGAGTGTTCTTGGTGTCATAGCCTTCCAGTATACAGCAGCGCACGGTGGAGCCTGAACCGGCAAACTCCGCCATGTTGAGGTCAGCAAAGCCCAGCTAAGAGAAAAAGCAGGAGAGAGATGGAGGCACTGAAATACTGAACTGTTCCAATGGCAATGCATGAATTAAGGCAAATAGCACACGACCTTTCTCTGTCACTTTACTGCACTTCAGAATCTTCCCACAAGAGCACTAAAGGGCTGTGTGAACTGTCTCTCTACTAAACCAGAAAGTAACCACGAACACAGATGGCGCAACCTTCATTTCCAAGCGACGCAATTACTCCATCACATGGACATGTTGCATCTCTGTGACATTGCAGAATGACTTTTCAAAAAAAGACTTGTCATTTTGGTTTAATAAAGTTCAGCAGTGCAAATGTGTGCTCACAGCTGTCAGTTTAGTCTGGTCTTAAACCCATCAACCATTTAAGTTATTTTATCCTATAACTATAACCTTTAAAGTCTGCAAGACCTCCAAGATGCATATGAGTATACTTTGCCTATCAACACATTGATGCATATGTAACTACATATGTCTATATGTGACTATATGCAGCTGGTGATTATGGGAACCCGACGTCCAAAATATTAAATACCACTAAAAGCTACTTCAGAGAAACTCACTACATGGAACTGTTACAAATACATTGCTTGATATGTGAGACAACAGTCTCAAGCTTTACAATAGTTTCACGTTTAGGCTTTTGCCAGTAATGCATTATTTCTTTAAACACATTTATGTTGGAGAAGTCTGGCAGGCATTAAAAGGCAAAGCAGTTCAGAAAGATTCTATTCTTTTGGTATAATCAAAGTATATATAAAATTAAGACTGATTGACCCAGTACAGAAAAACAGTGCTAGTGCAGTGCCCTGCAATCTTTAGGACGCAAGCAAAACAAATATATCTGCTCTTATTAAACTGTATAAAGAACTGAACTACAGGCACAAACACTTACTCAAACTCAGCAGCAGAATCCATCAACATTTACATTTCAGCTAGGGTTGGGGGGTTGGGTTGGGGGGTTGGGGGGGCACATCCCAACAAACAGTAAAACCTCTGTGAATGAGTTTATAGTGAGAAGAGCTACACCTCATCCTGTAAAAACATCTTCACTGCTATACACAAACAAATTCACTTGGCCACAGTTTGTTATCAGATTATGTGAATTTACGACTGTCAGATTAAGCCGTTAATAATTGAACACATTTGGGAATGCGATCTTTCCTCTGCTGCCGCTACTCTTGACTGAAATACTATATGGTCTAATATACGTCAAACCTCTAAAAATGTGGCTCCACAGTTTATCCACAATAAAATCATTTTACACCCGGTATATTTATGCATGTATCCTGGGAATGTCCTAATATAGCAGACGTATGGATATGTTATCCAAATTAATGTCAGAATTCCATAGTCACTGCATTCATATCTGTTAAATGATGATGCCGCCCTTTAGGTTCCCTCGATTCAATGAAAGACGTTAATGGCAGGTTTTACAGCTACTAAGAAGCTGTTTTTCAGCCTTGGATTGGCCCACAGCTTTCAGCTATGAAGTTCTGAATATCTAGATTTAAGATTACAGTTCTAAAGGAACACCTCGCCGCAAATGTTAATAAAGCTAAGCACAGGATCATTAGTAATTGGGAGAATCTATACAATTCTATTCTGGAATTTTAGTGTTAGCTATGCAATGTTTACTGTCTGTCTGCCTGGCTGTTTATTCTGTAATGTATTTTTTTATTCTGTATTGTTCTTGATGTGTGTGTGTTATTATCAACACATGTTACCATCTTGCCCTACCTCCCCCTGTTGCAAATGATAAAAAAAGTTGACCCAAAAGTTAATTTAATAAATCCACTTTCAAAATTTTGTACTGATACTAAATATATGGAATGCTAAACGATGCTAAAACAAACGTTAAACCATTAGCTAGCAAATGTGAACTCTGAAATGCACAGGTTAAAAAACATGAGGCCTTTTCACACTTAAAACCTGGGACATTATCCGGATACTGCTATCAGTAATGCCTGGTCTCTGTGTCATTCACACATGCAGTCTGTAAATGATATTTTACCAGGATGCACATATGTACCTAACTATACATACTGTTCTTGGGTAAATGTGCAAGTGTGAAAGCTGCTAAAGCGCTAATGTTGTTGATGAATAGGGTTTAATTTAGTTTATTAGAATGTTATTACATTAGAACTATTGTTACTATTACAGGTGCAGTGCTAAAATAACATGTCTTAGTTAGACTCTCAGCTGCACTTCCTCTAGCACAGCAAGCGAGTTTTGCCCCACCACTTTGAGAGGAGCATCTGGATAGTAAATACAAGGGCTATATTTGTGCAGCCTCTGGTGATTCCCACCAGAAGGCAGCGGTTGCAGTTCAGATGTCTCCTCATGCGGACTGTGTGCTTACGTGTCCACACTAAAGTATGCAGAAGAAGAGGAAGGAAGGGGTTAACCTCCACGAGTGCACTGTTATGTAACCGAAGGCATGTAAAGCTGGCAAGGTCATTCATCTACGAAGAGCCCCTCTTGCTCATTCTTGATAAGAGCCTCTGACATACGGTCTCACACACTGCTCTCCCGTCATTTCTGAGCATTTTTTGAACAGGCCGCATTTGACTCGCTCGTCCTCCATTTACTGTCTGTCCCTCCTTCCTCTCTAAGATTATCTGCTTATTATCTCACATCTGGTACAAGTGTTAAACTACTGCCCTTTAAAAATTCATAAAAGACTCCATTCAACCTGCTCACAATAGTGGAGTCACATCCAGACACGCTCAAACATGCACACAAACACCCCACATTCACATGCGTGGAAAAAAGCACAAGAGCACTTCAATTATTAATGGGACTTTTTGCAGGATTGTCACACCCGACACAAAGACAAGGCTCCAAAACTGATCCCCAACAATGCCACTTCCTCTAAGTAGCATTTCTTCCATGTAACATCCCTTGTTTCATTAAAAAACATTCAGCCAGCAGGTCTCTTTGTTCTCCGAATTAGAAACGATAATGGGATACAGTCCTGCAGGACTATACAGGAACTGTGGTGTACTGATGAAAAATTCACATTACTGAGAAACTGGAGTGCATCATCTACTTAAAACGGCCGTTCAGATGAAAGACAAGTGCACATAGTCTTCCCCTTACCCCAAATCTAGCTGATCTGCCAAGACATGCCTTGTGTCAGATGATTGCGTCTGTAGTTTTGTCATGGAGCTACGAGGCTAAGAAAAACTAAGTGATGGACACCAATTAGCCCTGGGCAAACTGCAGACGTCAAACACTTCTTTCTCAAACAGTTTGGAGGAAACAAAGAGTCAGTCATGGAGATACTAGTTTTTCCCTTTGGACAGTGACTATATATCGTCGCTGTCCAAAGAAAAACATGCATCTCCATTTTTGTTGATTTTTACTTTTAGGCCTCATTTGATCACATGAGCTGCTCTTTACACTGTCTCAAAATTTCATGAAGAATGGACCAAAATAAATGGCATGAAGCTGCTTGAAAAGACGTTTGGTTCCATTGACTTCCATTCAAATTAAATGCTGTTTTTGGGCTCTCCTGTAAAGTTGCCATTTTGGAGATACCTGTTTTTCTTTGGACAGCGACGATATATATAGATATATTGCTCTTGCTCTCCACATAGGAGAGAAGGGTTCAGTCCCAGTGCAGGAAAGGACTCATCAAGCAATCTAATTATGTCAATCTACCTCTACACGTGCAAGATAATTTGATCTGTTCTACAGGCCTAAATGAGATTCTGTTTACTGTGCAACCCTCATCACTTAAATTAATATGCAACTAAAATAATAAACCAAATACATACAAAATTCAAGATTCCAGCGGCTGTTACTACTGTTCTTTGCTATGAAGCATATGTTTGTTTAGGGACTCTATAATCAGGTCTATTTGAGATTCAGGGTGTGCGTGTGATGATTTAGATACACTATCGCTGATAGATTACATTGAGGGTATTGAGAAATCACTGAATCACAGCATCAGTGAAAAGCTGTGAGCAGTCTCCACACCTGTAGTTCTATTTAGGAGGGCGGGTTTGCTGATAAGCCGCTTTGCGACAGCAAGCAGCTTTGAGGCCACGGAAGAGACTTAGACACATGGCGACAGTGTAGTGAGCCACCTGCTCGACCCTCACTGTGTGGAGTGTACATCTGTCCGTCGGAACTCTGTCTGCTCGTCTGCCTGTTTATAGCCCTAAACACTTGTTTGCTTCCGATCCCTATCTACTTTCTCTTTAAAGCTTCCTCTCCGCCTGCTAGACTTCTGCTTTCAGGGGTCACCAGACAGGACTTGCAAAGTTTTGTTTAGAGACTGCAGCGGTTTCCTATCCTCTTTAAGAGATCCACATTTTACACGTGATAACAGGGCGCCTCTGTTAGGTGCAGGAGGTCTGCAGATCAGATGCTGGAGGAAATAAAGATCATCTAATTCTGATCAGTTTCTGTATTTCTTATGTAAATGCTTATAGTTCAAAGTAACAAAGTAACACTGAGATAACTGGTAACTAGTAACTAGCTATTCAGCATTATGTTGACTGAGTACTTATTTTTTTGTAAGAGAGTTTAACTTTAAATTTAAAGCTGCACTGTGTGGGTTTTGGGGATCTGGAGACCTCTCTGGTGGAAAAGTGTAATTGCACACAGCATGTGAAAGAATATTTTGTAATGTCAGTTGTGTCTTGGATCCCATCAAAAAAGTCAGTTGTGAGTCAGTTATTTACTATGATCATGAAATCTTCATCCGAATAATGTTCACTTTTGCATTTGAGACCTAAACAGACCTTCTTTTTGATCCTGTGTATGTGATGCTAACACGCATGACATGACCTGAAAATCTTCCAGAGTGCAGCTTTCCTTTATGCATTTTTCAATAGCCTCACTTATAAACAGCACAGTTCTAGTTTTAGGCAATAATTCAAGTTTCAGAACCAGAAAAGAAAAAGTGATCTCATGGCATCTTTAACAAAATGCCTTTTTCAGCATTGTTTGGCTGTCCTCCCTTTCTTGCAGTTTGACTGAGGAGCTTGTGTGGATCTTTTTGATTTGATTTAAAATTGAATTACAAAAATGTTCCTAGTTTCTGCTAAATTAAAAAGTTCAAATGTATCATATGTATATGTATAAGTGGTTTGACAACTTTTAATAACTAAAAGAAAGATCACAGAAAACTATTACATAAACTAGTTATGGATACTCTGTCTAATGCTGCAAACACTGTTTTATGAAGATCTGGACATACGAAGGGGCTTCCTTTTTAAAACTTAATTGCATGTTTGATTACAAGGAGATCATAATTAGTGGTCTTTTGTAAACGGTTGCATATCAAAATACATTTATTATCACAAATTGTGTACAGTCTCAAATTTGCATTGTTTTCTGTTTAAAAATGAAAATATGAAAATATAATATAATACTAAATTGTTTTTCAAAAGCATTTAAGCTGAATTACAAAGTGACTTGTCTATAACAATGGAAAACACCATGTTTTTTAATATGTAAAAAGATGGTTTGATGGGTGTGACTTTGGGCATTGCTCTAGTTGCTCTAGAGTCTTGTAGTCTGAAGTTTCTCCAGTGCGAGGGCGCTATTAGCATGAAATCTCACAAATCCGTGTTTGCAGGAACACCTACTAAACCGACAGGTGAAGCAGTTTTGAAAAGATGTTGGGTTGCCATGCCTACCACTATAGTACAGTTGTTAACATCTTTTTGGACAGTACATGCCAGTATTTACTTTTTAGACATCCCAATGGTTTCCACTATAAAGGAAACTTGCAGGTTTCTCTAAAACTAACCACTTCACATAAACGGAGGACTGCTATTTATATGACTAAGTCAAGGAGAAATTCTGTGTTCAAACGCTTTATGATTTCCAGACCTTAAAAAAAATCAACAAAATGAACAAGAGAGCCTACACGGAAAGCACGATGTTACAACTAGTTCAGCTTACTGGACTGGACTGCTGTTATGAAAGAGCTGAGCAGATCACAACAGTACAGTATAATGTTGTGTGAAAGAATATAACTGCAGACAGGATGTTCTTTAAACACAACATGATTTTGTTCAAATACACGCATGATGTTCTAGATGATGTCTAAAACTAGTGTTTTTTTATTATGACCTAGTTTAACCTGGTCACATTTTTACTGCCATGCGAGGAGCAGGAACTGGTATAACCTCTCCGGCCCTTATTTCTGTCTTTGTCCGTCTTGGTCAGGCGGACATGGTCCAAAGGTCTGCCCTCTTTCCCCTTGTTCTCCTGTTCTGCGCAGTCAACAGAATGTTCCAGGACGCTGCCCTCCTACCACATCAGCAAATGAGGAGGAAGCCAAAGTACAAGAGAGCACTTACCAAAACAACATCTCCCTGTACTTCAATCCAGACCATCTACACTGCCCACTGTAACTGTACCAAAGCAAAACTGTTTACAATGGTCAGTAACAAACATTCAGAATGTTTACTGACATCGAGCTGAACCAAGTACATAAAGGTATTTCATTGTTCTGCAGTAACGTCTTTAAAACACATTTAAATGAGCTGTTTATTTATCAACAAACTTCATTTAAGAGTCTTTAGTTTAGTCTTCAGCATCAAAAAGTGGGGGGGGGGGGTGAATCCAGTGGATCTGACTACACCTAACATACAACTCTGCCGGACAACCATATATCTATTTATATACACACACCCACACCCATAGCAAACACACACACACCCAGCAAACACACATACACACACACACACACACACAAACACACACACCTATCTATTTTTCAGTCAATCAATATTAAAAAACATCAGAGCCCATATTCCTATTCCACTCTTATAACTGTAGTAGTTATTGAATAATTCATAATAATTCATTTTGGTGCTGTATTCGCTAGATTCCCACCACTGCTGCTAAATATGTACAATTCTAACAGAACTATACTATTAATAGATCAAACTACTTTCATTTTTGATGCCTCAAAACATCATCTTATATATTATATATTAGTGAGTGCTGCTTCTAAAAGCCAGGAACCGCTGGCATGCCTGGTTTCTGGATAACTGCCCTTTAGTCAGCACCTTGGTCACACGCCTCTCCTCAGATGGCAAAAAGATAAACAGCTGCTGAAAGAAGCTTCAAGATGATTGCATGGACACAAGCCCATCAATCAAGGCAGCCAAACAAACAGACATCACTTTACTGCCGCTGCTCCTCAGAGACAGTCCAGATCATGTGATGGGCCAAAGCTGTGACACACACAAGTCACATTTTTTATAACAACAATAAATGCACAGGGAGCAGCAACTACAGGGTCACTCTGTTCCGTGACGCTATGTTTTCTGGAATGTACAGTTATGTGCAAAAGGCGAAACGATACGTGAAGCCATTTATCGGGGTGATAAGTGCCCTCTGAATTAAATACTACTTGTTTGGAGGGCAGAGAGAAATACTGTAAATAAATTCAGAATGTTGCATTCGTGTCAGCTCTACTATTTACAGTTTCATCTGCTGCTTTCATTTTACTGTTAAAAAATTTGCCATTCCTATAAAATAAAAACCATTTCATTGCAGATACGTTGCAGATTTCTTTGCAGATGTACACATTTGTTCAATATGTAGTGCTGGTAATAACATTTGGACCATTTAATATATTATGTGCTATATTTTGTTAAGGCTTTAATATATTAATTATGCATTTCAATTAATAAAGTTAATAAATTAGGTATTTTTAGATGTTTCAGGAACACATATTAGCACATATTAAAATGACTGAGAAAGCTTTAGAACAGGGGATCCCAATCCCAGTTCTGGTCAACCCTTTGCATGAACATTTTTGATGTTTCCCTACTCAACACACCTGGCCCAGCCAAAGAGGTGCTTGTGAAT
Source organism: Prochilodus magdalenae (assembly GCA_024036415.1). Classification (NCBI taxonomy): domain Eukaryota; kingdom Metazoa; phylum Chordata; class Actinopteri; order Characiformes; family Prochilodontidae; genus Prochilodus; species Prochilodus magdalenae. The sequence continues at coordinate 852,865 of JAMWET010006600.1, forward strand.
TAGGTAACGAATTGAATCAGGTGTGCTCAGTGAGACTAAGCACATAAATGTGGATAATGATGGGATTGGGATTGGGAATGCCTGCTGAAGAATGACGTCAATTACGTTATAATAAACATCTAAATATATACTACTATGTTATAATAAACTAAAGTATATAGTTACAGGGTTTTGTTGTTGTTGTTATTAAACACAACATCTACAATTTCAAGAAATGTCTTTAGGTTAAATGTATTGAAGAGCATAAAGAACACCTGTAGTTCTCTTTAGTGTGAAGCAGCTGTCTGTAAATCTTTTGTTGAGTTTTGTGCACGCCAACTGGGAATTATCTGAAAATGCAACAAATCATAGGTTTCCATGTCTATGGAGTCCTAATACATGGTATTGGTTAGCAGTTCGTAAAATACAGAAGACTGGTATGAGAAAGCAACACACAGCGGAATGCACATTCAAAACACACGTACAGCAGGAATTCCAGGGAGGGACCTCATTCCAAGCACATGCCCAGACTAGACTGGGGAGGCTCACTGTACAGTGCATCACACAACCTAGAACCCCTGAAACTATGCTGGCTAGAGCATTCTCTTATTCTCTCTCCCCCCCTCCACCCCCTCTCCCCTCCTCTCTTTCTTTTAATAATAATGAACAGCCGTGTAAACAGTGTTGAATGATATTACTATGTTTCACTATATTTCACTATATATGCCAGGGTATTAGGGTATTACGGTGTCAGCTAATATTTTGCATTAGGTTTTATTATTACAGTTAATATAGTCATGTATTGTTACTCATTGCTAAAAAAAGTTTTGCAAATCCGACTAGAATAGTTTGGCTTGATTTGTTTGAGCTGTTCATAAATGTACACCAAAAGTAACCGTACAGGTAACTTACACCTGCCGCGTAGCAGAGGATAAAACCACAAAACCACAAAAACCCATTATACAAGGTTCTGGCACCTCAATCTGAGTGCGTCTAAGTGACACCACTACAAAGAGGCTCACTATAGTAAAAACACTTTATGAAGATTTACTTTAGGCCTTTTTGGGGTGAAAAAACAGAAACTATTTTTAGTGCAGACTTTTACTGTAGACTTTGAAAACATAACAATACAACTCTTCTTTAAGCATGCACATGTGGGTCTTTACTGCACACATATTATTACAATGTTTTATTAATATTATTATTATTTTTAACAGTTGCAGTTCTGAAATCTGCAAACCCTGATCTCAGCCCCTTCAGGTCCCCCCACTTCTCACAGTGTCCAGTAGGTTTTAAGGCTCCTATGTGGAATTAAAAATATAAAAATGATAAAAGACGATATATATTTTGCGTACCCCAAGCTAACACCACTATAACTAAAAACCAGTATTGCTGTATGGCATGAATACCACAGTGTAAACCACGATCCTTAGGGAAACAGACAGTCTTATGGATTTTACAATCAGATATTCATCCTATTAACCGTGTTTATTCTTGCTGGCTGATGCATTAGCAATACTGCATGTATGTAAGGTCATATTAATAAAGCTTACTGAACTGAGCTGAATTATTTTGTGTAATGCAGGAAACAGTGCAACATGGGGAATACAAAGACACAAAGACAGCAAATGCAGTGGAGAATCTGTTTTCTACATGACTCCACCACTCCTACGAGAGCGTGTGTGTACAAACAGACTGCTGAACAGGATGAAGACATTCTGACTTGAAAAAAATAAATGACAGAAATGAAAAAAGCCTGAAAGAAAGAACAAAAGAAAAAAAACAGTAAGACAGAAACAAGGAGAGAACAAAAAGAGAGAGAGAGAGAGAGAGAGAGAGAGAGAATAAAAGAAAGAAAGAAAGAAAGAAAGACAGAAAGAAAGAATTGAGGGAGGACAGCAGTAGAAATGTGGTTCGGGAGCAACAGATTAGAGATGAGAAAGTGAAATAAAATGGTCAGAGAGAAGGTTCTGATCAGACTCGTACCTTTGAGAAAGTCTTTCCACCTTTGAGCTCCTGTAAAGTGAGGGAGAGACAGAGAGGGAGTACCAGTGAGAGACAGTTATGCAATCTGTTGGCTATTGCCATGGTGATCATACAGGGTGAACAGAGCTCACGGACAAAGCAAGAGACCCAACGCTGCCCAACTCTACTACTGTTACAGTTCATTATCATTCACTGCACCCAACATCTAATATCATCTCACCAAGACGCACATAAGCCCTTCATACACACTCCATTCCTGATTTATAGTCCTTCTTCAGGTGTCATAATGATGAACAGCATTAAAATACCGTATATTAGGCACTGTTCAGACACCACTTTCAGTGCAGCCACTACAAGTCTTGCTGTGTTTAAAAAGCTTGTGTGGGTGGTGAATTAGACCAAGTTATTGAAGCTCACTACGCTCCTGAAACATTCTGTGTGTGTGTGTGTGTGTGTGTGTGTGTATCTACCTTTCGCACAGACACTCGGCAGACGCAGGGGTCCAGGACCCCTGTGGTAGGATTGGCACTCAGCTTGCACACAAAGGAGAATTTCTTTCGCCAGCGAACACAGTTCTCCTGCACCTCTTGCCTATGAGAGAGAGAGAGAGAGAGAGAGAGAGAGAGAGAGAGAGAGAGAGAGAGAGAGAGAGAGAGACAGAGAGAGAGAGAGAGAGAGAGACAGAGAGAGACAGAGAGAGAGAGAGAGAGAGAGAGAGAGAGAGAGAGAGAGAGAGAGAGAGAGAGAGAGAGGGGAGATATCCATCACTTCTAGATTCATCAACATCGTCACCATTATCATCATTATAGTCATCTTCACCACCTGAAAGCTGATCATGGCCACCATCATTATATATACAATCTGCATCACTCACACAGATGCATCTGTCTACAGGACAGTACTAGAATACATACGGACTCTGCATACATTCTGTACTTGACTCGGGATGTTTATTCTTATGGACACATAAGGCTTCCGTGCAGGTCATGGCTAGCACAGTTAGTTGTGCTTACGCCTTTGTCTGCTGGATTAGGAGGCAGTCAGTGCTACTGGTAGGAATGATTCATTCATGTCTGCATAATTAGGTGGCCAAGATGATAAAGTCATCCAGAGTAATTTGATGTGAGATGCTCAGATCCGGAGAAACCTGCAGAGTCAGGATTGTTCACTTATGTCTGCTGTTACCTCACAAAAAGCCCATCCTAAACCAGTTGTAATATGTTGTCTGATGCCCAGGACATTACTTTATGATGGAGCGGTACGTGCAAGAGAAAAATAATAATATACCTATAATGTACTGCATGCAGAAGTATGTGCACTCAGTACATTATAAGTACATTATAAGGCAACAACATATTCCAAACTTTTTTAAATCTCTATTTTATTACCATCAACAGCACACATACAAACTCAGAAGACACGTAGACAGTGAATTAAACTGATATATTTACACTGTAGACATGGCAACCCGTGGTTCATAACCCCATCATAAAAAAATCTGGAGCATGTAAGTCTCTCTACAATCATCCACTTCACATCAAACACTCTGCCTGACTTTGTTCACATCCCAAAGTCTGAAAACACAGAAATACTATCTATTAGACTCTGAATCCATTTCTATATGAAATGAAGAAATGAAGGTTACTAGTAAATATACTAGTATGTCTGTGTGTCTAGTACTAGTAAATATTGTGGGCATGTTAGCAGCCTCTGTAAACCTAAGGCTTCTTTCTACAACAGTACAAGAGATTCAGGAATAGGGAGAACACCAAAACCCTCTTTAAAACCTATAGAAGCCCATTAAGATTCAAGATTAAAGAGTTTATTGTCATATGCACAGAGAAACAAGCGTTTGCACTGTACAATGAATTTCTTACTCTGCACTCGCTCCCGGACTTTAGGTACAAAACAATTACAATATAAATACTATATATTTCTATTATGTAAATAACAATTACAAAATAAAGTACTAAATAGGAAAAAAAAATAGCAGAGTAGCAGAGGATAAAAGCACAAAACCACAAAAACCCACTATACCAGGTTCTGGCACCTCAATCTGAGTGTGTCTGAGTGACACAACCCCAAAGTGGCTCACTATAGTAAAAACACTTTATGAAGATTTACTTTAGGCCTTTTTGGGGTGAAAAAACAGAAACTATTTTTAGTGTAGACTTTTAATGTAGACTTTGAAAACATAAAAATAAAATATACTTCTTTAAACATGCACATGTGTCTTTACTGCATGTCTTTACATATTATTACAATGTTTTATTAATATTATTATTATTTTTAACAGTTGCAGTTCTGAAATCTGCAAACCCTGACCTCAGCCCCTTCAGGTCCCCCCACTTCTCACAGTGTCCAGTAGGTTTTATAGCTCCTATGTGGAATTAAAAATATAAAAATGATGTAAGATGATATATATTTTGCGTACCCCAAGCTAATACCACTATAACTAAAAACCAGTATTGTTGTATGGCATGAATACCACAGTGTAAACCACGATCCTTAGGGAAACAGACAGTCTTATGGATTTTACAATTAGATATTCATCCTATTAACCGTGTTTATTCTTGCTGGCTGATGCATTAGCAATACTGCATGTATGTAAGGTCATATTAATAAAGCTTACTGAACTGAACTGAATTATTTTGTGTAATGCAGACAACCACAGCAAATGCAGTGGAGATTCTGTTCTCTACATGACTCCACCACTCCCAGGAAAGAAAAGACTAGAGAGAAGAAACATATATGCATGTTTATAAATTAAGAAAATGTACAATAAGTCTGAATTATCACCTCTACCCACGGTTAAGACCCAACCTGACCAAGCCTGAGTGGCACTGACACATCTGACAGTGTTTCACAGTGCTCTGCACTTCACCAACAGTAAACCTCATGCTTAGAATTTTCTTTTCCGAATATTTAGCAGAACTGCTGGCACAGAATTGGGCAGAACTGCTGGAATAGAACAGTATTTAATACAACGTACCTGGCACAGAATATCAACCTACTCTAATCAAATGTTATCCCTGCTGCAATAAAGTCCCTCACACTGCTGCAGCTACTGCAGAAATCCTTTACAAACTTCGAGCAGAAATACTCACTCTGACCTTTCACCAAGCCAACACATTCCTCCCACCATCCATCCAGAGAGAGGGAAAATCGTGTGAGAGTGTGGGGAATTTATGTAGGCAAAACCCTTCATATTAAAAACAGATCTACTAAACTAAATCACTATCTACAAAACAGACACGAGCTTGACCCAAATCGAATGTGTGTTTATCAGGCCCTCTTGAGTTTGGGTTGGGTAGCAGGCCTCCACTTCTTCTATCCAAACACTAACTCTTCCTAACCTGTCCACAGATCAGGACCACGGACTGGATCTAAATTCTGCCACCAGAAACCGACAGTTACAGTTAAAGCCGACTAGCCGGACTACTGCAGTCTGACTGGGGGACTATAAATGTCAGAGAGAAACCATCCATCACGGATCTTGGTCTTTCACTCCTCTCTTTCCCTCCCCTCACTGCAGTGCTCACTAATGAAAGTGGGTCAGTATGTCCCTCAGTCTCTCTTTCGTTCTCTCGTTCTCTCTCTCTCTCACTCTCTCCCTCAATCTCTCGTTCTCTCTCCCTCTCTCGTTCTCTGTCTCTGTCTCTCTCTCCCTCTCGTTGTCTCTCTCTCTCTCTCTCTCTTGTTGTCTCTCTCTCTCTCTCTCTCCCTCTCGTTGTCTCTCTCTCTCTCGAGCTGTGCTCTCTCTCTCTCGTTCTCTCTCCCTCTCTCTCCCTCTCGTTGTCTTTCTCCCTCTCTCTCTCTCGTTCTCTCCCTCTCTCTCTCGTTCTCTCTCTCTCTCTCTCGTTCTCTGTCTCTCCCTCTCCCTCTCGTTCTCTCTCCCTCTCTCTCGCGTTCTCTCTCTCCCCCTCTCTCTCTCTCGTTCTCTGTCTCTCTCTCTCTCTCTCTCGTTCTCTGTCTCTCTCTCTCTCTCTCTGTCTCTCTCTCTCTCTCTACCTCTCTACCTCTCTCTCTCTCTCTCTACCTCTCTCTCTCTCTCTCTCTCTACATTTCTCTCGTTTCATTTTTGTTCCTCCTGAGCAAAAAAAAAAAAATTAAACATTCTTAACCAAATCTGTAACTACACCCTGTAAGGACTGTTGTTTTTGTCCATTGTCCTTTTAGCACTCTGACTGATATCTGTTCATGTTTCAGTAAGACAACCTCACGCTGCTACTGTCAGACATCCGTCACGCTGACCAAACTGGTTTTAAGCCAACAACACATAAATCACAGTATATATCGCAATCCAATCCGCTAGCTCATAATACTTGAAGAGAGTGACTGACATCTCCATCCTAAACCAGGCAGTTAACAACCAAATCCAAACATACATAACAATTATATAAGCTTACATCGATTACCGGACTGCTACAGTAACACCTGGAGGAATGGCTTCCAAACTGTCATCTTACTGAATTATATCCACATTAATACCACATTGATTGTACCTAATTACTCTGAGGGACTACAGTGGGTTGTACATTTATTGTACGTAATATAACGTGAGGTGAGACAGTGCTTTAAATGTAGCTGTTGAGCTGTGCTGGTAAAAGCAGACCACAGTTATCAGACATAAAACAAAACAGGAAGTGTTAAAAAGACACAAGTAAAATCATCTCTCAGCACTTATTTATCAGGCACAACAGTTTCATGCAGCCTTCAGCAAAATGGCTTCAGAGAAGACGGCATCAGGCTCAGCTAAGCCAAGCCAAGCGGCATCTGAGGCAGGGACATTTGCAACTGTGTCCCTTCTCATTAGATTAATTACAATTTGCACAACTTTTACTCAACAGAACCTATTTAATTCTCTTTAATTTCACAAAGATTACGGTTAAATTTACAGACTGTCAATGAGTGTGGCTAATAAAATAGCCTTTAATTTAAACTGCAACTCTTGTGATTTGAATATTGTACTCTTTCAAAGTGTGATTTCGATTTAAATTGGTTAATCTTTCAGCCCTGGTTACCTAAATATGAGGCCTCGGGCCTTTTGCCGAAGCTACACGAATAATGTAGTTGCGAGACCAACAAGTAATGGAAGCTACTACTTATGTTTATCAACCATGTCATGCCTCCGGGTTTTCCCAGGTCCTCCGTACTCGACTTCCAAGTGGTCATCGCTCGATGACGTCAGACCCACATGTCACCAGCTGTCCAATCAGCTCCGCTCTAGGTCTCCCGAGTTCTAGCCCAGCTGACTCCAATCAATACCAGTTTGCATTTAAGCCCCATACACACACACACACACAGGCGCACACACACTCATTGCGAAGTTTTGCCAAACCCTTTTTGTGCAATCCTGAACATTTCTAACTTGTTGGTCTACTCTGTTTTTTGAGCTCTCTGACGTCTGATCTCTTTATCCCCTTTTGACTTTGGTTTGACTTTGGCTAGTCTCTCAGTCTCCTCCCTTTGCTTCAGTAGCCTTGCGGACTTCCTCTCCTGGTTCTGACCTCTGGCTCGTTTCATGACTCTGGCTTTGCACTCCTCCCTCATGTGAGTTTATGTGTTGTTGCTTTGTTACACTGCTCGACGAGTCCTTGACAAACTATGACACAAAGCACTTCAGAAAGCACCTAATTAAATCTCTACAACGTTACTGAGCACATGCATGTGGTTGATGCTGCAGGTTGGATTTAACCTAAGGTGAATCCAGTGCTAAGTTCTTGCTAATGCTACAGTAGGTTAGCGTGTTAGCCAGCCAAATAATATTTTCATGAAATCTTACATCACACCCTTGTCTTTCCTAACAGTTTGCCACCCCAGTAACCTGGTCTGATCTGGATGCCCCATTGACTACAGTATCAAAAATACATAAGCAAATTTATTTGGGATTATTTAACAACATGATTGAGGCACGTCTTAAATGACCTGTTAGCTACAGGAGATGAGGGTGTGTCGATTTGACTGAAGTTACATTGTGTAATAACACGCTGTCATCTGAATCTTCAAACAAACTGAGTCCCAAAACACTCTCTCTAGAAGTCAGTGCTCGTAGACAACCTGCCGAAGTAGTGGCGTGTGTCTCTAACATCAAAGAAAAGGAAATTGCGCTGGTTTTATAGCGGTTTCATCATATAATTAGGTTTGACACCTGGCTCCAACATCCACCTGCGGTCTCAGAACTCCAAGTTCAAAGTCACACAGACATGCCAAAAAGAATGTGTTGCCTTCTCTTCATAGTAGCAAAAGGCCCACCTGGTTTCTTTCCACCAAAGAGCTCACAGGCACATCTGCTACAAGTAACAGCGTGACAGCTTTAGCAGTGGTCTGTATATCAGAGGGAAATCACAAATTCTCAATCGTTTGATCCTCTTGGTAGGTGAAATCATCACCGGCTGGGGAGGACAGAAGAAACAGGAAGTCGAAGGAAGTGAAGTGGAGGTCAACATGGAGCGAACAGGATAAGGGGGAAGCGTTGTTGACAAAAGAGAAAATGCTCCTGAGAATTCAGGGGATGCATATTTGTTAACATATCATGCAAACACCAGAGCAGGACTAATCCTGGTCGCATCGAGATCCACCAATTCATCCACCACGATGCGTTAGCAGAGACGCAGAGATGCCTGTTTCTATTTCAAAGCTCCTCTCTAAAACTTAACTGAGTAGTGCCGTTGAACACAAAAGCTACTGTGCTAGTGTACATGTACTCCCCACTCAGTTCATGCTTTGGTCTGTTTCATCTCTGAGGTCTCTTTCCATTTCTACAGTTGTGACCTACCTATATAAACCTATGCATGTTCAGAGTTTTCACACACTCTTCAGCACAGGCCTCAATCTTTCACAAACCCTAGTATCACTCCTTCCAGAGAAATCCCCTCAACCACACAGTGCTGGCAAAACGTTTCCCAATGTTGAAGTTTCTCAATGGTGGACTTTCTCCAAGGCATGCACACGCATTTACTGACGACAAGCCTTAATAATCTTAGCCATGAGAAAGGTAGGAAGACTGGTTCAAAGGAAACCGCTAAGACGTAACCACAAATCAACATTTGGCTTAGTTCAAGTCAGTGTTTCTCAACCCAGTCCTGGGGTTACACTACGGGCTTTCACATAACTGTGTTGTGGGATCATGGATGGTGCATTTTGGCCCCAAAGATTAGGGCAACAAACAACAGCTTAGAGTTACCATACTAGGTTATTTATGTACAAATATATGGAATAAGAAGCAAAGAATACCAAAATAAACACCCAATATCACACCACACTTCTTATAAGTGGTCATAAAATCATACAGCAAATAACAAAAACTGACCTTCTGATACAGAAAAGAACAGTACAGTCAGAACACACTTGGGACAAGGAGTTACAGTAGATAAACTGGTTCCCACTGCCTGTAATACGGAAGTGTTTTACTTGTTCATTGTATGCAACAATGTAGCTTTCAAACCTAAAAGGGCCAAACTGGATGATAAGCTTACAGATGACTCGTTTCCTAGTGTCAGGAAAAAGACTCCGGATCGACGTTTGCAGAGTTAAAAAAGCAAAGCAAATTTATTATAAAAACACCGACTAAGCAACAATGATAAACCAGATAAAGAGGAAGGAAGAAAACGTAGTCAGGGACAGGCACAGGTCGGACACCGGAGAAAGCAGTCAGCGAAGGCGACCAAGTTTAAAGGGAAAAGCTAAATAAGGGTAGATAATCCAGAGCAGAGTTCGAAGACCAGATAATAGACACAAACCGATGTAGGGGATTAGCAAAAGGAGTAAAAGTAGTAAGTAGTAGAGTAAAAGGAGAAAGTAGAATGCTCAGAATTGCTATAAGTATCTGAAAACCCAGGCTTTAAATACAAACAGATTCGAGTCAGCTGACTAAAACTCAGGTGATCGTGAACGAATTGGCACATCTGCGTGCGAGCACGTGGAGCTGACGTCATCAAGCAATGTCCTCTGGGAAGTGGAGTTCGGGAGAGCGGGAGGAGCAGGAAAGCCCGGAAGCGTGACACCTAGCTTCCATCTCAGAGTAGAAACAGTTTGAGTACAAACACAAACTACACCCTGGCCTCCTCTAAACGTGATATTAACATACATCAAATAACAAACAAACAAACAAACAAACAAACAAACATTACCCACTAATGCTCTTCAGAGGTGGCCGGTTACAACTGTTGTTACCCTAAGACCTATGATGGGTTTCAATAAATACTCAACTGGTAAACATGCACGCAAATAAATAGGAAATAATTAATAATAAATATGCTGTAAACAGATTGTGAAAGCTTCTAATCCGTAGAAAACTAAAGTTGTGGCCAGTTTTTAATAAATAATAGCAATCATCTCAAACAACAGCGATCAGGCGATTATGTAATAACTGAGACAGGCCTAATCAAAACAGTGATGGCTACACCACTTATGAAGTTATATGAAGCGTGTATGTATGAGTGAAAATGCACTCGAGCCAGAGAATATAATAGCTCATACATTCAGGCCTTGCTAACCAGTGCTCCAGTTGTCAGAGCTGTTTAGGTATTATTTGTATAAAAGGCTCTGCTGGAGAAGAAGGCTTTGCACTGCACTCACCAAAGTAAGTTCATTTATGAGTGTACTGTGTGCTGTTATGGGCATGAATGAAGGGAGTGCCCTTTATTAACTATAAAGGCATGTATGGTTATTGCTAGTCTCATAATACAATTAGTTTCACTTCTCACCCTTCTTAGTTAGCAGTTGTGATTCGTTTGTAGTCTGCTGTGATTAGCGATTAGCATTTTGGGTACATGTTTCTAAAGATGTTAAGTTTACAGTGATCATTTTTGTTTAGGGTAAACGTAATTGAAACATGCAATTAGCATTGACTATTATGGATTTCTGCTGTTAAATTTATCTTATGAATTAATTTATTAATTGCCACTGTCCTTCCTGTAAATATGTTTAGAGTAAATGTTAAAGAAATGTCTGTTCGTGCTTTAAGTATGTTGTGTCTTTGTGTCATAACACACTGTATTAGGACACTCTTATCAGGATTTGGACATCAACAGTTGCCGCCAATGCCCAGCCCTAAGCTAAGTGAATGATACGTAAGGAACAATAAGAACCAAACAAATGATCTACTTCCTTTATGATGGCTATAATTCATAAATTTGTATTACAAAAACCATAATGACTCGTTTATTAGTGTGGTCATGCAATCATGCCCAGACACATGATTCACAGTTTTATTCCCACAATAAAATCACAGTAAAGTATAACAAAACCCTTCACAATGTTACAAATCAGTAGAGCTGTCACTATCGATACTAGTAATCGAATAATCAAAAGATTGGAACTATTAAAAAACACATTTGAATGGAGCTGCCATATTCCAGGAAGTTAGAGCGAATAGTCTGAGAAATTAAGACACATCATTATGACACAACATGCCACCGACCCACTGTAAATGATTAAGAAAGTCAATTTAAATCATTACTTTTGATTTTAGTAGTCATAATTAATCAATCAATCAATCATAACATCTAACAACTCTGCTAAGATGTTCTTCTGAAGATTTACTAGATGCGAAACAAAGTCTATCCACATGCCAAGCAGAATGTCAAAACAGATCAACAGCTTAAGGCAGCTGTATTTAGCAGTACACAGTTCAAACCAAGAAAACATGCGACAAAAGCATATCTGCTGCCCCACTCAAGTCTAAGTCCTGCAGGACCCAATTAGACAGTCATAAACACAGAGCCCGTCCCGCCGGACCGACAGTTCATTTCACATATAATGACTATGATTACATCATTAGGGCCAGACTGAATGGGGAGTTTTGAAACAGCAGGCCTTCTCATTAGCAGAGGGAGCCCAATTTGTGCTTGTGTGCGGTTTCTTGTGGGTGGCACGTGTGCGTCCACAGTCACGCATTGCGTTCTTCCTCTAAAGAAGCAGGTGCTGGTGATCCCTAGACGTGCTCTTCCTCTTTCCTTGGTCCAGCTTTGAATAGTACATGTCGCAGTCTGATAACATGGTGTCTATTTGTCACTGGTGTTTGGGTGTACATTCCTAAAGTAAATAATAGGGGTGATGGCAGCTCTGTGGTCAAAGACGTGGGCTTGTAATTGGAGGGCTGGTGGTTTAGCGCTGTTGTAAAAAGCTGCTGAGCAGCAAAGAGATTTAATCGGTGAAGCGCAAACCCTGGAGTTCTTAAACCATATCATGAAAAATGCTAGAAACCACGTAGCAACAGACAAGCCTTGAAACACCTCATTGTAAACGTTCAATCCACACCATATTTGTGTTCGTTAGGCCAAAGAGTAATGCTTTACATTTAATGAAAATGCATTATTTATTCATTTCTTGACATTCACCCATAGATAAAGTGCTCAGACTCAAGCTTCCTGATACAGAATGTAATTTGATGGCGAATGTAGTTAAAAATGGAACTATGATTCTTCCTGGAGGAACGTAATTTCACTCCACAGTGTACTTGTACATGGATGGCATGACGATAAAAGCCTCTTGACCTGACTTGAATGTTAATGGAATATTTTGCTAAAATGACAATAACAAAATAGAACATTCCAGACACACGTTTCTAGCATTGGGCCAGTAACTGTTATTAGTGAACATCGTGATCATTCTAATATAAATGAAGTCTATACTGAAATGCATTGTGTTGCACTTATGCTCAGTTTAACTGTATCCTTCTTTCTAGGTATCAGCACAATGTCTTTATTCAGGCAGTGTATGAGCTCAAGGAGAGTTTAGGCTCCAACCTGTTTGTTTTATGGTTTTATTCCTTCAATAAATCAAAGTAAGGTACAAAAACACTCTTTACAAAGTCTGTCACTATGGAGACTAGTAATTAAGCAATCTAAATTATTTAAACTATTAAAAAATGTGTCTGAATTGATGTGCCATATTCCTGGGTGTTAAAGAGAGCAGTCTGAGAAATGAAGACATATTATCATACAATGGGCCAACTCCTCTGCTGTGTTTAACTGTATTCTTCTTTCTAGGCATCAGCACGAGTCCTTATTCAGGCAGTGTCTCAGCTCAAGGGAGGTTTAGGCTCCAACTTTTTTGTACTAGCTAGGATACATTCTCAGACTGAACACTAAGCACTTCACTCTGGATAAGAGCATCTAATAAATCTAATAAGTGTTTTTTTTCCCTCCATTGATTCTCCTTTATATAAAGATGGCATATTATTCTCATTTTCAGTGTTTCTCATTTGATTTTGGGGTCCACTGGAATAAATCTGCATGTTTCAATTTTCCCACAACACCATAATTCTCTCACGTTGTAAAGCTGCATTCCCTCTCAGTCTGAAACGCTCTGTTAGAGCTCCTGCGTCTTTAAGACCTGTTTTTTAGGTTCAGCTGATAACTCTTTATACAGTGTAGAGAAAGCTTTCTCACAGTTCATACAGCACTGAACAAATACAGGGATTTGTTCAAACACTTATTGTTTCATTAAGCATGTTTCAGTTGCGTAAGCAATGTGGGAGTGTGCAGCAGCTTTCACCACTGCCAGGCCTGATAGACCTTTAGGCAGACTGAGATGCTGGCGACCTAGGTCAGGTAACCTGTCAGAGCACGCAAGAAGAAATCAACAGCACTCGTTCAAACAGACACAGTGCCAGGCCTTGCTGAGCACAGTGCCGCTACTGAGTACTGACAAGAGTTTACACAAGTCAGGAGCAACTATGAAACATAATCTATAAGGAGTTATGTAATAAAGTTTTGACAAGCGGGTACAGTACTGTGCAAATGTTTGACACCAGCCAAAAAAAAAGGTCCAGCTGTGGGTTTTTACTTATAAAGCCACTAATGAGGTCATAATTTCAATAAAATATTAAAGAACAAAAACAAATTAAATGTTTAGAACAATTCATGCAAACCTGTCCCAACCGATAAGCAGTGGCACGCGATTCCAAACATGTGGGTGCAAAATGGAAGGAAGGGGGAGGGGCTTATGCTATGGACAGACATGCAGTTATTTAAAAAATCATGATGAATTAAAAACAAACAAGCATTATCACACTACAATAAGCCTTATTGTTACCGTGCTATTTTTTTAAATAGACAGAATGTCAAATGGGTAAATACACCCATGAAAACAACAGGAGTGGAAAGTCCTCACTTTGGGACGTTTGGGAATATTTTAGAGGGCGGTGGTCAGTGCTGTTTACTCATCTGAGCTCAAGATGTTCTGATGTTAGCTGGGAAGAAAGCTCAGCTAACCAGCCAATCTGGCCACTTTAGACCTGCACTTTAATAATTACATTTAAGAAGACAAAAAATCACTTCAAGATTTTATACAGCTTTCTTTTTCACTCAAGTTGCAAGTTTATTTCAGAGTCTTTTCCAGTAAATAAACCTCACTGGCTGCTTTCTGGATGAAATGCCATTTCGGGAACTCGTCTGGACTGCAGACCCAGATTTGTCAGAACCTCCATGTTGCTCACAACACACAGAGACAGTTTGTGCAAAGACTTCTGCACAGTATTACACGTCCACATGTGCAGTGGACACACCACACACACACACACACACACACACACACACACACACACACACACACACATACACATACACACATACACACATACACACATACACACATACACACATACACACACACACACACACACACACACACACACACACACACACACATCTGTGTCAAATCGAAACTGGCAAAGTAAGAAGCTCTAGAAACATTCCTCATCTGGATCAGATGAAGTGCAGGAAAAAGGGGGGACAGGCCATAATGAATCGAGAGGCAGAAGCAAGAACTATATAGGAGAAAGCACAGGCTACCATTCTCCTCATCTATAAGGTGGAGCTGGATAAGCGAGGAGTGGAGAACAATGCAAAATGAACTGAATGTAAAACAAACCGCCTTCGTCCAAAACAACATAACCTTACAGTGGCCAGTCTGCAGGTGGGCCTTCCTGGGCACTGTGCACTTACACTTTCAGTAGCTACACAGCTTAGAGCTTACAGCAACTCCTGCTACATGCATGGTTACCATGACAACAAGAGACAGTGTGGACAAAAGTTACAATCAGACGCTTTTTAAATACAGTCACTAATTAAGTACAAATTTATTTTTTCTCCGAAGATGTTTCTGAGGAGCGTAGATAGAAGATTATCTACTTGCATAAAGAAGGTAATTAAAGGAGAACAAAAAAAACTAGAGATCACAAAAAATAAAGAACGATACAGAGAAAACTGAACTCTTTACGGCCTGCAAGACACCAGAACCTTATTAAAGCTTTCATCTTTGACCAACTAGAGAAAATTAAGCTCTACAGATCCATCCACTGTAAAAAAGAAAAGTCAAAGTTGTGGAAATGAAAGGACTGGAAGCACTGAGGATAGGAGAACAATACAAAAGGAGAAGATCTGCAAATCAATGGAAGAGGTTGCTGAACTTCTCAGGACAATGGATTGACCACTCCAGAGTCCAGACCTCAAGGTTCTTTAGTATGTATGGGATGTTAGAGACCATTAGAAGCAGAGATTAACAAGCTGGGACGACTGGATGTCTGAGATAAGGACAAACTAAAAGTCTCTGCAGCAATTAATAAAGATTAAGAGCTTTTATGATGAGATCCAGGCCAATAGCACCGGCCTTTACTGCAGCCATAACCAGACACCTGCTTAGAGTTCCAGCTGCTGCCCACGATAACGCCCCTGTAAATGCTCCTGCATCCGCCTTGCAACCTCACTGATACTACTTAACTACCACAAGCAGCATGTGAAAGCAAGATACATGCTCCGTCTTAAAACGTGACCGACCACGAAGCAACAACTGCAATGAATTATTGAGGCTGCGTCCTACATGGCAGATACCAGAGACCCAGAGAGCCAGAGAGAGAGAGGGAGAAAGAGGGGGAGAAAGAGATAGATAGAGATGGATAGTTAGTTCCTATGACGTGCAGCAGTACTGCGTGTTGGGAAAGCTCATATGCATATTTCATCAGGTCGCAGATAGATGCTTCACTGGAGAATTTTCTTGATGTGTCTTTGCTCATCACATGAAAATGGCTGTGCCACGCCCTCAGTAGCTAATTATATTCATGAAAGAGTGTTTATAGCCTTATAAGCTTCCATGTACCGTATATATTAAACAGCTAGTTTTTACATTCTGCTCTTCTAATATATAAATATGTGCCTATCAGTTTAAAATATCAATCAAATGTCCCCATCGGACGGATGCCATGTTTTCTGGTATTGGCAGATACTATTATATCGTCGCATTTTTGTTGATTTTTACTTTTATGCTTCATTTGATCACATGAGCTGATATTTACACTGTGTGGAAATTTCATGAAGAATGGACCAACAGAAATACCCCAAAACTGTCTGGAAAGACGTCTGGTTACATTGACTCCCATTCAAATCAAATGAGGTTTTTGGTCTCTCCTGTAAAGTTGCCATTTTGGAGATACCCGTTTTTCTTTGGACAGCGACGATATACCAACACCACTACGTATCCTTCCTCACTGCACATCATTTTCCTCAAACTACTTGCCTCTAGAATCAGCACTTTAGAAAGAAGAGGAAGTCTGAATGTTCATTTCAATAAAACTTCACTCTCTGGTTATGGAGCTTCCATCTCTGGTTATGGGACTTTGTTCTCTGGTTATGGAGCTTCATTCTCTGGTTATGGAGCTATTAGAAGCCTTTCATACTTTTTACATGTTCCTGCTAATTACATTGCCAAAAGAACAGCTACGCTCAGAAGTAAGTGTTGGATTGCAGTGGAAGGAAGATGAAGGTTGCCAGGAACAAGAAATGCTGGGAAATGTAGTCTGGTATGGGAAATATTCATTGAGCTACAGAAGTAGACGTCTCAGCATGGCGCTATAGAGGCTGAACACGCTCACACAGTTCCTGCAGATTTTGTGTGAGGGGCAAAGATGGAGTGACGCCAGGCCTTCTAGACATGTGCCAACAAACATCTTGGCACTGACCACGGTGCCTCCACACACAGTCTCGTTGGTCATCTCAACGAAGACAAAACCTGAATTGGCCACTGAAGATGGTGACAGTCACTCTATGACAGTCTGGCATGTCACCATTGCAGTCTTTGACGAAGTTAATCTGGTGTTAAGGGCAGTTGTCTGCCAGTGGTGCTGGCACTCATAGGATGACTCATAGAGGGTCTGACTACTCGCCAAATCTCTGCAATCCTGGCTGTTGGGTCACTACTCACCTTCCTGTCAGTTGGATAAAATATTGAAATGAAACCTGGTTCAGCATCATATTGCAATTATTTTATATAGCTATCTGCAATTTGAAAAAGGTGCCTCCAATCTTTTAAACAAAACATCAGTAAAAGGTTAAACACAAAACTCTTAAATAACTATCATGACGGTTTTCCCGCGAAGGCAAACTGATACCACAACTGTCAGATTTCAGTTCACTCTGTCACATTCTGGAGCTTGATTAAAGGACACATCCAACTGCTCCCTAACTGTTACCCTTAGTTTACTTCTCTGTATCTCTATCTTCCTAGATCTACATTCTTCTGCATTTCCCAGTAGCGCACAACCGTGCCTGAATCACTGAAATCTTTGGCACAGGACCACTTGGCACAAGCTGGGAGGTTGCATGCCAGTCATTCCAGCGTTCAAGTGAAAGGGTTTATCTTATAATGTAAACACTCCCATGCTGCACTCCTCATACTAACATTACTCAGTGCAGGCGTTCCTGACCCGCACACAGGGCTGCAAGGCCCCCCAGGTATCCAACTCATTCTAGGCCATGCTTTATTACTTCACATCAGGCAGCCTCGGAGTTGATCACATGGGCTACATATATAGGACTGCAAAGTACAGTTTGTTAACTGTCATCACAATACTGACCTTTCGTCAACGGATCCAATATGCAAATGAACCTGTATTTAATCACAAATATTTTAGGGTGTGACCTAACAAGGGTTGTCACTGCTAATTAGTCATATAATACAGGAATCATTCTTATGAACTGCTGTTAAACACGTTTCAGACTTCAAACTTCAAATATGTTTGTCATTATTTGTTGTTTTCTGTGAGCCAAGCATGGATTCCTGCTCAGGATAAATAACATGGATTAAATTAAAGTTCAAGTTCAAGTTAAAAAATTAAAGTAAAAAAAAAAAAGAATATCAACCATATATATATATATATATATATATATATATATATATATATATATATATATATATATATATATATATATATATATATATATATATATATATATAGATAGATAGATAGCGTTTTTAATGCATAAGTTATTACTTTATAAGTTGTTTTTCTAAAGTTGTGTACCTACCCATGTGACCATTTGGCACGAATATTTAAAAGCTATAAAACACATTATTCTTTGTTTTGTATGTTGAAGTTTCATAGCGAATCCTTAAAGAATTCTCAAACTTAAAGCCAACTCTGTGTACTGCTGTATTACCCTGACAGCAACCAGCTGGGCTGCTACTATCAGATATATTAATTTCAAACATTTTTTGGATTATTAACTAAAATATTTAAAAAATAATCTATTACACATGAACCCTGATCTATTGTATGCCTACTGGTCTTATTACCCAATTATACACACAGGTTTCCATTGCAAACCCCTTTTTAATAATGATATCCTGCTGGTGTAGGTTATCTTGCTTTCAATGATGCACACATAAGGAGCTATACTGATAACTCCCCCTTTGTGAACAATCTTTAACCTCTTCCACAATTTAATTCAGAACACCTGGACTACCATTTAGAAAAGAACATTCATTTTACCTCCTGTATCTCATAGAAGTGAAGTTTAATCAGGTAATTGTGACAGTCTTAATCAGAATCAACCACAGACGTTCCAGGTGAGTTTCTGTGGGTGTTTTTGTTCTATAATATGCAAACATACTACAAGTGGTGGCAGGCAAGACCTGAAATGCTTTTAACACTAATCCTATTGATGCTCACCGAAAGGAGGAAACCTTTCACCAACAGATCTGTGCCGTTTCAAGTTTGATGGGAAGAATGAGGATCCGTAAGGGAGTGCTCTAGATAAGCCGGTGTTGCTTTGCTGTTGCATCTGCCCAACGGCTATTCCTGAGCACGCTGTCAAAATCCCAACTATTGGCCCATCTGCTCAAGCACACACTTAATCCCGCGCTTTTATTAAAGACCTTGCTCTCCATGTGCCACTAGAAAACATCTGGCTCAGAATAATGACCTAGACACGCACAGCAGGGCACAACTGCATGCAGGGATGGGCAACAAGGCACAAGTATACCATCAAGGCACGTGAAAGCATTTTTACATACACATACGGATCATATTTAAAAATCTGAGATATAATATGCTGGAACTAAAAAAAAAAATAAAAAAAAAGCACCAGTAAAGCAGCACACCCCTGAAACTCCAGGTGCCAAAACAGCTTTATCTGAAGTGATGTTATAGTTGGGGAACTTTTTAGAAGTGGGATGTGCATAAATGACAAAACCCATCCAGAGCGACTCACAAGGTTATTCGTTATTTGTTTTACAGGTGGACCAGTGCAGTGTTAGGAGTCTTGCCCAAGGACTCCTATTAGTGTAGCTCAGCATTTGCTACCTAGACTGGGATTCGAAACCCTGTCTGCCACATGGGGTGGTAGCTCTCTGGTGGGTAGTGGTGTTAACCGCTGAGCTACACCAACCACACAATGGGCTTTCCTAAAACCTATAAGCCTAAAACTGTTTAGAAGCATTGTGTATGGCTGCGTATTTATAAAGAAACTTTAAAAATCCGTAAGTGCATTAATGCTCTTATTAAACGTTTTGAATACTGTGCATTCAATTAACCAGGACTGATGATGTGCAATGTAGGATCTGAACTCACAACAACGCTAACCCTAGAAACTAAAGACCACTATTCTAGCTTTTAAAGTACAGTCTAAAGTTAGGCTAGGAGTCTTAAACAATGACAATGCCCACTAAACACTGACGATGCCACAGTATTGCCCACCTCTAAATGCATGAGGTTTTTTTTTTGTTGTGTTTTGAAGGATTTGGCTTGAACCATATTTGTGAGCCTTTCACCAACACTACTGCACTCCAACACTTTATTATTATTAATATTCTTAATATTTCACAGCTATGGACAATATCACTGAGTCACTTCAAACAACAGACACACACACACACACACACACACACACACACACACATACACATATATATATATATATATATATATATATCTATATATATATATATATATATATATATATATATATATATATATATATATATATATATATATGCTCTCTCTCAGACTATCTAGAGAGAATTTCTACAGATCCCGCCTGTCTTTGTATATTCTGTATTTTGTGTGTATTGTATTTAACATATCTCTTTTATATCTCTTTATTTTAATATGTATAGTATGTATATAATGTTGTCCTGCTGTAGAGTATCAACCTGAGCCTCACCACAAGCATTTCAATGCATAAATGTCCTGACATGTTGTAATGACATGGTGCAAATGACAAATAAACCTGAAACAAAAACAAACAACACCTACATTTAGGAAGGAAAATCTAACAGACTTGTCCCAAAACTGGACATGCATTGGACAAGGTCACAACAATCTGCTGGCAATCATTAAGTCCAACAAAGGCTTCTACATATCTATTACATAATAGTCACAGGACACGGAAGAACCGAGCCAAAGACTAAATGTGTGCATACAATCTCTGGCACACCGAGATTAAGTTACACCTGTGCTGGCACAGCGAAACACAACAAGCAGAGAAAGGAAGGGCACTTATGCAACACTACCCTCACAGACACAACACCAGCGAGTACCTTCATGGTCACAGCCATGGAAATGAGCTGTATAGCAGTAACTGAAATCCATCAATGACATACAGGTTTTTAAAAAAACCTCAGAGACGAAAATCTACTCACAACTCAACCTCCATTTAACTCCAGTGACTCTAAACAAGTGCAGCATTGTCCATGGTCAGAGCTTTGCATGTTTTTCTGCTTTCCACTGCAGCGTATTATCAGGGTACCAGAGCCAAATAAACAGTGATCCATGCTGCCTGTAAACTTTGTTAATAACCAGAGCAAACAGAGAATTAACCTAAAACCAAACATTTTCTATTAAAATTAAAAACGATAATTACAACAAAAAATTGGGCATCCCTTTTTATATGTCGCTAGTGCTAGACATTTCCAAGCTTTTAAACTTTTAAAAAGTTAAAAGTACCGAACTTCTTAACTAATCCAGAGGCTTTTAAGGGTGAAGCTCAAAACAACGGGTGATTGTGGGCTCGTCAAAATTGAGTGAGGACCAAACGACATTGGATGTAAGTTAGCATACACTAACACACAATCCATGAACTCCTAAGAATGACAACAACAACAACAAGCATGTAGATCTGTGCCATGTGTGTGAAATACTGTACTTTAATTTAAAATGACCTCTTACAAGGGAAATACAACTGTGTTGAGTTGGTGTAGCTCAGCGGATAACACCACTACCCACCAAGTAGCCACCACCACACGTGGGAGACTGGGGTTCGAATCCCAGGCTGAGTGACTATGCTGTGCTACACCAATAAGAGTCCGTGGGCAAGACTCCTAACACTACACTGGCCTCCCTGTAATATGATTAACTTGTAAGTCGCTCTGGAATGAAAATAGCCTCTTTTCATTGTCGTCAGTTGTACATTAGAAGGTAAAACTACAGACTAGTACAGTAGAGTACAGGCTAGGGGGATTTGGTGTCGGAGAGCTTCAGAGAGGGTAAACAGGTTTACTATGAAAGATTACTATGACAGAGTTCCATAATTAGCCCATTACAGACCACACAATCATTTTCAGTATAGCCCCAAAGCCCGCCACAGGTTAGTGGTTGTTTTAGAAACTCTGGCGTAAATGCCAGTTTTATTCACAGTGTAAAAATAGAAAAAAAATGTCAGATATAGGCAAATGATTAATAAACTCTTTCCCCCCGCATCTTTATTCACTTTCTTAATTCACTGTCTCCATCTGCTCCTTCTCTCTTTCACACACCACTCACACACTGTGAGATCAAATGTACACCCTTGCAACTGATCAATTCATTCCTCTTCGTTCTTTCCCCGCAGACTTGCTAAATTTAGCCTTGGTAAACAGAGGGGATGGCAGAAAGAGGGGATGGCTTGCGCTCCAGCTATCTGCACTATTTGCCGGTTATATCTGACCTATAACCTCCGTGTTACATCACAGGACTCAAATACACCACTGAGGCTCATGATGCAGCAGTTTGTGTGTTAGGGAGGCTTCAATACAGCCAATAAAATGCCCAACCTGTCACACTAGATACCAGGAACAAGAGCACAGTGCAAATGAATAACCAGGACATAGACAAAGAAAGGCTTGGCCACACAATCCCACACACACGGACATAAACCACACACACTCAAATCCTTTTAGGTAGGTTTCCTGTTCACCTCATGTTTTAAAGAGTCATACTATTCATACCATTAAACATAAGGCTTACTTATGTTTAATTGTATGATCAATAGAAAATCATTTGGCTCCTAAAAAACAAACACACATGTTCGCCTGAGGGAAATAATAAAAGGATCATGTGGCAAAAATTCTCTTTTATTAAAATGTTTTGTGCCAGATGAATCTGGTGTTCTTTTTGGGGCTCGGATGCGCTCCTTCGTGGAGTTACATGGTCAGTGTATGTAATAAACACTAGAAGTCTATAGGCACCTAAATCTTTTTGTCCCTGTAAATGTCTCTCAAAAATTTCTATAATACTGGAGAGATTTTATCAGTACTTGGCTTATTTCATTACAAAAAGACACAATTTGTCCTGTTTTACTGGATTCGGTGCCACGCAGTACATAAAATGTTAATGGGTGTACATTCTTTCATGTTAAATTTGATTGTTTTAGAGGTCTGCTTATATTTGTGGGTTATATTAGGTCTGGGTAGCAAAACCAGTCCTAACTCATTTTTCTACAATGTATCGGGCCTCTCTTTATCCCTCTGAATTTAACAAGCTGTTTTTGTTTCTGGGCGTTTAAGACTGATATATGTGAACGACCTCTATTTTGAAATAGCCTATAAGCTGAAAGGGTGGTTTTCCAAGAATTGTAATGACATGCTATTCATTGTACTCATAGCATTTGCAGTGTACACAAAGAACTGAAACTAAAAAAACTGAACTAAATATCACGACACATATCATCCATCATGGACAGCTCTTGAAGTATCAAAGTATTATAGTTTTGATATATTGCCCACCTCTAATTTTTCCACCCTGTTTTTGGATTCAGCCAATAATACCCATCACAATAAATTAAATGAGTAATTATGAGCAAATAAATGAGACAGCTAAACTATATAATGCAATAACTGTGACAGGCCTGGCATCTTTGGCTGTTCATTTGGCAAAATTAGAACCCAAACCTTTTAACAAACACAAAACGCTTGAAAACCTACGCGTGAACCTTGACAAAGAGAAAACACCCTTTTACATGGAAATGCACACACATTCAAAACCTGGTTCCTGTTCACAGATAAGGTATGCAAACACCATACCCAGGTCTCTGCTCATTATCAGCAGTAGCACAGTTACATAACAGATATCAGGTAAGCACAGAACCTGCAAACACATACACTTCTCCCATCTGTACATTTCACGATCTTTAAGCCTTCAGCTTCATGCTCAGACCCCAGCTGTGGCTACATCCTCTTCATTAGTCTTTGGAAGTCTCTATACACAGACACAGCACAGCTAAACTGTAATCAGTACTGTCTCGGGTTTGTTTGATTAGCTGCGGCCGGTTCAGCAGCACAGCGCCTGTCTTGCTCTGGCTTGCAAATCTTCCACCGTTTTTAATGGACAAGCGAAAGAAACCTCAGTCAGCTGAGATGCATTAGGAAAAGAGAGTGGGGCAGAGAAGGAGCGTCCCAGCAAAGCGAAGGTTCTGGAAGTTCTGGTCATGCAGGTTGACACTGGATAGTGCCTTTTGTGGAGGCTTTACAAACATAGCTTATATCTTGTCAAGGTGTGGCATCATATGCATTTCCCATATATATTACACATACGGACAGGTGAAGTCGATTTCCGTTCCTCTACACCTTCTGGGAACCCTTTAAAGCCTGTTTTTAATGAAACATGCAGAAATGCCTCCCCTAAAACCCATTATTACTCCATCATGACAATGCTAAGCCGTCATTTAGCACACATATTATTCATACTTTACATTATAGCTCCTCCAGCCGTTCCCTGGCCTGAATCCACTACACTGACAGAAGTACTTCCTGTTAAACAAGTACCCAGCATTACTATTAATGCGGCTTTCCTCTCTCGCTCTTGCTCTTTCGATACTAGGGTTGTGTTGAGAGAAACCAGACTTGTTTCTGGCTGGGCCAGCTCTAAGAAGGAAAGCTGGTTAGAACAGAAAACATGAGCTGGACGGAGCAGATTAGGGCTGCATGATATTGGAAAAAACGGACATGGATATTATCGATATATATTGTGAAATGGAAAGAAAAAAAAACCACACAACAACAACAACAACAACAACAACAACAACAACAACAGCAGGAATTTGCACCAGATGAACAGCTGTTTGGAAATGTCTAATCATGCCTGGGGTCATTTTGTAGGACAGCACATTTGCATGCGATGACAATGCTAAAATGATACATTGTGGGGTCCTGGTCCGGAACGGTCAGTTGTCAAAAATTAATCCTTGCTTATCGCACAGAAGCTCAACACAGCTCATAACTCTGCTATGAGCACCGCAGGGCACTTTTAAATTAAATTCCCATTCTATTAACAGGAAGAAAGTGAAACAGAAATTCCCATCACATGAGCTGGTCGCATAATATCATATCAACCTCCTGTCAGCCGGTTTCCTCATGAGAAACTGAGTGTTCCCACAAGGAATCTCCCCGTCACAGCTGATCTCACACAAACATCGTCACTTGCCCCCAGTCTTTACTGAGTCAGGCAAACACACACGACCTTTCAAAAGCTGTTTCAATCAAACAAAACACTGATCTGTGTGCAGATAAATGTACAGTATTAAATTAATCTAATGTTACTCCTGCACAGTTTTACAGCTGTAAGTAATGAGCTAGGAAGATGTAACTAGAACGGCTCATAAGAGAAGATAACATATCGAGCAGACACTTTTCACAAAATGCAATGGAAGTTAGAGCTGGCATGATGGCACAAATGTTTTTCCGATGCTGATACTGATCATGAAACCTTCAGCCTCATATATCTATCTATCTTAATCTATCCTAATCTTAATTAAAGCACTTCAGGTACAAACAACTCAAACACTCCACTACCTAACAAGAAAGCTCATAGGAACACATGACCTCACCCAATGAGTGTGCTAGTTCAGGCAAGTTTCATTACAGGACTGGATTCAACTCATTCTTCTCCCCTCTCTGATACCCAATACAGTGGCAAACAATCACGACTATTAGACTGAAGGGATAGCTCTAATATGACAAAACATGGTAGAAAACCTCTAGGCATTCTTCTCTAGTATACTCTAGAGGACTGTTAGCGCTAGAATACAGTGTTCGTGATGAAACACAGAATTTTCAAGATATTTCAGGTGTTATTTGAAGCTTGTTACAGTTTCACTGGTTAAGAGCTCTCTCATAACTGCCCATGTTTTATATTTCCAATACTCTAACTATATTTCTAACTGACTGAAACTTTTATAGTCAGGTTACCACTCGCAATGCAGTCAATGACATATCTAGAAGTTCCAGAAGGCCTAGAGCAACATTTTTGATCCCACCTGTTGGAAATCAAGTCCCAACAAACAGGAGAGCTAGCTTGGCTGTATCTACCTCAACCCCACCTATAAAGATTATCCCTGTTGGGGCGTTTTTCAACCCAAGAATTTATAACCCTCTTCTTTAAAACACTAAAACTTGACAATGAAATAAGAAAAAACACTACAGTACTGACTTAAATTCATAAATGATTATTATATTTAATAAAATGAGTATATTTATATATTTATTGGGAAACATTAGGTCTTCTGTGAAGAGCTAGAAGCCCATGAGGTTCTTTAACTCACTCTCATGTCTTTAAACAGTCAGAAATACACAGATACATAAATCAAGATGTACACTTTAACATTTGATATGATTTTGAAGTAGAATTCTAAATTACTGGGCTAAATGCCTCATATATCACACATACACCCAGATCACCACGTCATGAGAAACAGTTCACATGTGTTAATCTGTTCCCATGGAGCTCCCAAGCCTTGACAAATGGATTTGTGTGATGACTCACACAGGCTGCTAAACTGCACTACTGAGTGCCAATGGGTAAAGTGACATAGTGAGAGTTTAGATCACTCATTTCTTGTTCACACCCACTGCCGTACAGTAACACGCACTTCTGGTACTGTCACAGAACAGGCTGTGCAAGAGACACCCAATTCTCATATTAATCCTAACTGGGATCTACTGGAGCCCTACACACTGTGTGGGTTACAATACTTTGAGAAAGTAGAGATGGCTGAATATTGAAACCACTATCCCAAATGTATTCAGTAACATATTACATAACAATACATATAAATACATCTAGAATATATATATTAATCAGGCTGATGGGAAAAACTGTGCTGCTGTTGTTTTTATTTAATTCACATAATTCTTTGGAATGAAGGCCCTTTTTTGTTACAAGGTGACGTCATCTCGTAAGACACTCCTTACTGGCCACCAGAAACTGGTCAGGATGCTGCTACAGCTTTCAACTGCACTGGTGGCTGATCAACCAGAGCACCATAGGCTCAAATTCTAGTAGTGGACTTCAAAAATAAAACTATAAGCAGAATAGGTCCTCTTTAAATGGCGTTATTTTGGCTCTCATTGCCTGCCTCTGTCTGCTGCTGCTCCAAAAAACCCACCGTCCTCTCATGAACTCCACAAAACTGCATCCCTAAAACAAAATTTGCTAATTTTACAATAAAGTGGGCAGCTATGTGATTTTTAATTACTGGGTGAAATATTACGCCATGAAATTAATGCTCAGGCTCAACACGGTTTCTGAAATTTTCTGAATACTGTTATCCTGTTTTACTCCAACCATATGTCTAGATGTAGAGGTGTTAGTAAATGCTGCTCAGTTCAAAACACAACAGTATTTATTTATTTGGATTTTTTTCCTCTGATTTTTGGGTTGACTGTCGCATCCACATATTTGCTCTGCTACCCTGAGCCAGCTGTAAATAACTTAGCAAGCTGTGTTTAGCATGCCTGTTGTATAAACATGACTTCTGTGCCTCTCAGTAAATTAAATGCTTAAAGTAGATGTGTGGAAAATTATAGGCCGCTGATGTCTAAACGTGACCCGTCCAGGCTCCGCCTATTTACCGTAGTGAATGCTGCCACGTTAGACAAGCTTTACAGAATGTATAATCTTATCTGACCTATAGAGAATCGCTGGATAAAACTTCTGTAGGAAGATTCTATGAGTATGAAAAGACAAACTCAATACACTAGATATAATTTTATTTTGTTGCATAATCAAACTAAAATGTTCCAATTCAGTTCACATCAATGAGGCCACAGCTATTACAACTAAAGTGGATCAATGCGATTATTTTATAAGCTACAATTTGCATTATAGTTTCATAAGTGCCAAGCTTGTCTAACCTCACAGCTACAAAAGAGAGAAGAAGCATTAGATAAATCAATTCTGTGCAACCCCACATTGACATGGAAGCTCTGTTTTCATATAAGAATCCCAGAAAATGATCCACAATTCACTTAAAATCAGGAACCCTTGGGTAATCCACACAATCATGAGAAACGACCAGACATGAAGGACCAAACCGAGCTGTGAGTATTCAGTGCTCACCCACCTGTTGGTGAATCCTCGCAATGAGGACAGTCTATTTGGTGACCCTGGAGGAATGTGAACTCTTACTAGCCCTTTTCAGGCAGACTATCTCTACTGGAGTCCACACAGAGCAGAGGGGAGGTGTGCAAGCAGCACATCCCGATCAGTAACAGAGCGTGACTGAAATGTTAAAAGTGCACAGGAAATGAGAGCTGAGCTCAAATCCTTTCCACAACAACCAACAGAAGATAACAGGCAATAATCTGACAGAAGTCCTGAAAATACACTGTGACGGAAGATCAGCTGAAGATCAGGAGGCTGGTTGAAGATTTATGTCTAAATGATATTTCTATATCAGAGTCACATACAGAAACAATGATAGAGTTGCATTTGACAACATCATTAGAGAAAAAACGCTGGATTGGATATTTGGGGAAAATCAAAATAAAAAAAATTCTGATCCAATTCTGTAACAAATGTAGTCAGAACCATCACAGAATTGCTTGTGGCACCACATAACACACAGCCATGTAAGTCAGCCATGTAATGACCACAGTAAGCCACATGTAGCTTAAAACCCTTATGAAACGATAACATATGGCAACGTATTGGAAAATATAGTGCAATATATTAAATAATACAATGTCATATATGGGAAACAAGTGCATATATTTTGCATATATTTATATAGTGATAAATATATTATAATATTTTGTATAATACATAAGGACTTTCCGCTTTTCATATATATTTTCATATATATATGATAATATATATAGTTTTATATATGTGAGAATATTTTCATACATACATGTGGCAATATATGTATATATTCTCACATATATAAAACTATATATATTATCATATATATATATATATATATATATATATATATATATATATATATATATATATATATATATATATATATATATATATATATATATACACACATACATACATGCACACATATGGAGAAATACATATGATGTCTATTACATATAAAATGAAAGATATTACAATATATAAGTAAATATATATTATACTACCATACATACAATATATGAAAAGCTGCAATTCCTTATGTATTATACAATATATTGTAATATATTTATCACTATATAAATATATGCAAAATATATGCACTTGTTTGCCATATATGACATTGTATTATTTAATATATTGCACTATATTTTCCAATACATTGCCATATATTATCGTTTCATAAGGGAAGGCAAGGGAACAGCTCAGTCCGTTATATCCGGTATATTTACATTTACAGTATCCGACAGATGCTCTTATCCAGAGCGGCAAATCATTTCTTACACTAGTAAGCACAGGTAGCTGTAGAGGTCTTGCACAAGGACTCTTATTGGTGTAGGGCAAGGTGCCTGCCTAAGTGTGTAATCGAAGACCTGTCTACAGCATGGGAGGTGGGGGTGTTACACACTACACTATACACACCACTATGCATTTACATTTGTATAGCTTTACAATGGCACACTATGTTGAATTTTTTATGATATTGAAT
Organism: Prochilodus magdalenae; assembly: GCA_024036415.1. Classification (NCBI taxonomy): domain Eukaryota; kingdom Metazoa; phylum Chordata; class Actinopteri; order Characiformes; family Prochilodontidae; genus Prochilodus; species Prochilodus magdalenae. The sequence continues at coordinate 882,213 of JAMWET010006600.1, forward strand.
TAGCCTTGCAGTTCAACAGCAAAACTACAGAAGCAAACATGTCCAGAGATGTTTGGGCTGATTGTTTATGTTTATAACTTTAATTGAAACACTTTAATATGGCATACTTGCACCATACATGAGGATACTCAAGGTTTATGTATCAGTATCGGCAATTAGAGAGAGGAATCCTGTATCGTGTATCGTGACATTTCTATCAAGAATCCAAAAAGCCAAATAATTCTGAAAGTTTAAACCTATTTGTCAGTAACTATACAGTTTTCCTTTTTTTCCTTCCTTCATGGAATGTACACTTAGCCTCCCTCTGTAGAGGCCTGCAGGCTTTGATTAAGGGCCAGATGGAAAGCCTCAGAGACATGAAGAAGACAATGGCGATGATGAAGGGGAGTGCTGGACTGCATGTTCCTAGGAATGATGCATGAACTCGCTTGCCCAAATGTATCAGGTTCATTCTGTATTTGTTGCTCACACAAACAGCGACCTACAAACACACACGCGATCACAAGAAGAAGAGCTCGGGTTCCAGGAACTACAAGAGCTTCATGCTGTATCGGTTTCCTCTGGTGAATACTGATAAGCTCAGCTCTAGCTAACAAACTTCTAGGATCATCATCGAATTTCTCCCCTCGGAACTTGTCGGGTCCATTTTAATGGAAAAACGATTAATCCCTCAGTTCTAGACTATCAGAAATTGTGGGTCACGTTCTGCTCCCACTGCTGGGAACTCATTTTTGTTATGACCAGAACCAAACAAGGGAATTTGGCATTAGATTTATTTTCCACAGCGCACGTTAGGCCGGTACTGTCTACATAATCTGCCTTTTCCTAATGTTCTCTGTAAAGATGCTCTCATATAATCACTGCTAATGACAGCAGTCAAGTAAAGTACTTCTGATAGGGTGGAGCAGCCATAAGCAAACCGACTGGTTAAACCCAAACTGATGCTAAATGAAACCAATCGGTTCTAAGCATGTAGAGATCCACTAGTCATTAAGCATCTATTTCTTCATACAACATGATGATAGGTTGTTCAATGAACGCGAATAAAGAAGATACAGCGTCACAAAAACCCAAACGAACCTGCAACAAGTACATAAGTCGATGAATCTGATAAAAATAACTGAAAAAGAAAAACCCCCTAAATAATGGATATCAGCGAAATGCTAAAGAGTCACCATTAGGGCACAGCAGCAGTGGATGGAAGGAGGATAAGATCTGCCTGCTGATGATGTCCCCAGTGTAGTTAGAGCTAGGTCTGTACTAGAGAGCTCTAATTTAATATGATCATGTTAGTTTTAATTAACCTGTTTATTATTTCCCAGTGTTAAAGTCAGCATTTAAACAGAAACTGTGCTCTGAAATGACAAGAAAATGGTTAAATTGAAGTTTTTCCCCTGTCGAGGATGTGTTCACTTATTTTCACATAGAAATTCAACAAAACATTGGTCTTATATTGTTAAGAATACTCAAATATATTCAAGACATTATTCAGGATCATGTTTGAAAACGAAAAATGTGAGGGCTGCAGCCCTAGAAACAAGTGGTGGGAATGAACAAGGTGAGAAAAGTGGACTCTGAAGTTGACCAGGAATATCTGACCTATGAAACTTCGACCCCCGAATGACCCGTGACCAAGCGAAAAGCAGTCAAGACACAGCTGGGGCAGGAGAAAATGTGAGAATGCACATTCACACCCACAGATGTCCTTTCTCTGCTCACAAAAGAGAGACATGCTCCCTTTGATATCATCTAGTATAAACTATTTAAAAATGAAAAGCTTTCAAATCAGACTGTACACTCTTAAAACTACAGCATGCCAAAACTGGATCTCTGGGGTGATGCCAGGAAACAACCTCTTAGGAGCTCGCTAAAGAACCACTTTCTGTAAACGTGATGCTCTGTGAAAATTTCCTGTTTAAAGAACCTCCACACAAGGTTTATTTTTTCCTAGAACTGTACATACAAAGCCAGGAGCCATTTAGGAACCTCCATTTTAAAGGGAGTGCAACTTTGCAGCTTGTAGTTGTGGAGGAGAATTGCACAGTGATTATGTATGAAGTGGGAAGGAGAGAGAAAAACAGGGAGTAACCACAGCCTTCTAAAACTCCTCTCCTTCTCTTCCCTCGGGATCACATTTAACCTATTTCTCTTTGCAGCTCACTTCCAGATGCTACTCAAATTCCCCGGCTTTATCAATCTTTCCCTTTCTTCCCTCTTTTAGCGAGCAATAATAACAAAGTCCTGTGGCAGAGAGAGAGGGGGGGTGAGAGAGAGAGAGAGAGAGAGAGAGAGGCAGACAAAGAGAGACAAAGAGAGAGAGAGAGAGAAAGAGAGAGAGAGACAGAAAGAGACAATGAGAGAGAGAGAGAGAGAGACAGACAGACAAAAAGAGACAGAGAGAGACACACACACAGAGAGACAGAGCGTGAGAGAGACAGAGAGAGCGAGAGACAGAGAGAGAGAGAGAGAGAGAGAGAGAGAGAGAGACACACACACAAAGAGAGACAGAGAGTGAGAGAGAGAGACAGAGAGAGAGAGAGACAGATAAAGAGAGACAAAGAGACAGAGGGAGAGAGAGAGAGAGAGAGAGAGGGTAAGAGAGATAAAAAGAGAGACAGTCTAAGAGAGAGAAAAAGAGAGACACAGACAAACAGAGACAATGAGAGAGAGAGAGAGAGAGAGAGAGAGAGAGAGAAAGACAGACAAAGAGAGACAGAGAGTGAGTGAGAGAGAGAGAGAGAGAGAGAGAGAGAGAGAGACAGACAGACAAAGAGAGCTAGAGAGTAAGAGACAGAGAGACAGACAAAGAGAGTTAGAGATAGAGAGGGAGAGAGAGAGACAGAGAGGGGGGGGCAGAAGAGGAAGGAAAGGAAAGACAAGGAAGAGGGTAACAAGCCAGTGTGGAAACCAGGGCCTGTTTTCATTAAGCTCTCAGAGTAGGAGTGCTAAGCCTGAATCTGTTCTTGTCTGTTCAGTGAAGGAGAGGAATCAGATCCTAGACCTACATTACAACCTGATCAGAATGAAGCTTTTGTCCCACAGAGCTACGAACGCTAACAGTTGATAACATTGGCCAACAGATTACACACAGTGACTCTGATAGTGATATTGTTTTCAACCGTATAAACCTGGTTAGTTAGTTACTGTGCACCCTTTAAACCCTCAGGGGCTTCATGTGGGCCTACACTACATAACTCCCAGAGTGGCTCCACAGTACCTACTGAATCATTCACAGCAGCTACTCAGTGATAAGATCACTCACAGCTGGGTTCACAGGGTTATAAATGTTTTGGGAAAACCTGTAAGAAACACACATACAGCGGTCAGTGGCTGAAAAGCAGTGACCCAAGCTTGCTCCCGTCTGAGTCAATCCATAGCCACAGCCACTAACCTACAGTAGCCCTCAAGATCTGCTGGCCTGCTGACCTGCTGGTCAAACTGTGGCTGTGAGATCATGGGACGGAGGTCACTCAGAAGCATGTGTACATGCAGGCATGTTTTATGTGTAGCCACTCAACAGGAGGTGGACTATTTTCAGCAGCACAGGTTTCCCTAGACCATACCTCTTGCTGAATATAAGCATGAAAGAGCACTTAAACTGCTGAGAGGAAAACAGCGAGAGTTAGAGAATAAAGGGAAGAAATAAAAATAGTGAGAGAAAGGGAAACAGAAAGAGATAGAAGTCTTGGCCGGCTGCTTCTCCAAAGAGATCAAATTCTCAACTCACAAACAGATCTCCCTTTCTCTCTCTCGTTCTATTCAAAGGTCCCTTGCTTCTCATGAACCAAGCAAACTGCGACACCACACAGAAGGTGGAGATATGTATATAACTGAGACCTTACAGAGAAGACACCAGTTTATGAACGACACAGTAAACTAGGTGTGTCCTAAACCAGAAATGAGCGGCAGGAGCTGGAAATGGGTGAACGTGCTAACTGTAGAGGACAGCAGCAAACCGTCAGTCTAACAAGCACACTTATAGGCTCACAGATGCTCAGACAGGCGAGGTAGTAAAACTCGGTCTGGAATGACACTAGGACTTTTGACTTTTTTGATACTAGGAAGCATCCCTTATGAAACGATAATATATGGCAATGTATTGGAAAATATAGTGCAATATATTAAATAATACAATGTTATGTATGGGAAACAAGTGCATATATTTATATAGTGATAAATATATTACAATATATTGTATAATACATAAGGAATTGCTGCTTTTCATATATTGTATGTATGGTAGTATAATATATATATTTTTACTTATATATTGTAATATATTTCATTTTATATGTAATAGACATCATATGTATTTCTCCATGTGTTTGCATATATGATTATATATATAGTTTTATATATGTGAGAATATTTTCATACATACATGTGGCAATATACAGTATGTATATATTCTCACATATATAAAACTATATATATTATCATATATGCAAACACATATGGAGAAATACATATGATGTCTATTACATATAAAATGAAATATATTACAATATATAAGTAAACATATATTATACTACCAAACATACAATATATGAAAAGCGGCAATTCCTTATGTATTATACAATATATTGTAATATATTTATCACTATATAAATATATGCAAAATATATGCACTTGTTTCCCATATATGACATTATATTATTTAATATATTGCACTATATTTTCCAATACATTGCCATATATTATCTTTTCATAAGGGATTACTGTCAGTACTATAAAGATACTAAATTTTTGAACCCAGCATCAATGGATACTTCAACTGAATGTTCACCAATACACTTGCAATAAATGCGTATTAATAAGCGAGAGACTGATGCTTTAATATGGTAAATCTATTTTTCCCCCCACATGTGCCAATGCTGATGCTAAAAACAAACATTTACCAAAATGAAATAAATTGGACCTACATCAACCTGAATTTACATTGTGTGATATTTACTTCTGCATGATTATAAATGCAGTAATATTAATAAAGTAGCTGTAATCATTTAGTTTTCTCAAACAGTGCACACATAGGTATGTATTTCTGTATGGTCAGCACTGAATGTCAAGCTTTGTGTCTGGTACAGCCAGGATCATGTGGGCTTGCTCTATGTGTAGGTCAGAGATAAGAGGAGGTTAAGAGCTTTCACTACGGTAAAGGCCCACACCGGCTGCTCTTAAGATCAAATCAGTGAATCTACAAAAGCAGATAACGCAGCAGAGAGCCAGGGAGACACAGGGGAGGAGAGAGAAAGAGAGAAAGAGGGAGAGAGAGAGAGATTGTATGAAGAGTGTATGAAGCTTTAAACGGTTTAAACCTCAAGACCAAATGCTCAGATTTATCTCTCAGTTTTTATTCTGAGTTTCGCTTCGCTGACCTTCTATTCTATCATCCTCAAATTTAATTTCTCTCCCTCCATCTCTCTCACTAAGCCAGGATCCTCACTCAGCCAATAGCAGCTCGGTCACCCGGAAAATAGAAGACACCAAATACCTACCCAGCAGAGAGAAGAGAGACATAGAGCAGGAGAGACAAAGAGACACACACAACAAGTGGGGAGAGAGAGAGAGAGAGAGAGAGAGAGAGAGAGAGAGAGAGAGAGAGAGAGAGAGAGAGAGAGAGAGAGAGAGAGAGAGAGAGAGAGAGAGAGAGCACGAGATCACGAGAGCAAGAGTGAGAGAGAGAGAAAGAAAGAGAGAGAGAGAGAGAGAGAGAGAGAGAGAAAGACCCTCACCAATCTTAACAGCACTGTCATCACTGACTGATAAAGCAGCTCCTTTATCTACACTGATTAAATTACTGCCTAATCTAAATCTTAATCTCAATCTGCCGCCTCTCTTGAGGCTAGATGTAGCTACCAGACTGAACATCCCTTTAGATGTACGTGCTGTCTCCACATAACGAAGGAACACATGTATAAGATTAGGGCTGATTATGAGTGTGTATGAGTGTGCACACACCCAAACACAGATTATATATAAACATCAGGTTTCATTTCCTTTACTTCTTAAGTGACAGGGGCGCCCAGACTTTTGCATGACTGTACACACAGCTGTAAACGGGTTTGAAAACAGGGCTGTTAAATATGTAGTAAAACAATCAGAGCAAAATTGCCCTTCGCAAAACCCTCGTATCATAGAAGGCTTCAATGCTGGTAAAATTATTAAATCCATCAATCATTCACCAATGATAAATATACTGGCGGTACACAGCCTTACAGCCCAACTGGAGCTTGAATACCAATCTAGGCGCATGAACTGGCCTTCGTCAGTAGCATTAATCCTGATATATTCATTTCCTATTAATGTTTCCATTTTCTTCTACATTAACCATCTCTCTTTCTGTGCTCTTTGGGATCTCTAGAATGAGTATGTGAAATTCCTGTCTGCAGCTCATCCTCTAACCTGATACACCACACAGGACAAACGTCTATCAATTTCATAAAATGGCTATTATGAGATGATTTATCAGAATGAGGTCCCTTTACAAAATTCGCCATGTTACATCACTGATGCTAGTCACTGAAATATCAGTCACATCAGTTCTGTTAATTAGCAGTATTTAGCCACTACTCAAAAATGCTATTGAACATTTGACAGCCTTACCCATCACTGTGTTTTTTATTTCATGCTCTTTACAAACATTCAAGATATTTTACATTTAGCAGAAAAAATTTCTTCCCTTGAAAGTCAGTAAAAAAATAATAATTAAGCTATTACTCCTTATATCTTAATTTACACATCTGCAGCCCTCGTTACAGTACAAAACCAATGCTGGTTGTGACTTTCATGTACATATGCATCTGCAGGACATCAGTATCAGCCAATTTGAGAGAGATTGTTATTTTGGTTGATCTGTTACTGGCATAAATATAACAGGCCATATTGTTACATCAAAAACATGGTAAATATTTCAACCGCTGCTGCAATAATACTGTGTGTGTGTGTGTGTGTGTGTGTGTGTGTGTGTGTGTGTGTGTGTGTGTGTGTAAAAAAGCAGAACAGGACGAAGCCCAGAGCAACATCTCTGTAATAATTACCATTACAGCACTGTTTCATCACATTCAGGCATTAATGTAGTCTGAGAACACACACACACACACACACACACACACACACACACACACTCTCTCTCTCTCTCTCTCTCTCGCTTGCTTGACGGTTTCCATGGAAACCACAGCCACCACTATGCACATAAAGCTTCAGCTCTGAAACATGAAGAGAAGATGCCGCTGTAGACTGGATGTTTATTTCCCAGCATATGGTTTGGCAAAAAACCTCAGTTACCCAATTTTCCCTTCACCCTAAACACATGTTTGGTATCCAAACGTCGCTTCTTTACTGTAACACTGAAGCTACGAGGTTAGCACTGCTAACAAACACTAGAAATCAAGAGTCACCCATATCTTCTCCATAACCCATTCCCCAAACTCTCAACACGCTCAAAACGCATTCAGGTCCTTTTCCAAGACTTATCGATGTGGTTGAGATGGGCTGGTGTGTTACTGGGTCATGTGATGGTCATGTCACCTAGTTAAACATTACACTTAATTTGCCGCCATTGTCACAACTTTATAGACTTTTGTAGGCCTTCGTGCTTTGGGCCTTCTCTGGTGTGGAGAACATTACATCGTACTGTGAACTATAAAAATGGACACAAGCTCACCTGTAGCCAGTGCCAGAGCAATAGAGAGAGTCACGTTAATTCCCTGTGACCCAATAGTGTTTTGGGCTGCTTATACTGCGAGCTAATTAATAATCATGCATAAAACCACAAGACTGTTCAGACAAACCATAAAAGTTACATTCAAGTGTATATCTGTAGTAACTACCACCACATCCATTGGTACAGCCTTAGTTCGCTGAGTGTAAACCAAAGAGTGGATGGTAATCAAATGAAGATGAAGCTTCTCATTCTTATTTCTCACTCCACTTTAAATGTGCCACTTACATTCAGACACCTGGAATACAGTCAAAGAGTGTGAGGTGCTCTGTTCTGCATCATATAACTGCAGTTCTGGAAACAAGCCCCACTCCGACCTTGCTTGTAGCTGTTGTTTCTGTTTTCAAACATACACATTAGCGTTTTATCTCCAGCGCTAAACTGTAGCAGCAAAATCTGGACCCTAAAAACGTCACTGGTTGGAAAGCTGTGTATGCTTTTCAGCAAACCGTTCAGTTTAGGCCAAGCACAAAACGTTTATATTATGTGGGAGGTACTTAAAACCCACCCTTGTGATTTAACCCTTTATTTTGTAACAGTGGTTCTTTAAAAGAACAACCTCATAAAAGGTTCTTTAGCAAAACAGAAGTGATCTTAAAGATTATGAGCTGAACAACATCGAACGTTTGTGTTTAGGCATCTAGAAAAGTCGGCTAGGCAGTAGAGCTAACAGCCCCACCAGGCTCTTCCCCATGGCGCTGAGCTGATATGGCTGCTTTTATTGCGAGGATGTAATATACAGCAGAGCTTGTCTCAATGCTGCTCCGCCATTAAACTGCTGTTCCATCAGCAACAACCCTGCATCCTTCAGGCTTCACTGCCTGCTACTGGCAAGTGTACTGTAAAATGCAAATCCTAAGGTAGTAACTCAGCAGCATTCATCATTTTTAGAATGTTAAAATCATGTGTACTAATATTCAATAACGTACAAGGTGGAGCTGAAAGATTCATCGCTTTTACATCAAAATCTCAATTTGAGATAACAATTCATCAATTTAATTTCCCTGTGTCTGTTTAAAACAGGGAAATTGCATCTAATATTACCCAGCTAGTAAACTGTCTATTGATGAATTAGACTAATTAGCGCCAACCGAACTTCCATGTGTTGTGACATCAAACCACCCTTTGGGCATACTACTTTTTTTAACCTCAAGCCAAGAAAGAGTGGTGGTTTTCCAAGGTGGTTATATTATTTAACAGGCCTGAACCTTAATTTAAAAATAATCACTACTTTAACTGAACTAACAATATTAGTCAAAAAAATAGAAATTTTTCAATTAGAAAAAAAAAAATCAGAGCTCCCTAACAACAATTTTTAATTTTTCAGTTATTTACACTTTTTTTCAAAATAATACAATTTGTAACTATTGTGCATGTGTTATCACTCAGAGGCCATTCTAGAAAGCTGCAAGAGATGGACAGAGTGTAATAGCTGGCCTCAGATCAGCACAAAAGGTCAGTTTTAACACTTCAAGTCAATCCACAGCGCTGTGCTCTTCATTCATCGCACCAAGTCGAGCGCGCATCCCCCTTTGTTTACAAGATCCGCAGAGCCCCCTTTGGCCAATCAAGCGCTTCACAAGCGCAAGCCACCCGGATAAAGAGCGGGATGGAGAAGAAATATGAGAGAATGGTGGAAAAGAATGAGAGGGGGGGGTTGAGAGAGAGAGAGAGAGAGAGAGAGAGAGAGAGAGAGAAAGAGAGAGAGAGAGAGAGAGAGAGAGAGAGAGAGAGAGAGAGAGAGAGAGATGGAACGTACTGGCTTAAGCAGACAAAAAGCTCTCTGTGTGCAGTATCACTTGAGCCTCTGTGTTTCTCTCTCTTTCTCTTTCTTTTTCCATCATTCCGCTTCTCTGCTTTCTCCCCCACAATCTATTTTCCCAGTCTTATCTTTCCCTCATTTTTGCCCCTCCTGCACCAACTCTCTCTATATTCTCTCCATCACAACCGCTCTTTCCCGCCATCTCACCATCTCACTTGGGTCTGGGCAGTACAAACAAAGCACTGCACTGTGATTACATAGCTACACATTGGCATTGCAATACATGACATGACTGGCCAACCCTTGATAAGACATGGTTATGACTAGTGTCTATACAAGGGTATGTGGTGATATTTGGACAGTAGCATGAGTTAAAAGGCTCTGTGGGATACGATGTTTCACTCTGGTACCTTCTTTGTGTTGTACATTTAAGAGAACCTGGCCACAGTTATACCCGTGCTACTGTTCGAGCGCAACCATTTCAGTTGGGCAGTCAAGTTAATCAGCAATAGTAGCAAGTCATTTCTATGTAGCCAGCTCTGATCAGCATATCTGTGTGTGTGTGTGTGTGTGTCTATGTGTGTGTATATCTATGTGTGTGTGTGTGTGTGTCTATGTGTGTGTGCATGTGTGTGTATATCTGTGTGTGTGTGTGTGTGTGTGTGTGTATCTATGTGTGTTTGTGTGTGTGTATATCTGTGTGTGTGTGTGTACTTATGTGTGTGTGCGCATGTGTGTGTATATCTGTGTGTGTGTATATCTGTGTATGTGTGCGTGCATGTGTGTATATTTGTGTGTGTGTGTGTGTGTGTGTGTGTGTGTATCTGTGTGTGTGTATATCTGTATAGGTGTGTGTGTGTGTTTGCATGTGTGTATATTTGTGTGTGTGTGTGTGTGTGTGTGTATATCTGTGTGTGTGTGTGTGTGTGTGTGTGTGTGTCTGTGTGTGTGTATATTTGTGTGTGTATCTGTGTGTGTGGGCTAGGTGTCCCATCGTTCTGACTACTGCCTGTGCTACTACTTTTTCCAGTATTAATAATCTGTTATGTTATGCAGACATTTTATGTCATGATTTGTGATATCAATACTGCAAAGCCTGGGATTAGGATAGCGTTTAGCAAATGAGATACTGTGCAACCATAATCTCTCTGCCTCCTTTTGGAGGAATGGTGATGAGTTGAGGCGTTCATGACATAACCTCTCCGAGCCTCTGCTTATTAGACAGAAGGAGCATTGTACCAGATGAATGTCGAGGGCATTTCAGTACATCAAGCCCACGGGTACACAAACGTGCCTGGCACTGCCAGAGAGTCAGTGTACCCACGCCACACAACCCCAGCGCTGTGTGCCCAAAAATACCATGTGAATCCAAAACACACACTGCAAACAGGCTGTACTGGCACACTTTTGACTGGAAGGGAGATTCCTACAGTCACAGAAGGTGATAACTACAGGTGTGAAGCTGCACTGATGCAATGTAATGTATCAGCCTGAAGGTGGTGATTCACCAGAATCCGTTTTGATATTATTTAGAACGGTATGCAAAGTATTTCCTTTCATCAAAATGCAAAATGCTATTTTATAGCATTTTTTTAGCCCATTTTATACCAACAGGTATATTTAACAAAATTGCCTATGTGTATTTTTATTCTTTCTCCCCAGCAGTATGTCAACATTTTGATCTAGCATCTTTAAATAATTACTAGGTGAGATTAAGGACCTAAAAGAGCGACTTATTATTATTATTATTATTATTATTGTTATTATTATTATTATTATTATTATAAATCATATTAATAATAATAATAATAATAATAATAAACTAAATAAACTGTCAATGGTCAATATTTCAAGAAGCTAAGTTATTTTAAGACAATAATAAATAAATATTTTAAAAAGATAAGCATTCTTTTGATTCTAAATCCAGTAAGGCCAGTAATTATTTCAAGACCTGCCTTTTCGTGATCCTACATCAAACATTTAAGAAAGCAAGTCATTGTTTCAAGAATTTACATTAATATTTCAATATACTAAGAATGGTCAATGTTTTAAGACATTATTGTTTTGATGTTCTACACCACCATTACAAGATCCTCAACCAATAATAAAATTCAAGGAACTGATTGAATATTTTAACATAATGCTTCCAGTAAGCTGGAGGAAAGGGCCTTCTACAGTACTCAAACATGAAGCTCCAAGAAACCTTTGTTCACCTCTGCGCTACTACTGGGTAAATACTGTGTAAGTAATGATTCATGGTGCGGTTTGAATCTCACAGAACCATAATAGCATTAAATCAGTGATTATGGTCAATCAGAGTAGAAACCAGATATGACTGTGTTCAACCCATCAACTGACCCATCACCAAGGTGACAGGGAAGACGGTTCTGTAGTGACAAGCATTTGAATTAACACTCTTTCACAAACCCACACGAGATTACCGTTACCCTCAGTAGCACGTATGCAAAACTGCACTCTACACCCTCCTGCACCTGTGTGCCTGACCTAAGCTCTTCTTCACAGACATAAGCAAAGCTAAATGCCTACTAAGTGGCAGCTGTCAGCTGTCGTTTAAAACCACAAACACAGTTTAAAAACACAACAGGTAAGTCTGGAAATGGGTGCACATACTCAGTAGCCTGATCAAATCCAGGAGACAAAAAACAGAACACCTGCAACAACAACTTTGGAAGCACCATTGAAACCCAGCAAATATGTGATCTGTCAATTTGGACAGGGTTATTGTATATGTATACAATACGTCTTCACCTACAAACCCAACATGCTGCCACAAGACTGGCCATGAGACGCCGAGGTTAGTAAGGATTATTACAGGTTAAGATAAAGGACCAAATGCAAGATCAAGGATGCGCCGATATGGGAATCCTGGACCGATACTGATATTTTTCATGTATATACCTACTGATACTGATACTGATACCGATTATTCTACATGAATTTAAATTTATAACATACAGACTGATACAACATCACCACTGCTTTACCACTCCAGCGAAATGTAAACAAGGTAGTAAATAAAATAAAATATATTTATATATTTTTATATTAATAAAAGATATTTTAACACAGACCCAAAACTGCTCTTCTGGAGTACCATAAATAGGCACAACGTCAAATATCAACTACCATTCAGGTCTCAGCCCCAGTCAGACGCCAAAGCTAAGACGACTTCATTCTATACCCCTAAATAAGACGCCAAAGAACATCTCATACTCTAAAGCACTGGGAGTTCCCTCATTAACCCTCATCTAGAGAAAACCTTACACTTACAAAAGAAGGTTCTTCAATCTTTCTTTAAAAATAAATTGGTTTATTAGAACCATGCACACTCAAGCAACCACTTGCATGATTGAAGGGTTCTCTGTATTGTGAAAAGAGCTTCTCGAATTGCTGGAAAAGGGCTATAGATGGCTCCATATAGGTGATTTTTTTTAATCGTTCTTCAAAAGGGATTATGGTGTTGTTTTTCCAACCTTGAAATGACATAACTAAAGAAGAGCCCTTTTTGGTTCTATACGTTTCCAAAAAAAGGTTCTATGTAGAACCATCTACAGCACTTTATCCGTCAATCTGTAGAACAGTTTCACCAGGCAAACAGTTCTTTGAGTGTTCATGGTTCTACGTGAACCTCCTGATCCTGTGCCCTACACAAATACACCTAGAGACTAGCCTAATGAAGAGCTTGAAATGTGCTGATGAGTTGAAGTGGGCGTCTAGGAGATGGAGATGCACTGAAACAGGCTGTGCCAGGGGCTCTTCAAGACCAGGGGCTGCTCTGAAGTGGGTCAAGCGAAGAGGTGCCAGAACGCAGCCTGCTTATGCAAAATGGCTTTGCACTAACCAGGTCTCGGTGTAATACAGAAATGCCTGGACGGCTCTGACCAACAGTAGACGAAGGCTTACCTGGATGAAGAAATGCCAAAGTCTCCACCTTCCAACAGTCTGATTTTGCAGAAAAGCATCCCATTAACGAACGGCACAGCCGTCAGCTCCTCCAGAGTGAAATGGACCTGGAACTTGAACTTCTTCTTCTTCATCAGAAAGGCCATAGCTCTGTGCGTGTGGGGGGACTGGATGCTGATGTTCCACTCTTGGAAACCGAAGAAGCACCGAGGTAGATAATAACAACAACAACAACAGTACTATCAGAGGGGCAGTTTGCCTTCCTAATCTGGCGCCTGGAAGTCCTTCTTCTGCTGGATGGACTTCTTCGGGTTCAGCATCTCAGGTGAATGAAGAGTGGGAAGCGCTCTGCAACACAAAACCCCTCAGTGTCAGACGAAGAGCTGTACGAGAGATCAGCGCACCTAAGGGCGACAATGCCCAACTCACCTACGGGAAACCACAGCCACCGCCAGGGAAACCTCGCGGTCCAAGGTCTAACAAAACTCCCTGTGAGAGAAAAACGGTTATTACCGCTCAGCCGTCGACTTATTCGACTAAGAGAGCCTCTATTTCTTCCTATTCGCCACCTTCTGGTCCGAATTCTCCCGTTCCACCTTAAGCCAACAGAATGGAACTGCTGCACCGTTTAAGGTGGAACGGGAGAATTCGAACAAGAGGCTGGCGTACAGAAAGCCAACTCCGACCTCGTCTGTTCTGCTTTCTTCACAATACCGTCCAAAAACAGGCCAACCATACACAGACGAAGCTTTAACCAAGTGTTCAGAGCCACCGAGAGCAAACCCAAGCGTACCTACCCGACTGAGTGAGCAGTCTGTCGGAGTGAGCGGAGCAGGGTAAACTGCCACTACTGAACTTCAAGCTCTGCTCATTCCTCGAGCCCAAGCTCCGCCCACTCTGCTGCGTGGACTTCCTTATAAACAGCCGGGGCTCTGCACACTGCACTGACCTGTACACATGTCCAACACAGCAGCGTGAATAATGATGAAAACACACTGAAGGAGACCTTATTTTTATTAAACCTGAAGCTATATGGCTGGAGTGTATATGTCTAGTGATGTAGCCTAAGCACACAGCCACATACACAGTTACATATACACATTTACATAAACATATAAAAATGTGTGTGTGTGCCTCATCTTGAACGCTGGGGGGTTTCTTTCACGTTTCAATCACGTGTCAGGTTTTCCCGGTGCATATCAAAGCCTGTGCCTGACCTTAAAATTGCGTGCATGTGCTGCCACCTGCTGGCCAAGTAATGTAAACCCCCACAGGCCAGAATCTGAAATGGTCTATACTACAGCTTACGCTGACCCAGGGGTCTGGTTTAGTCGGCCACCCCAGCATGGTCTTCCTGACTGACCAGCACTTAAAACGTAACGTATGCTGGGTTTGCTAGTGATGTTGGTTCTTCTAGCAGGGTAGACCACGAAGGGGAATTCCACATATGTTTCTGCAGAATTTATTGGCTGAGATGTAAACAAAGTCATCCAGGGTGGTTTGATGACAATGATTCATGTGTAGAGAAATTTACAGACTCTCTACTGACCACAGACAGAAGCTCTGATTAATGAGTTAAGCAGCCTAACAATACATCTTCCCTGAATTTGTAGCTGAGCATCTGCTTTTCCCCTAATAGACAATATAACAATAGAATACGTTTTTTTCCACCCACCCCCCTCCAACCGTCCGTGACCCATCCCCCACAACACCCACCCTACCCCCCACCGCAGACATTGAAACCTTAAGATTAAATAGAGCCCCAGGAGCCCATGTATTTCGAACCTTGTCCAAAACTACTAGTGAACCTACATGTGACCTCTGAGTTTATACACTCATCATCACATAGTTCTGGGGAGCACCCAGAAGGAATCAACACACAGGGATCAAACAGCTGTACAATGCAGGACTACATGCACGCAGAAAGCTATAACGACTGCCCTTAACACCACGTCAACGTCGCCAGAGACTGCAACTGTGTCGTGCCAGACTGTCATGGAATGACACAGAATGGTAGCGGATCATCTTCAGTGACAAGTCCCATTTTGTCACACCATGTGTGGAGGCACCAAGATGATAAGCTTGTTGTCGTGTGTCACAGATCCAGAAGGCCTGGTGTCACTCCTCCACCTCCACCCCTACGGCACACTCTGCTGTAACTGTGTGAAAGTGTTTAAGCTGCATGGGATAGATTCTCACAGGACACCTTCAGGAACCTTTACAACTACAAGCCTCTACAAGCCGCGACGTCTGACAAGGTGCATTAGAAAACAGAGCGTCCTCACGCCATTCTGAAATACACTACGTCTGTATGTGTAGCTCAATAAATATCGCTCATATCAGTCTTACTTCTTTCTGGGAGCAACTATTCTTTTAACGATGCTTGCATATGTTTATGCTAATGATGGGGTTTCCTTTGGGGTCTACTCCGCCTAAGGACACCCTTCATATAGCCCTCCACTATGAATGGATTAATTTAAACTGATTAAAGTCCAGCTTTAGACTAAAACACTTTCACAAAACTATCAGGCAGTGCATTTATAACTGTTTCATGTCATAACTTTCTGTAAGGGGGCTTTTAGAGGTGGTCACCTGGTTCCTTTATGAAGAATCCTGTCTCTGTAAACACTGTTGACATGTACAATCATTTAATTGTGTAAAAATCACAATTCATTTTATAAAATCCTTAAAAGAGGATTCCTGGATTCCACTTAATTTCTCAAATGGCTGCAAAAATCATGAAGGGTTAATAAACGCACTCAGAGAATGTAGAGATGGGATAACTCCAAATTTAATCTGGTGGTAATAAGAGCCAAAGGTACGAAGATATCCAAATGGCTTTAAAAGATACAGGGGTTGGACAATGAAACTGAAACACCTGGTTTTGGACCACAATCATTTATTAGTATGGTGTAGGGCCTCCTTTTGCGGCCAATACAGCGTCAGTTGGTCTTGGGAATGACATATACAAGTCCTGCACAGTGGTCAGAGGGATTTTAAGCCATTCTTCTTGCAGGATAGTGGCCAGGTCACTACGTGATGCTGGTGGAGGTTCGTCCTTCTTGGTGGTATGCTGACATTACCCTGGATACCGTGGCTCTTGATACATCACAAAGACTTGCTGTCTTGGTCACAGATGCGCCAGCAAGACGTGCACCAACAATCTGTCCTCTTTTGAACTCTGGTATGTCACCCATAATGTTGTGTGCATTGCAGTATTTTGAGCAGAACTGTGCTCTTACCTGCTAACTGAACCTTCACACTCTGCTCTTACTGGTGCAATGTGCAATTAATGAAGATTGGCCACCAGGCTGGTCCAATTTAGCCATGAAACCTCCCACACTAAAATGACAGGTGTTTCAGTTTCATTGTACAACCCCTGTACATTGCATGTCTTGAGGCTTGAGATACTGTTTTTCCATGGTTGTGAGGCTTGAAATGGTTTGTTTAGTTTTTGGGTTTCACTTTTTTGAACAATACATATTGAAACTCAGGAGACATTTGGTCACTGTTCATTTTGGATAGTAAATAAAACATGCTATAGTGATTTATAGTTCTCTATAATGTACCATAGTGGTTGGTGTATCTTAAGAGTCCTTGGGCAAGACTCCTAATACTACATTAGCCTACCTGTAAAAGGTTGCTCTGGATAAGAGTGTCAGCTAAATGCCATAAATGCTACTGTAACGTTCATATCAAGGCACTTTAAATATGACTTAGTTTCTATGTCACTGGTTAAATTTTGCAGAAAATCTGTGGCATTTGTTTTTAAACCTAAGCCTGGACTGGTAAATATACTCGTGAGTCTGTGGTAGAGCTATCGTCATTTAGTCAACTATAGTTATTACCTGAATTACAGTACAGATCTTACAGAGTCCAGTAGAGACTCCGGCACTATTACTCTTGGTCTGTTTCATACCTGGTGAATCACGATCTGTCTCTTATTGCAGTTTAGATGACACTGAGATTTATCCATGCTTACGAAACCAGCCAGAACCTAAAGAAATCTAAGTTAAAGGGGAATTTAGTTGATTTAATAAATGGTCTGTATAATTAAATGGTTAAAATGTAAACGAGTCTTTCTAAACAGTTTGATGCTGAATGCTCTATGCTTGAAAAAAAACGTATCTAGTAAGAAATTGTTCACAGTGGTGCTGATGTAGGAACCAGATATCTGAAGTATTTAATGCCCCTTTCAATGCTCCCTTGTGGAAGGGTTCTACAAGAGCTGGCTGTGAATTGTGACCCTATGACTGGAACATATGTAGATGAGGGAAATGTAATGTTTTAGGTTGGGGCTAAATGTTGGTAAAATGCCATTGTCTGTTAGCTTAATAGTATATTTGTGTGTTTGATGTGGCGTTTAGTAGTGTGATTTTGGGGGGGTCATCATGAGCGTGAAGCTAATGGTGACCCCCTCCCCCCACTCAGAGTTCAGAGTTTTGTATTTGCATTGTGTCCAGCATTTCAACCAAAAAGCTCTACTTTTAGCAGAGCCATGGTTTTAGTCAAATCATGATGGAGCGGTACCAGCAAGTTCCCCAAATTCTCCTCTTCTTCTCTTTCTTTTTACATATTTTTGTCCCCTAACTAGTTCCACAGTTTTTAGGATATCAGCACTGTTCCAACTCCAGAATGTTCTGTCTGATTAGGAATGGTGTGGTTGTATACAGGTTTTTGATTGGATGCACAGTTTTCACATAGCAGCAGATTTTTTAGAATTTGTTGGAAATTAAGACTAAACTGGATGGAAATGTGCATTTCCATCTACTGTACTTCTACTTGACCAACAAACACCATTTCACATACAATCTCAGGGCAGAGTCTCAATCACGAATCTAATGTTAATCTGTCCCACACTTGTCTTCATCACTCATCCCTCCCATAGAGTCCCATTCATTTTTAGCCTCATTTAAACCCTATTGTTTCCTTTAACCTTCAGCCACCAAGCTGCATGTACTTAAGGCAGATCTATAAACTCTAATCCACAGCCATAGTGAGTCACACTCCTCCATGTTTTGTCTATTCATCTCTCATTCCTCTCCTAGCAACCACAGCCTAGCAGGACATGGGAACCATTTAAGCTCCTTAATCATTCCTCCACCTTTCTGGTTACAGTTATGAGCCTATATTATGTTATTACAACTTCTGTTAAAGAGACCCTGTGGCTGCAGACTTGGATGACTAACTCAACTCGTGACAACTCGTTAACTCAGTTGTTGATTTTTGTAGCCACATAGATCTCCCTAACACTCATTCAACACTCAATTACCATATAGGAGCACTTTGTAGTTCTACAGTTACATACTGTGGCCCATCTGTTTCTCTGTATAAATTGTTAACCCCCCTTTACCTTATTCTTCACTGAGAATGATCCAACACCCAAATAATACCTTCTCAGTGGGGGTTGAATTGGAGTGGTCCTGATCACTGATGAGCAAATAACATATAAGGTAAAGAGGAATAACAAAGGATGCAGAGAAACAGATGGACTACAGGTAAATGGAGCTGATAAAATGAACAGTGAGAGTAGATACAAGGGTGTATTCCTAATAAAGTGCTCAGTGAATGTAAAAATAATATACAGTATATATATACACAACATAATAACAGACTTCATAAACAAATCACATAATAATCACACACATCTAAATTAATTCACAGAATATATTTATACTCAAATTAATATAATTCACTTAATTTGCATTAAGACAAATTCACATAAAGGGTATGGATTTGAGAAGGAGTGGATCAATACATAAATATCAAAACATTAAGGCCGAAAACTAGGCCGAGAATTTATTATTGTTTCCCACTGTTGAAAAAGAAATATAATTAATCGAACAAGAAGGGAAAGATCGATCGGTACTTGGATTGGAATCGGATATTAGCCTTTTATTGCATGATCGGAAAGAGCAGTGGTATCGCCCAGCTGTAGAGAAAGCATGTATGACTAACCAGCGAGCCGAACGAAATCTCAACTGTGATTGGCCAAACAGCCTGCCCGTCACGCCTGGGTCTGCTCGCTCCGCCTCCTTTCTCGCCAACTCATTCATCTCCAGCTCCGCCCGCCTTGCGTCTCGCGCATTCTACCGGCATTTTCGTCCATTCAACTGTCAAACTGACCGGATTGCTTAGCCGCATTTCGCCTAAAACTCGGGTTTTAAATCGAGTCAAGGAATAGACAGACATTTCCGCCACATCCGACGTTGATATTTTGTTTTTTATCGGTAATATGGAACTAAAACTTCGACGCCGGCTTCTGACGAGCTATGCTAACGTTCACCTCGGCTAGTGTGAGCATCCACCTCATCAGTGCTGCCGGATCCTTCGCTGCATTTTTGAATATGCACCTTTTGCTTTCATTTTAACCGTTTTTGTGTTTTATTGAGACTGCCATGCGAAGAAAAATGGAGGCGACAAAGGCCTGTGAACAGTTAACTTAAACTTTTGAATATCACCAGGAATCGTGCCGCTTCTTTTTCACGCCGGCGGCACACTGATAATTGAGTACGGAACGCTAGCACCCCGGCTAGCCAGCTAGTTAGGAATCCCCTGCATTCAGTCCTGTTAGCGTTTCAAAACATGTTTATCTCTTCCCGTTTCGACGCTGTGCAGTGTGACTTCGTAGAGGCTGTTGCTCGGTGTAGCTGAGAGGTATCTCGTTGGACTGTAGTTAAGTTAGGGTTGGTATTTTGGGTTATTTGAATCTCCCTCACAGCTGCAATTTGAATTCGTGGGATGCACCAGGAGGGCTCGCTGGTTTCGCCTTTGCTGAGCGGAGTTTTCTGTCAGTGTCGTACGGAGGAGTATCACGGTTCAGACCCGGGTGGCGGTGGTGCTGGTTTTGTTGGTGGTGGTTCTAGCCGAAGCCCAGCCTCCACGGCGATGCATTCCGCGGTCAAACCCTGCGAGGTGTCGCTGGAGCCGGACAGCACGGCGCAGAGCTGCTCGGTGTGCGGCGGACCCGAGCAGGAGCATCGGCTGAAAGTGCTCTTTCAGATCCTGGATGTGAACAGGGACGGAGGGATCTGTGTAAACGACCTGACCATCGGTCTCAAAAAACTCGGAGTCCACCGGACCGAGCACGAACTCATGGTGAGTAATTGTGACATTTGGGATCATCTTTATCTCTTTTCGTTTTTACGGTGGTAAAATGGTAGTTTGATTGAACTCTAAAACCGCTTTTAGTTTAAGGTGCTTCTAAGAGCACTCCGGCTTTCTTTGAACAAAGGTCTCCCCTTTTTACCTTCTTACAGCCGAATACAGCACAGCTGCACAAACTCTTTATCTTCCTAGTGGGGTGGGATTAGTGAGGCTTTCAGTGCTTTTTGTTGTTCCGGCTGCTGATGTGGACATATGGCCATTGTAATGTGTGGAAGCAAGAACAAAACCACTGGCACGGTCCTTGCTCAGGTCTGGAAAAGTGTGGAATGGTAAAGAATGCGTTACTAAACCTGGAATGCAGAAAATGTTTTGGGAAAATGAGGACTGTTGTCCTTAAGATTCCGTATGCCAAGACCGTAAAATACTGTTTTAAAAAAATCTGGAGATATTCCCTTATTCTCTGCTCTGCCACTGTTTCCCCTCGCCATTGTATAAATAACATCTCCTTTAAGTCAACCCAAACTCAGTGTTGATCCCATGTTCTTGTTACTGGTCATATGAAGTGCAGTTCCTCACAGCATACCATCTACATCTACAAGACAAAATTCTTGTTTATCTTTAATCAGAATGTAATGACGTTTGCCTGCCTCTAAAATGCTTTCTGAATTTTGATTATATCATCATGTAGCAATGGGTGGGGAAGCCATTTTATTAGCAAATCACATGCATATAAAATCACCCCTACAACACCCTTACCTGTCATCATGAGAACTCACTCAGCTGGCTCAGACCCTCTGCGTTTCACTCAGTAATGCGTCACAATGCTTAAGACACATGATTTTCAAATATTGTTGAGTTTAAACTGGAAGGATGCTCACTATGTATTAGTTTCACAGTAGTGAGAACTTTCAGTTGTTCTTCAGTGGGTCTTAAGATGAATAAAATAAATATGTAACAGATCTGCAATTTTAAAATGATGCTTTGTTAAATTAGCAATTTGGAAGATGACCCAACCTGCCAAAGTAATCCTCCATCCGAAGCATTCGTTCCTATTGTAAGAAAAAAGGAAATGTACCCATGTCTCCTCCTCCCTCTTCACTCCTCACCAGTCTAGAAGACAGGTTGAGAGCGGTAAAGGGCAACACCAATGCTAATGTTGCTAGTGAGTAAGGTTTCTTGCCAGGAGTAGGCAACTCCTGGCAGTCTCCTTGCGCTGGCTACCGGCCCTTAGTGATCCATTTGAGAGCTGTACCTTCAACATGATTGGCGAGGCAGTTCTGCTTCTTCATGTTGGACTATAACCTCTTGAGGTACAAAGCGGCAGCTAGCTGATTAGCATGCTAATTTTATCGGATGGATCTGCAACCCAGTACTTCAAAATACTGTCACTTTTTACATGTACATTTACATTTTACATTACATTTACTTTTGCCCCCTACTTTACTAATACACTACTAACATTACCCCATACTAACTAAATATCTGGCATATTTCTTCATTTAAAAAGCCACTATTTCTCCTGGGCCTGAGACAGGGTGTGGAACTTCAGTCCACTTACCCCCTCAATCTGCCCTGTTTTCAAATATGTTGTTGAAAGTGGATGGAAAAGACATTGGATTCTGTTCTTGTTTGGTCGCCATCAGCATGTGTTATTCCTGACTATTTATGACAAATTATGTTGTTTGCATTTAAATCTGAGAGCAAGGGCGTACTAACTAGCACAAAATTATCCTGTGACACACCAAATAGTTCTTATGTCCAAATATGGCAGGGTATTTGTCAACAGCACAAACATCCGAACGGAATCACATCATTTTCATCATCAGATAAAGATGTGAATTTGCTTTGGGTACAGAATCAGTAATGACAGAAGTAGGCAAAAGAGATTCTAAGCATAACAACCACTGGTGCAAAGCAAACAGAATGAAATGAAGGGTAATGCACAAGGCAAGTGTTTGGTGACGCATAATGAGACACTAATACAGTGTTGATGTAAACACAGTGAGGACTATGATTATCATGTGAATGACCAACGCGTAGTTGTTCAGAGTACTGTAGTGAGATTTAATACATAGTTAGTAATGATACTTAGGAGTACATCATTCTATTCAGGAATTAACAATGTCTTTCTGTCACTAAGACCGTGCCGTGCAGTTGACCATATGTGAATAGTTACCGCAGTGTCTTCTGCAATATTTGTGTGGTCTAAGGCAGCAATATGCTTTTTCTTTTTTTAGGGGTCATGTCCAGGTTGACCTTCTCTGTGGGTGTTGTAATGCATGTAATCTAGTAAAAATAACTTACAGAATGTGTCTAAAAATATATAGACATGGCTTCTAATTAGTGTATTTAGCTACGTTAGAGTACACCCATTGTTGATATAGATGTTTAACTGCGCATAATCTGCTTCTGTAATCTTTATTGAAACGCACTGCCAATAGAGTAGGATACTGTGGAACAGCTGTGCGTAGGTATACAGGAGCAATTTGTAAGATTACACAGCCTGTCGTTTTCATACTTCAAACAATGTGGGCTTATCACCAGAAAATCCACAGTCCCTCCTGCTTCCTCTTCACTCCTTACCAACCTCAAGGAAACGTTGACCATCAAAATTCACCCCTTTACTCACCAGGAGTGTCTCCAGTGGTGGTGCCATCGAATATGGATTATTGCTGGGAGTAAGCAGTGCCGACTGCTTTCCGAGACTTTCAGCTCTCTAATGCTCTTTTGGCTGAATGCAAACAGTCATAGCAATGTTCCAACATCTAGCATAGTCTTCTGAGAAGAGTAGGGTCTATTACTGCAGCAGAGGGTGGGCAAACTTTCTATCTGTACCCTTTGATTTCAGAACAAAGCATTGGAGGAGATGTCTATAACCACTTGGACATATTTCAGTTAAAACATTGTGAGACAATCTTTAACCATGTCTTACCATGTAATAGATTTTCATATATAGTGAGATCTTTGTTAGTTAGTATGTAGAAGTGTCTGTGAAGCATGTTGTATGTTATGCCCTGCCCTGCTCTGAGAGCATATCATAGTTGTGTGGTTCTTTTGGAGCGAAGGGCCTCAGCTCTGTCAGGTGTTCCATTACAGTGTTACTGCTTAAGCCCTGGAGGTCTCAATGATATCAACATAAGTAGAACCTGTGGATCAGGGTGCTCCTAAATGCCTGGGATACTAATATAACCTGGAATGTGGCCTGTGTCTGTCAGCCCACAGGACATACTGTCAGGTCTGATTTACTGCCCTACAACTTGCACTGTTTGCACTATGTGTTTGTAATGCTTAGGTGCTGTCTGGTCAGTTAGGAATGCTTCTTTCGGTTCAGCATATCCAGTCATCTGATCGCTGTACCACGTTGTCTCAGATGGTGGAGGATTTTCCCTGATTAGTTAACAATAGGAAATGGTCATCTGCCCAAATAAAATCATGCCAGATTACAGACGTCTTCATTTGTGTTGGGATTTTTGTCAGAGTACTTGGAAAGTTCCTGGAAAGTTTTGACACGATTGGTTTAAACAGCTCAGACTTTTCAGAATAGGCCCCAGAAATGACTGGGACAATCTGTGAAGGCAAACGTGAGCCAACTTTACACGCAAAGGCTGCCTGGGAACCAAAAGCTGACCTGAAACTCCAGACCAAGTGTTTTGCAAATAAAATGTTTTAACAGCCTCACAGAGTTTGCAAATTTGTTCCAACCACACCTTCCTACTGAAACTGCTGAGGGCATTTAGTGTGTAGTTTAGAACATGTGAAGTCTTATTTTATTGATGAGACTTTAAATAAAAAAGCCATGTTAACTAATGTCACAAATCAGTAAGAGGAAGGGGACGGCTCTTCTGACTCTGTTTGTGTTAACATTGGAGTCTCAAGGAACACTGGTCTACAAGAAATCCCAACTTTTCTGTAGCTCTCTCTCCCCCCTCTTTTCTGTGTGTGCACGTGCATGTTTCCTTAGTGAGTATGGAGGCACACACAGGAGAACTGAACTTTTGTCCTTCCTCCTCTTCAGCTGGCATTTGTGTGTGTTGTCTTTGTTCTCCTGACCTTTGGCCTTAGCTCTCTAACTAATTAATTTTCTCCAGTTCTAGTGAGTCTTAAGTTTTTGACTTGGCCTCGCTGGGCCACATTTTATGAATGAGTGAGTGTGTAAGACCTCCCGCTCTCTATCCTGAACACTAAGGCATACCCATTCCAAGAACAGGAGCACCAATGACCACCGCTAGCCAACAAGTCATCGTGTTCTTATACTGAATATGATTTACTGTAGATCCAATAGCCTCATCAAATAAAGATGTTGACAGTAGAGAAGTGTGGGAAGGCTTGCCCGCATGCCACTGGCCCTCCTGAATATCCTGCTTATTAATCATAGACGTTTCCTCTCCTGCCTCCCATTACACTGAGTTCTCATGATGTTCTTACTCACTAGGCTTGTAACAGATGTTATTTGAGATCCTTGGATTTTCACATCAACACACTCCTAATAGTCACAGGTTTTCACTAGTAACAGTTACTCATTTACATTATTACTTTAATGGGACTTACTGTTACTGTGACAGTTATTGGTTAACTTGAATACATCTGTCCAATCACAGGCTTGTGTTATTTCTATTTATACATAGCAGTATATCTTATCTAAATTTATTAAAGTGACAAGCTACCACCACATTACGTTTTCATGTTCGTAAAATATGTGGCCTAGAAACGTAGTATTGGAAAAGCTGGTATTCTTATATATTAGTGTATGTTTATGTTCTTTTGTTTTACCCTTGATCGTTTCTTAGCATCGGTCCTTTGTTTTTGTCAAAAATGGGCACTTAAGAGATAAAACGTTAAAAACTAACCTATACAGGTATAGTTTAAGAGGGATTCCACAGTTTTGAAAAATGTGCATATAATTGAAATGCTAAGAGGTACATTGTTCACGTCACATTGTTTACAGTTCAATTAAACAGGCTTCTTGAAAAACTGTGGAAATATTTTAGAGTGGTTAGATTTAAAATGGTCCATTCTAAAGAAACTTAGTCAAGATAAGTCAGGATTGTTTACAGCTGTGGTGATGGGGAACAAAACATCTGAAAGAGTGTAAGGTGCACATGTGGTGGAGAGCTCCATGCTGGCCACTAAGGGGGAAAAAAAAAAAAAAAGAGTACCCAAGGACAACATTTCAGAAATAACACAATTTTACAGACTTTTCAACCAAATTAAATTTTATCAACAAATCACAAACTCACAAGAAGTTCAGATTCACTAGTGGTTTTGTCTAGTAAAATAATATGACCATCTTGGTTGGTTGTAGCTCAGTGGATAACACCATTATCGGCCAAGTAGCCACCACCACCACACGTGGGAGACTGGGGTTCGAATCCCGGGCTGAGTGACTATGCTGTGCTACACCAATAAGAGTCCATGGGCAAGACTCCTAACACTACATTGGCCTAACTGTAATATGACTAACCTTGTAGGTCGCTCTGGATAAGAGCGTCGGCTAAATACCGTAAATGTAAATCTTATAAAGTGGCTATGTTTTTGCGTTGGAGCATGTGACCCCTGTTTTTTGTCACTGCAGTTATACAGAAATCTGATAGAAT
This sequence comes from Prochilodus magdalenae, assembly GCA_024036415.1. Lineage (NCBI taxonomy): Eukaryota > Metazoa > Chordata > Actinopteri > Characiformes > Prochilodontidae > Prochilodus > Prochilodus magdalenae. Next base: position 908,320 of record JAMWET010006600.1, read on the forward strand.
TCAGTTCAGCTGAGCTGAGACCCCTCTAAAATATGTTGCTTTTGCTTTTGTTTTGAAGTAAGCCAAAGCAATCTGTGTAGTATATAACTGGAGTATGTGAAGAATGAATTTTTTTATACATGAAATATATACAATATCAAACCTATTCAACCTGAAAATGTGTGCCTTTACATGCCTACTGCCACGTAACATGCCACTAAATAAGGTTACTGGTATGTGTGCATTCTTGAGGGCAATTCCTGTCATATGACTAAATTACATAGATGACTCAGTCAAAGGAATTTTGTTGACGGGTCCACCATCTTGCTATGGGTCAAGCTTGTATGGACAGCCTCCCTTTACTTTGCATAGTTCTGTTAGTTGTTCTATGGTATGCTGGAGAATAGCAACATTAGTGAACTGATTGGTTCCTTCAGTACACTCGGAAACCTCTCCCTTTCGGTGTCTCCAGGTGCCACTTGTTTAAGCTCCCGCAGTGAAATGGCTTGTTGGGCTTCCTTAGCAATTGTAACCACAGAGAGTGTTCAGGAAGTCTTCATGACTCATACTGTTCAGACACATACTGTTCATGCAACATAAAGTCAGAGTAGTTCCTAGTGGATGCCTGAAAAATCTCCATCAACAAGTTGTAATATGAGAGGGTTGCACGTATGCTGTCTGTTGCAATAATTTCCATGTAATGGAAAATAGTGAACTGTGAGGAATTTGTCTGCTGCATGCTACCAACAAAGAGATATAGTGAGGAGACAGAGGTTTATGTCTGGAGTATATTTTCTATTGGGGTCATTTTAATTGAGCCAAACCGGAATTAGTTGTTTTAATATTTACATCTCTACCATTTAAATAATGCATGAATGTTGGGAAAATTGCTGCGATTCCTCTATAAATGTGTGTCTGAATATTTTACATCTTTCTTTTTTTTTTTTTTTTCTAAACTTGCTGAAACAAACTTATGCAATGTAAGTCCCGAGAGAACCAGTAGAGGGCACACTCTGTCCTTACTGTATGGAAGGCTGTAGTAATGAACAGGGAACATTGCTTGTATTCATACAGTGCAGGTACAATGTGTTTATAAAGACTGGTTATGATAATGACTTTATCTCAGTATTTATTTTGCCAGCTGTGCTTTCACAAAGACGCTTGATCATAGCATAACCATAACCGCTGTACCACAAGGTTGATGCACAGAGATGTTGACAGTAATAGATGGTGATTATTATAACCATCACAAAATCCTGTTCTGTATTGTGCCTGTAATTGTATTCTATTGTGTTGCTGATTCACATATATATCATTTATATTAAGTTTTCCCAATTCTATTCTGTGCATGCAGGACCAGATTGTTATGTAATGTCTGTCATTTGCTGTAGATTCTCTTGAAAGAACAGCTCAGAGAAATAGTAAAGTTTCCTTTCTGCATTAATGCTTTCAGTCTGGTTAACATTTACAGTACTGTGTGTATCCCTTTAGGACGGCAGACCTTAAAACCCAACACAGTAGCAGTACACAAGAATCCAGATTTGTACACAAGATTTGTTTATCAGCACAAATTTTAATTTCATCAAAAACTGTGATTATATCTTAAAATTTTTTATTAGGCCTACACGGTTTACCCAAAGCCATAGAAAACTGAGAACAGTGCAGCCTATTCAGACCCAAAGGACTCCTGCCCAGGGGTGCTCAATCCTGGTGCTTGAGATGTACCACCCTGGATAGTTCAGATTCAACACACATGGCTTTAATGTTCAGATGCCCCTTCAGGGTGATGGATCACTGGGGCAATGATTAAGCATCTCTCTTCTGTGCCGTTTCTGTTTTGTTAATTTACTTGGCGTGTTGTACTGTTGTCTGGAAGCAAATGCACAGATTTTGGATTCTCTATGAAACAGGCAAACCTGTGTGTGTTGGCTTCATGTTTCATAGCACATTGCTAAAACTGATTCATTGATTAATGAAGGTTGATATAAGATAAATGAAGATTCTTCAGCGTGAAGACACAGATGAACAAACGTGTGTATATAGTAATGGCTCATTACCATGCTCCATCTGTGGAATCACCACCTCCTGGGTGAGATTTCTAAGGTGATCCTGACAATGACGAAATGACTAAGCGAAAAAAAAAGCAGTGTGGCCATAAAAAAAAAAGTCAGCAGATTTTCCACACTGCTGAATGGCAAGAGATTGATCCATTGGTTCTCAGTCTTCTGGCCTCTCACAGGCTGTCAGGGCACTTGAGGGGCTGGGCTAATCAGTGTGGGCTGCTCTGATAGGCTGCAGTAAGGCTGCAGTGAGGTTGCACCTTTTTTATTTTTACTGCATCACTATTTGCTGGCTGTGGAGGCTAGCGTGGAACTGACCGGCAGCAGCATCATCAGCAGATCGGGTTCTGCAGAGAGGGAGAAGCAGTCTTCTTGCATTTTGCTGTTCATCGTTCATTATTAGATGCTGTGGGAAATTGGTTTATTGTTTTTACTCTCTGTAGCTTTTGAAAAATGATTTGGATTTTTTTTGTTTCTTATTCTGGTGGACTTTTTAAAGGTGCAAGGTGAAACAAATTCCTGCATCTGTTGGAAGTTTAGTATGCTTTCTGGTGCAACTTGGAAATTGTTTGTTTGCAACAGTATTGGGAGAATTAGTTTTTGCTCTTTGGGTTGTGCAAATGTGTATCTGAGTGCTGAGGAATCCAGACTGCATTTTGCCAGTGTCCTTAGCTGGCCTCTTCTTCTTGGCCCAGCACAGTGTGCCTCAGTGCCCTACACACATGCACACGCTCGAAGCATCTGTGAGTTTGTTTTTTTGCATAGCGCATAAGATCGAACAGACTACAACTACGAAGTTAAACCTCAGGACGGTAAAGTGCTCTGAGCTTCTGTCATTATTCTGACACACTCGGTTAATCATCCATAGCAGCCTTTTAAAGATGCTGCAGGACATTTGGTTGACTGTGTCCCGATGGTTTTTGAGATCGTCATCATGCAAGGATGTTACCACAGAGCCGCCAGCTGAGAAGATTGAACATGTTGATGCGAATTCTGGGACAGTTTTAGACGTAAAGCAGCACAATGTGCAGACAGATTCTGATGGGAAAAACTTGGAGAGTGGTCCAACACCAGCAAAGAAAAGCACAGTGATGGTATTAGTGGCGCCTACTAAAGACCTTCACCAGGTACTGCAGTCTGAGACATTTCACTCAAAACAGATAGGAGTTGTTCTTTGCTAATTGTTGCTAAATGTGCCATAGAATGCCTTAATTCTCATTTTAAATTGTTTACTGATGTGTACGTAGAAGTTGTGTAAAAGAAAATACCCAGATTCAATTTTATACAGCCATTAACACTATGATTTGGCCCAAGAAGGAGCTCATAAATAATTTGATCAGCTCTGCTCTGATTTGCAGAGTTATGGAGGAGCGTTAAGATGATCACAACACATGTCAAAATAGACGCAGACAGGAAATCCAACGAATCTCTATGTAGAGTTTGTCATACTTCACAATGAAGTTGTTGCTCACTGTGAAAATTTCAATGATCTGCTTTTACCAGCAAACAGTTAAAACACTCGCACAGCATGGCTGCTACTTACAGGATGCTGTTGGGTTTGTCATTCTAAAAAAAACCTGCCTCTGTCTTCAGTTTCTATTGTAGGCAGAGCAATTAAGCGACTTGCTTAATATTGTTTAAGGTTTGTGCAGACCAAACTAACAAATTTGTATGAAAGTTGTTCGGGATCTTATTAAATATGTGGACGCTCAAGTTAGGCTTTCTCTTTGCCAGCATATTATAAAAAAAAAAAAAAAAAAAAACTCTGCTCTACCTTAAGTGGTGCTATAGTTACTTTCTGGCAACTACACTAGCTGTAGCATTTAAGGTAGAAAAGAACATTCAGTGAAGAAGCTGGTAAATAGAAAGCCAACTTCATTTAAAGAGGCTCCAGTATTCACACTTTTTGTTACTGTTCCACTGTGTGTACATTTTGTGGGGCATAAATACGAATGCGTTAAGACTGTTAGATAACAGTCTAGGATTTTGGAATTGGCTTGTTCCACTTCCATCCTTTACAAAAGGGATTTGTATTTGAAGGAGTGCTTGAGCTGCATGGTTTACATGTTCCATGCACTGAATGCTCCTTAATCTGTTTTATGGCACCTTTAAAGTAAACAGTTATAAACTGATTTAAAGTTAGGTCCCCAATTATTAAAAAAAATTCTAAGTTCTAAGATCCATCTTTAACTGTGATTAAAATGAATTGCATTTAAATTGGCTGAATTCTTGCTGAGTGGGCTTAATTTTAACATTATTCATAATTACTTGCTGTACTCACTTACGGGAAAAGACACTAACATTACATTAGAAAGATATGGCCACCTTCCACGGTCTCCAGTAAATGGCTTTTCTTTTGCTAAGTGCATGATAAAATGACCTTGAGTGCATTAGGCACTCCCACAATGACATCTTGGTACAAAAAGAGTTGAGTCTTACCGAACTTGAGTGAAGTCATCTGACACCATTTCCTCATTACTTATGAGTCATTTACAGTTATATGGTAGGTGTATTAATGTTTGAAGGACAGGGAATATTGTTCTTAGTCTCAAACATTAGAGTTAGAATAAATTCTTGCATGTCTTTACCATGATTTACCATGACAAATTTGGGGTAAATGGTATGTGGTAACTAAGCAAGTGTGAAATTTCCAGTCCAATCCAACACCTTGTGGAGCTGGGGGTAAATTTGTGTGCTCATTAACACAAAAAAATCTAAATGTGTGACTGTTTAATAGGAGGAATAGTTTTAACAGCTGCTAAAGCGTGTATAAATAGAAACTGAAGGTGAAAAGCTGCATTTTCAACCTCAATCTACCAGTTTAGGGTTTCCTAACTAGATACAAGATTCCTAAGATAAAATGCTATTTTTTTTTTCTGTAATATAAATTTGTGACAAATCTGCATGTAGTATTACAGATAGGAAGTTTCAGGTTGTCTTGGAAGTGTGGAATGTTCACAGGTTTGTGTGCAATGGGTTGTTGGGGGCAGATTCATGCGAGGAGAAGAGAGGAGAAATCCACAGGCCCGGCTCTACAGAAGCATCTTAATGTGTCTTCAAACTATGGTCATATGAACTGTGTTGTCTCTTACTATGTGTCACTTGAAAGTATATTGATAAACTGTGCAGTCCGATGTGATGTAACATTACATGTGGTAAAAAAAAAAAAATCTCTTGCAACCAAAAAAAAGTTAGCTTCTCATTAGCTAGCTTAATCTGTTGTGCATAATTAAATTCATCAGTTAAATTAATATATTAATTTAATCCATCACGAACTGAGCGTGGCCTTGTTTTCATCAGATTTCACCACAGTCCCGCACCAAAAGTTTGTTTTTGTTATTCATTTATTTTCAATTCTCCTTGAGTTCATGTCTGGAGTATATGCACCATGAAAAGACACCAGCAGGGCGGCTTATAAAAGTCTTAACTGTTGCATAATAATGACTAGATAAGTTCAGGTATGCTGATTTAGAGCGGCACACAAATTCAGAACAGTGTGTGTTTTCATATGATGGGTAGGTGTGCACACTCATTCTGAATTAGCTGGAATGTGTTAGGATGGAACATCACGATTAGAGGGTGTTTCTGCTTGGCACTGTTTGGGCAGCACTTTCTCTAGAGCCAGCAAAATATTAGTGCCTAGGTGGCAAAGGCTTAATAGTGTTATTAAAGCACATAAGATCTAAATATATACCACAGCATAAACATCTCCAACCATCTAGGCATTCCTGTTTGCATTAGGGTGCTTACTTAGGTCTGATATGGCCTACAAAACACCTTAAAGGACTAGGATCATTTTCCACCTAGTCTTAATCTGATCAGACACCCACCAAATCCACTTCCACCCAGGCCGGCTTTTTACAAAGCACATTGCAGTCTGGGTCCTATTTCCTGTCAACAGCTATTTGACACTGTAAACATTACTTATGATCTGACTCATTGTTTTACTATTTGAATGGACTGAGCCCAAATAAGGGCCAGCATTAGTATAGAAATGTCAAGTCAGTACTTCACAGACAAGATAGTGATAATTCTAATGAAGTTTAAAATTCATTTATTTATTAATGCACTTTAGTGGCATTAATGTTTTAGCCTATGCTGTACCTCTACAGCCAATTCTGCTGCTTGGTAAAATGGGAAAGCTGTAGCTACTGGGCATCCAAATGTGAAGAAATTTTTTTTTTTTTTTGGTTTGTTTCTAGAAAAAAGTATTTCCAGCCAACAGTGCTTTTGTGAAGTCCAGGAATAAGGTTTGACTTTCTGCACAAGGATTTGAATTACACTTGGTCAGGCAGTGCATATATACTTGCAGTTGGTCAGCATTTTATATATTTTGTTATAAAAAGAGCAAAATTAGGTTCAATGCCGTATGCCAAATATTACATAATATTTATAGTCTTCTTAAAATTTGGAACTCCGAACTAAGTTTATTTCGGTGTCAACTGATCAGGTGTCAGAAAAAAATGTGGTTAAGACTATTGGAGGTGTAACATTTTTGCCATGTCACCCACATCTACCTTATTGACATTGTCAATTTTATCAAGTCCATTTATCATATATGAGCACCTTGTAGTTTTACAATTGCAACATCTGCTTTGCTGCATACTTAGGTCAGCCTCCTTTCACCCTGTTCTTCAATGGTCAGGCCCCCCACAGGACCACCACAGAGCAAGTATTATGTGGGTGGTGGATCATTTTTAGCATTGCAGTGACACTGACGTGGTGGTGGTGGTGTGTTGTGCTGGTGTAAGTGAATCAGATAAAGATCAAAGACCAGTTTTAAACAATGTGTCCACTACTGGACTACAGTCTGTAACTGCAGAACTACAAAGTGCACATGTGTGGTAAGTAGAACTGATAAAGTGGACCCAGAGTGTAGATACAATAACATGTTATGACTAATGTGGCTGGTTTATATATGTAAACCCACCAGACATAAAAACAATGCCTAATAGTGTGTAATTCTGCTTGTTTTGAACAAGTTCCTGGATGTAGGCGACATTAATGTTCAGACACTCTTGCATCAAAGAATTGTGTAGTTTGGACAGATTTGGTGGATGCCCTCCATGGCACAATTCTGAGAAGGATTTCCTGTAGACTGGGATTTTTGCCGCTGTTGATAGACCTCTCCACACTTCCATACACCTGCAAATTCGGCTACTTCCTTCACACTATGATCTTCGGCACGCCCAAACGCAATCTCTCCTTTTTGCCATTAACTTGTATCGCTTCTTCTCAATCTATGAATTCAGTCACACACCCTGCAGGTATTTATAGCTCCGTCATCTTTGTGTGACACCATCTGCAGGAGCCTGAGGTTGCTGCTGCCTTAACACGCAAGGTTACTAATTGTCTGTTCAGTGAGCTTATGTTTGTATTAATCCAAAAAATGTAAATGTGTTATTCTTCTAATATTGTTCAGGATTAATGGGAATTCTGTGACTGCAGGGTTTGTTAACCGTGAATGTTTTTTTTTTTTTTTTTTTTATAACTCCAACAACGTGACTCAGCTATGACTCAGCCCGGCATGATTTGTCCTTGAATGTTGCGTTTTATTGAGCATGTCTTTATGGGTCTTTCTATTTTAGTAGTTTTTATCTGTTAGCAAATAAACTAACCGGTTCAGTTAAGAAATTCAAGCAGGTCTATTCCTTGCCTCATAAATGTGTGGCTCTTCTGAGAAATCTCACAAGGCATGTTTGAACGATTGACAGCCTTAAACCAACGAATGGAAGTGAGTTGGGCAGGGACAGGTATTTCTCAAGCCAATCGCATTACAGAACATCCCTGAGTCAAGATGGGAGGGAGCATTGCTCCGCTTTATTACAGCATGCGTCAGCAAGTATACAGTGCTGAGAGTGAGAGAGTGGTTTGTACAGAGAGGAACGTTTGTACAGATCTATTTATTAAAGACTATTTAAAGGAGTATTTATTTATTTATTGCGTTTACCAAAAAAAAAAAAAATGCTGTGCCTGTGTCTCTACGTGCCTGTCCCCAGTTCAGCTCAGACGGAATTTGAATACTTCGAATCAAACGGTTTACCGGCAGAATTGAAGTCTCTTTTCAAACTGAGTTTATTTCTTCCATCTCAGGAATTTACTACATACAGAAAATGGCGACAGGTATGTTGCAGTCCTCTTGCGTTTAATTACTACGGAATTTAATGACCATGTTACTAAACTAATAGGACGGTTATGCTTGACATCAGTGTAGTACCTGTGGCTGTTCTTTTCTTGTTTGTCTGGGTTTGAATGAATGAATGTATGAATGAATGAATGTTCATAGGTTTATTGGTTTTTTACTGCAGACTTCTTGTACACTTACTGTCAAAAAAGACCACCTTGTGTTTGTCACTAAACACTGTTTTACACATCAGATGTCTAGTAGCTAGTAAGGATCTTTAGAACCGTCTTCACTTATTCTCATCTGCTCGATGAGTGCCCTCGTTTGAGTTGGCTGTCTTGAGTATATATATATTTTTTTTATTGGATCAAAAATGAGAACAGTGATGTTGGAATAATTTAAGTAGCTTTTTAAAAGTATTGATTACTTACAATAATGTGTTTTCAATAATAGGGACTACTGACTTGCTGTTAGAGGGAATTATACTCATTACATGTGAGAAAACAGCATACCTCTACTCATTTTCTCTCTCGAGAGGGTTCATTAACAGATTTTGCCCAGGAGCCACCTGTATCATTTTATAACTCCGTCTTATCTTGAACCACTTGTCTGCCAAGGTCGAGTCTGTTGGCAGTGCAGCGTCTGCTTTAATGGCTTGCATGTCAATGCACACAGTCTTTCTCTAAGACATCTGTCTTTAACCCCTGCCTTTAAGATTAGGCTAGCTGTGAGATGGCTCAGACCTGGCAGTTCTTTCTTTCTGCTTGGTAATCTCATTTTGTTAATAGGTTGTTAGGTTGTTATTATTATATTAGGTATAAAATCATTTTGTTTGTATATATGTGTATAAATTGATTGAATTGATGTTAATATTTTAGAGAATTTAAGCAGTTTGTAGAAAGCTGTAAAATGAGATGTTTTCAATGTTTAGCAAATCTGTATGTTAATAATAGCTGGGAAAGCTGTTATTTAAAGACTTGTATTTAAAGACATGAAGACGTTGCTGTAAATATCTAACTAAAAATTAATATTTAACATTAAATGATATTTCTTTACTGTGTCATAACTCCTTTTCAGTGATTCTTTTAGGAGGAAAATGGTGTTTTGCAAGTCGTAGCCTACAATTTTCACACATGCATTTAACATCCCAACCACTAACTTGGCTAACCTGAATATAGGTGCCTTGGTCTGACGTTAGGACTGAGATCAGGGGACATAACACATCAGCATTTTGGATTAAATAAAAGATCATATGATGTTAAAAGTGTACACAGTGATGTAGACTGTATGTTCTTTACATTAGCTTTTCCTATTTTCTATTTGCCACTGATTGTTACCTAAGAGAAGGTCAACACTACAGGGTGGTGTATTTCCACTAAATGCCTTTGGCTCCTAGAGTTCAACAGTTCAATGTATTGCACAACAGTTTCTAAGTCCCCAAGTGCACCGCCTGAACCAGGTGGTTGATAGCAGTTCTCTTGAAGTGCTCATGGTCATCATCCATTATCTGGCTTAGACGAATGCTTTCAGGCCACTTGTGTTCACCGGATGGTCTCTGTTTTCAGCAAGAGTCTTGTAATGCTGTCACCTCTTCTAAGAACAAAAATGGCAGTTTTGCCCAAGGTGTTAAATAGTAAATTGTTAGTTAATTATAAAGCGTTCATAACATGTACTTAGAACCGTTTCATGTTCTGGGTAGCATCTGCATAATTCTGTATATGGCTGTAGTGATGTCATTCTCCTTAGGGGATCACGAAGTTAAAAATTAAACCTTCGTCCCCATTCTCATCTGCTCCACAAGCGCTTTTAAAACTCAATGGTTTGAATCAGAGCCCTTGATGAGACATCTCTCCTAGGCACTCAACACCTGAAAGCCTGTGTCCCCTCCACCAAATAAACTGTAGCCATGCTGTCTCCAAACAGTGCTAATGGGTATGATGGTGTACACAGCAAACCTTTTAAAGCAGCCCTGACTAAACACGGCCCATATGTCAGGAGTCTTCGGACAGTCATCATCTCCATGACTTCCAGAAACTTCTGACTTGCTATAAACAACTGCCTCACCTGTGCTATATTTTGCATGTGTCATGTTTTAGAAAATCGTGAAAGCGGGAGATAAGGACCTGGATGGCCAGCTGGACTTTGAGGAATTTGTGCACTACCTAAGGGACCATGAGAAGAAGCTGCGTCTGGTCTTCAAAAGTCTGGATAAAAAAAATTATGGTATGAAACGAATTCATTTTTAGAAGATGAACGGTAGCAATCTTAAATTATGAGATTATCTTTTAAAAGTTTCTCTCTTCTCTTCACCCCCCTCTTCTCTACAGGTCACATCGATTCACAGGAGATCATGCAGTCACTGAGAGACCTGGGGGTTCACATCTCAGAGCAGCAGGCTGAGAAAATTCTTAAGAGGTGAGTTCACCATGTCCATGGATGTGTCTGAACATGTCATTTGTTGTGTCCAGTTTTTTAATTCTTTAATTTATGTTTTTGGTCTTGTACTTTTTTGACACACTTATTTAATGTTTGTGTAACTATTTCTGGAGCTATTTCTGATGAGACTAACCTCTATAATAAGTTACACAGAGATTAAATAAGTGCCTCATGGTCAAAAAAGTGCAAGACAAAACAGGTTTTAAAAAATGACTTTCAGAAGTAAGGGTAAAGTCTAAGGATAATAAATGGAAACAGAATGGGTGGGAATGGGACTCCTAACACCACCAAGACCCTCCTTATCAGATAAAGGTTAAGTTTTCATCTTAAAGAAAAAAAGAGGTCAAGAGGAGGGCGTCAAGCTTTACACAGAGTCGACTAGATCTTTTGCAGATCTAAAGAAATTCAGTCACTTCTGTTCATTCCTCCACTGTGAGAAGACAGCTTTATGCTGACAGGTGTGACAGGATGTGTAGCTGTCAAAAAAAGGAAAAGGAAACTGAGAGGAGAATTTGCAGTGGTCCTGTTCTCAGAACAATGAACAGATCACTCTACGAGTCCATACCTCATCGCCATGGAATGTATTTGAGATTACTTGGATTGTAAAAAGCAGAAAATGCAACTAAATTTAAAGATGTGGTGGTGGGGTGTGGGGGAATCAAGAGTGATTTCTTTGATAAGCTGGAAGCAAGTGACAGAAAAGTAATGGTGATATAAAAGCTATGTAGATGATGTGGGCATTTTTTTATACTTGCAACCGAGCACAGACGAGCAGTCTGTAGCAGTAAGAAGACCAATGTTGTTGCCTTAAATTGGAGCTTCCAGAAAGATGGCTAGAAATGAACACCTCACAGTTGTCTTCTAAAATATTTCATATCGCATTTTAAATGTTGACTGGAAGTCTGTGTGTGTTTTTAAACTCTCTGCGTCTGTCTTTGCCCTCTCTCTTGAGCTACTGCATCTCTCTCTGCTCTTTCATTATCACCGTCTTGCTCTTATGCTCTTTTTGTCCCTCCTCCTCCCCATGTCTTCTCAGAATTAGGAGGGGCCATATCTGGGCCCCTATAATGTAGTAAGTAAGCGGTCTTCTGTCCTTTTGCTCGGCTTGCCAATTTTTTTTACATTTTTTTTTTTCTTTCTTCGTTTCTGCTCCCCCCCGAACTCAATTTGGTGCTCTTATAAGGACAAATGTAAGCCAGTGCTAGTTTATAGTGAGGATGAGCTAAACCAACTACAGTTTGTTTCCTTTTTTATGGTGTTTTAGAGCATGAGGAAACTTGCCTGTAAACAGGAGCTTTTGGTAAAATCGTTAGTTTTTGCTGTCAACATTCAGTGAAGAGCACATTCCTGTAGCAGGTTTGCTAGTAAACACAGAACATTGAGCACTTTAGAAAAGTAAAAAAAACAAAAAAACTGTTTCTTTCCAAACAGCATGGACAAGAACGGCACGATGACAATTGACTGGAACGAATGGCGGGACTACCACCTGCTTCACCCTGCTGACAATATCCCTGAAATCATTCTCTACTGGAAGCATTCAACGGTAAGCTGAAATGCAGCCCACCTGCAGTTCTGCTAATACTTTACTTCACTGAAAAGATCAGTGGACTGTATAAGTCATTTTCTTCTCAATTTTTTATTGTGCTATTTGACCTCTCAGTTATTCTGAGCTGTGACATCTACGCCGTATGTAATGAATAGCAAGATACCTGCGTCATACATGCGGTAAAGAAAGCTGTACCTGGTTACTGTTGGTATTCTGGCTTTACTGTCACTATTCAAATACTTGACCCTCATGACTAGACACTTCTTGTTCTGTCAGTATCTGTGCTTCTGTCTAAACACACACACACGCACATTTACCTCCTCAGTCATTCATGGCTGTTAAGCTTCAGTTGTTTAACTTCCTTGCGGGCGGACATGCTATATTAAGGGCTGTACAGGTTGCTGTCTTTAGAGTAATCTTGTTACAGTGATCAGCTTTGACACTGTATTTTACGTCACTTGTACAACCTTAAGACATAGCGTGTTAGTCTGTCTGCTCCTTTTAGGAGACCCACATGTACTTCAAACAAACCAGACGTTTGCATAGCTAGGAGATATGAGAGCTGTTTCAATTTCAGTTTCTTATTATATGCTACTGTTTTGATGTCAGCATTAAGAAACATGGAGTTATATATCATTTGAAAATGAGGAAGCAAAACCCTTCCTGATAATGTTGTGTAATGCTGAGAGACTTGGACCTTCTGAAGTGTGACCGTCTGGTGTCTCCACCCTGCTCTACTCTGCCTTCGTTTCTCAGAGATAAAGCTAGCATGTCTTTATCATTGAAAACCAGCCAGTGATCAGACAGTCAGTGTTCGCAGTAGCATGGACCTTTTAACATTACCTCACATAACCTCATCAATCTTCTTTCACATATGAAGGGGTTTCATTGTAATATTTTTTTCACAGCTGCAGACAGGAACAGCAAACCTGACATACATTTTTTTTTATATCTTGCTTGACACTAATCTGACCTCTATGGTCAAATGACTATGAAAATTGGATTGTTGTTGTTTTTTGTTTTTGTTTGTTTTGTTTTTTTTAATCTGTTCAGACAAGACAAACTAAAACTAGGTTAATTCTCAACTAGTGCTAATACACCTGCTATTTCTTATCGCCTTTGGTGTAATATACCCTTTGCAGATATTCGATGTAGGGGAGAGTTTGATGGTGCCTGATGAGTTCACAGCAGAAGAAAAGAACACCGGCATGTGGTGGCGTCATCTAGTGGCAGGAGGAGGAGCAGGTGCGGTGTCGCGCACCTGTACTGCCCCGCTGGATCGGCTTAAGGTTCTTATGCAGGTAAAAACCATCGTTAAGCTGCAGGTCTTAAAACCCCAGTACCAATAAATGAACTGACAAAAAAGAACTGTCCCAAACCTATGTGCTCTGCCTTCCTGCTTGTTTCAGCATTTTTATTACTTAGTGGTTACATGACTAAATAGAGGAGAGGTGAAACAGAGTTCTACTCTAGTCATGGAACAAGAAAAGGTACTGTATGGTCAAAGGTCTTCACAGCCATTTCCTGTTAGTCATAAAGTTCAAAGGAGTCTTTTACAGTTATAGTGTATCATGGGACCTTGATAGCTGAATTACAGATTCCTGAGAATGTTAGAAGAACAGAAAATTGAGGGAAAACGGGTACTGTTGGCCTAGAGGGTCATACTCTGTTCCTCCTACCTACACTTGACTCTGTGTAACACTGTCAAGGATATTAGGAATTAGTTTAATTTCAAAAATCAAAAAACTGCACTATTAGTTACAAGATACTCTAATTGATTGCTGTCTCACAGAATAAATGACCATGTTCACCAGAGAAGATTTGAAAGTCTCCTTTAGAATTAAAAAGTATGGTTTCCAGGAGTCTGCATGCAAGTCATGGCAGTCTTCAATCGTTTTACATTATGCATTATTAAATTACCAACATGGGCTCTCTGTTCACATTCATGTTATGTAAACTGTCATCATGGATTATGTGTTTAATGTAACACTGTATTACCTCCTACTGTGTTAAAGTGATTAAATAACCCTAAACATTTAACCTTCTTTTATTCGCTCACAATGCATCAAGAAAGCAGCTTTAGACTTTGCTCACTGATTGCCCCATTGGTGTTTCTAGGTGCATGCCTCCCGTAGCAACACCATGTGTATCGCAGGTGGCTTCTCTCAAATGATACGTGAGGGTGGAGTTCGTTCCCTTTGGCGAGGGAACGGCATTAATGTCCTGAAGATTGCACCTGAGTCTGCCATCAAGTTCATGGCCTACGAGCAGGTAGGCCTTACTGTGTGTTGTAGAATATCTCAATCTCTGTTGTCATTAGGATAATTACAACTGAAGTGTCACAATTAAATAAGCATTAATTCGACTTTATAGTACATAACTATCATATCATCATGTAATTAGCATGTAATCATATTACAGCTGGTTCAGTTGGCCATGTCCATCATATCATAAGCTCCTTATTATCGTGAAATCATATTAAACGTGAACCACCAGTGCTGGTTAGTGGATTCAGTTGTTTATCATTTAATTAATGTTCTGCGGTTGGTCTTGTCTCACCAGATAAAGCGGCTAATAGGAAGCAATCAGGAAACCCTGGGCATTCTGGAAAGGCTAGTCGCCGGATCTCTGGCTGGTGCTTTCGCACAGAGCAGCATCTATCCCATGGAGGTGAGAGAACTGAGGGAAGCATGATAGAATGTTGTTAATTTTCCGTATGTGTGTAGAACTGACAGATGTTTGCACAGGTGTGTATGGAGAAAACCATGTCCACCTGGTTTGAAATGCCAGCGCCATTTCAAAAGCCAGCTTAAAGTAGGCGTTATTCTTCAACTTTGCTAAAATCAATATGACTTGTATTTGATGGTTGTTCTATTGATTTGAAAGAGGATACTCTCTACAAAAAGGTCTCTCATAAGCTAGTAATCTTAATTACTTTGTACTGATGGCCTGTTATTTGCCACAAATTGGTATTATGACAAGGACAGCAAGCACTTGAAACTTAAACAAAGACTCTTTGTTTACCAAAGGTTCTGAAGACGCGACTGGCCCTGGGAAGGACTGGTCAGTACACTGGCGTTGTGGACTGTGCTAAGCACATATTTCAAAAAGAGGGTTTGGCAGCATTCTACAAGGGCTACATCCCCAACATGCTTGGCATTATCCCTTATGCTGGAATAGACTTGGCAGTGTACGAGGTACGACTCCCTTCACTCTTCACTCAGTGTTACTGACAGGCAGATGTAGAGTGTAATTCATTTGTGCCTGTCTTTAAAGGCAATGTATATATGAAATGTATAACGTATCTTGTGTGTCTGTTTCTCTTAATCTGTGTATGTATTATTTACCTTAGTTTTATAATGTGAAATTACAGTTTTACCATAATAAATAAATAAATAAATAGCTATTGGATGCAGTTGTAGTAATTCTTTGTCTAACTTAAGAGATCAGAAATATTAAAGTTTTGTTTTTTGTTTGCCTAATTAGCTTTACTCTTATGACCCCTTGTTCTTATTTTGGGTTTTAATGTTTCCTCCTTAAGTAATGGATGACAAGTTGAAAGGCACCTTTTTCATACATGGAGCTGAGGAAAGCAGTGCATGCCGTACTGCACCCTTATGATGAGGGACTGTTTATTCTGCCAGTAGTCATGCTTACAGTTAAACACAGACATGTACATGCACAGATATTTACCTCCTCACTTATCCACGGCCATTAAGTTTCACTTGCAGGGTGTAAATACTTAACTGAGGGATATATAGGGCCACTGTGTAATCCTGTTCAACAATGCCTTTGTATTTTACCTCATCCTAAGAACCTTTTGGCATGCTGTGTCAGTCTAATGTATCTGTGCCTGTCATCAAAGCTAATGCATCTTGTAAAATCTCTGAGTTTATTGTGGTTCATGTTTATTTCTTGTTAAAGCATTTTGTATGACATTGAAATTCAGATTCAGAAGCAACGCCGTTTTTTATTACATATTTGTGTTATTATAAATGTTCAGAGGTCTTTTAGTATACGTTTTAATAGTGCAAAACCATCAAAAGTGTGACTATAAAATAACCTATTACATGTGTAGTAAACATACTAAGATAATATAGATAAGACAGTAACTCATTCTTTCTTGTTCTTTCTTTTTCTATAGACACTAAAGAACTCTTGGCTGCAGAGGTATGCCACAGACAGTGCAGACCCAGGTGTGTTTGTATTGCTAGCCTGTGGCACCATGTCCAGCACTTGTGGTCAGTTAGCCAGCTACCCCTTGGCCTTGGTTAGGACGCGCATGCAGGCTCAAGGTGAGGATTTTTTTTAATGCGTTTAATCACTATGGTCATTTCTGCCAGTGCTTTGTTTCTCTTCGTTATGTTTTCTACTTTATGAAAACCTGAAGGTAGCATTCATTATTTTACACTGGTAATCACATCTCTCCTTTGTATCTCTTGCTTACACTACAGCAGCTTCATTAGAGGGAGGACCTCAGATGACCATGAGCGGCCTTTTCAGACACATTGTGCGGACAGAGGGGGCTACGGGGCTCTACAGAGGCCTGGCGCCCAACTTCATGAAGGTCATTCCTGCCGTCAGTATCAGCTATGTAGTATATGAGAATCTAAAAGTAACCCTGGGGGTCCAGTCCCGGTGAGAGCAGAGACGAATTCAGAACTTTTTTTCTTTTACTTTTACTTTTTTTTTTTCTTTTTTTTTTTTAATTGGGATCTGAAGTGGATTTAACCGAGGAAGGCCCTGACAAGAGATGGGAAAGGAATGGGATATCCTGGGTAATGAGATGAGAGATTTGAGGCCTTGTTGTCATTTTATGAAGCCAGAATAGGCAATGAGGAAAGAGTAGGGCTGTTTCAGGAAAGAAGCACTGGTCCTTCTTTTTCTGGTGGACTCTCCATTAAAGAATGGAATAAGATTTTGAAATCCTACATCTATAGTTCCAGACATCACACCCAAAAGGTCAAGTCTCTTTGCACTCTGAGCATCAGACTGTAGTCGACTATGATTCGTGCCAAGAATGTGCACGTCTCTATGCCACACCCACTGCTTTTGCTGTTTAAAGGAGATGGAGAGTTCCCCCAAGTTGCTCATAGTTTTGAAAAGCTGCTCAAGGGTCACTGTCTTATAGTTCCATTAGGTGGCAGTGGTGGACAGCTAGAGACCACCAGATCCTACCCTGCCTTAGGTTTTAATTTTGCGTTGTCATGTTTATTTAAGCACTACTTTTATATCATCATCATTTTGTTCATTATTTATTAACCTAATGAATTGTTTAGGTTTTAATTCCTTTTTAAAACTGCATAAACGCAGGTCTGTTTCTTTTAAAAACGAAGTTACAACATAACCTAGAGTTGCAAGGACTTTCATAATTGTAAATAGTTTTTATTCTGAAACCTGTTGTCTTTTCAGTTAAATTGTCGTAATGTTGTTTTTCAGAACCTTTGAAGCGTTCCTTTTGTCATATGTTGTCAGTGTTTGTGTATTTAATTCTGAACCGGAAAAAAAATCTAAACTTATAAACAGCAGATAGAACATTCTTAACAAGTTGGTACAAAGTCTTAGTATGTGTTAATAATTCTAAGTACAAGGATTCGTGTTCCACTTAAAATAATTAGCAGCAATCAGGTTCACTAGTAGGTACACTACTTCATGTCTTAAAAGCATTCTCAATCTAAATGACAGAACCTTGACTACTAAACATTCTAAATTTTGATACTAGCCAATCAGACGTTCTAAAATTGAACGCTGTAATTCATTATTTAATGGTGAATTGTATTGCACACAGATCGGTAAGGAGAGAACATGAATCAATGCAGTTGTTGATTCAGACTGCTGCTCAGCACCGTGCTGTTGACTGAATCCTTGATTTTCCTCCCAGTATTAGTACGCAAGCTTCATTGTCCTGTATTCTCGTTGTGCTTCACAAACACCAAGGAGTAAAAAGAAGCGCTCAGGAACTTTAAGGTGATCTATAGTATACAGACTTGAATTTGTTTCCATCAGATTAAATGACACTAGTGAGAGTTATAAATGTACTGGTGGTTTTATGTCTTCTTGTTATTTAGAGCATGCAAATGTGGGTTGCCAGCCCAGCGGTGTGATGTTTTATGTTGTAGTTAAAGGGAAATACTTTGTACAGGGGTGAAAAAAAGGATTTTATTGGAGTTGGTTATGACTGGAGCAGACACTCAGCTGTAATGTTTACTGGCTCTAGGTGTAGAGGGCCACGGCAATGTGAAGTTTAATGTTTTCCTTACTGAAGCTCACATTCAGCTCACATTCAGCTTGTGTTAGTTTAGGGAAAACAAACAAAATCCTGTAGAGCAGTGGCCTTCCCGGATTTTAATCTGAGTAAGTGATTTGTGTCCAAATTGACGACTGAAGTGAACCCAGAAAAGTTTTCTCAGTGTATGCTATGGTTGTACGAATTCACAATGGGTCTTTGATTTAATACAATTTAGTGACTCTATTGCAGATTATGCTATTATGTTAATGTTTCTGTTTTTGTGTTATTAGAACATTCAACACTGAGCTTTAGTGTCTCCATCTAACGATCTAGTCACAACCAAATATGTCAGCCATAAGCTAACGCACTAGAAACAATCTCATTTGCCATTCGGGCTACAATTTGATGTGTTATAATGTTGGTACATATATATGCACAATAGTGTTTACTCGCCCAAGATTTTAGTAAATATCAGCAGACCGTTTGCTCTATAATCAAATAGCCAGACAGTTTGAAAAATGTAGGGAAAGTCTCAAAACTAACATAAAGCATGTCTTGAAATCTAGAGTAAGCTTTCCCTAAACCTACTGCAGACTCGTATCGTAAACGTAAGTTATGTCACTGCAATGCAAGATATACTAGAGCGAGGTACGTGTTATGATGTCATATGACGATAGTTTTACATGCCTGCTTTTTTGCTGCTATGGAAATGAGAGGAAGTGTGTGTGTGTTAGTTTGTCTGTCTATGTTTCTTTTAACATCAGTACTCTCAGGGAGAACTCCAGCAGACCTGGACAGTCTCCATGTCATGCCAGAAAAGACTACCTGACTGCAAAATGGCCGTTGTTTGACAGGTCTACATGTAGTGCAATACATAGGACATGAGAGCTGATGGCACATGTCCTGTGGAGTGCGTGCGTGTAAAGCAGAATCGCGTCCCACATTCAGTTTTCACTTTCCGTTATGTATGAAAGCCATTTGTTGATCTGATCTAGGACCAGCTTCCAAATCAGATCATCAGAGATTAGTAATCAACATGGAAGAGGTCTTCAGTCTTGCTTCTGAGGAATTGGCTTTTAACAGAGCTCTAGACTTTAGCGGGTGCCTTCAGAATACCTCGTTTAGCTAAGTCAGTAGTCATATTTGGCTTGAGGAAAGAACGTTGGGAACCTGATCTCCATCTGCTGCATCTGTAGCATACCTTCTATGCAGGTTCTTCAGCTGAAATGGAAAGGCGTCCCTTATGCTTTTGTTTGTTTAAGTTAGCTTTCTGTGGATAAGGATTCATACTCAGATTGTTTGTATGCTACACATGCAGCAGGTAGAGACTGGGTTGAAAATGAAGCAATCTGGTCAAATATGAACAACAGAGGGCAAGTTCTACATCATCCTCTCTCGATGGTCTTACCTTGAGCAGCATTTTCTATGAGCCTCACTGTTCTTGTTCTAATGCATGCATGCATGTATGTATGTGTGTGGGTGACGTAAAAATGTGCGTGAATGATACTGTAGAATACTTTATATATGGGGCTTTAACCAGCTACGGGCTTTGCCTCATAGTTTGCCTCAATAGTTTCTCCTATTGCATTTTGCACTTTTACTCCCTCTAGTTAAATCTATCTAAATACTAAAATCATTCACTTGATTACCATAAGATATTACAGAAGCCCTAAAAGGACTGGATTTGGCATGTTATTCATTTTTTTGTGACAAGTTATTTTTGTTTGCTGGCTCGACATCTTAATGGATTTGTATCTTTTATCATGACATAACGAAAAAATATATTTCTGCTGTTATTTTGACACAGTGAATGTTATCTCAATAAAACAATGTAATGTTGTGATAATGATAAATAATAACATTTGTTTGGTCAGGATATTGACAACCATTCTAAAATCCAGAGGAAACAAATGGAAGTAACTCACAGGGAAAACATGAGTTAAAAAAAAAAATGCGAATCCATCTGTAATAAGTATGGGGTCCGCATAATGTAAGCTTGGGATCAGGCTGAGCATGTTGCTCCTGTTCCTTATGAGCTTAAAAAGCAGATTTATCTGGAAACATCTATAATACTTTGTCATAAGTTCAGGCCCAGGCTTTAAGCTGTATGTCTCTGTAATAGCAGGACGCAAGAATGACCCCCTAGCCCTCGCCATGCTGCCTGATATTTAGCGCCTTACTCTTCAGCAGCCACTATCCTAGCCTTTGTACGTAACTGCTTTCACAAAACTGAAATTGTGGTGATTCGCCACATGTATATCAATATGTACTGTTCAACATGTGATCATTTGCTGAATTGACAGGCGTATGGTAGTAGTCCAAGTCAAAGAGCAAAATACCTGGATGTTATTGCTGTGTAGATTCCAGGAATAGGTCATGTGGATATCTGATATGGAGAGATTTTGCAGCCTGACTAGATGCAATATCCAAATATTTGTACTGCGTGACACATCTTAATATAGAGTAAGGCTGAGAAATGACACCTCGGAGTTGTGGTTTATGTTGAAATGTAATAATCAATGCAAAAATGTGTTCTGCACAGAGTCTGAGTGTGTATCTGACAGAATGCCTAACGTGTCTGAATGTAGAGTAAGTATATTTATGTTTGTATGGAAATAATGTTCAATAAAGATATTCTTATTTCATTCGTCTCTCGCTGGTTAAAGTCTGAAAGATGAACACAAGCAAAACCTGCCTTGCAAGAATTACCGTATTGTTTGCCGAGTGCTATTACAAATATGTATGAACAGTCACATCATCCAGCTCAAACACAAGTGTGTCCGGACTGGAAGGTGTCCATGTACAGCTGCTGTATTACCCATTTTAAACAGATATTGGAATTAGTTGGTAACTGTTTCAGACATTTCCAGTTATCTTTGGCAAACTGTAGTGTGAGAAACAACCAGAGAACCAAAGAAATCTTCTTTAACCATAATTTACCCTAGTCTCAGAGTAGCTGACTGACGGTGTCACTATATAAACCTGGTTTTGAGGAAGACCGAACACATCATGTATTGAGTTTTGGGTTATACAGTTTACATCCAGTTGTCAAGGTGTGAAATACAGTCGCTCCTAGTGGCTCTTGGACACCCTGAGTAACTATTTCCGCTATTTTGTTGATGATGAGTGTCATTAGTTTACAGTAAGCAACGTAATGTTGGACAAACAACCAAAGCAATAAGACAAAGTGCCTGAACGAGAGAAATAGTGGCAGTTGTCAAAAGTACACAACCTGGTGATTCGAAAAAAGTAGTTCTACATGTCAAGATATGGACCTGTGGCCAGTGGGTAAGGTCATTCATTATCTTTGGTAAAGACAGGCCGAAAGGACACTCATCTGTCCCTGTTTCTTTCATTTTTCAGTTTTTCAAACAATACCAATGCAATGACCTGACTGGCCACAGGGTTTAGGCCAGCTAGCAACTATATATCAACCAAGTACTCTTATTTGGTGGGTGGGGTCGGGGTGGGGTCATTATGTAAGGGCAAAGTACCCAGATGTTGTTTTCATGTATTGGTTCTGGCATCAGGTCCAGTCAGGTAAAACAAGCTGGTAGACCTGATCCACTTTCTGAAAGACAAGGACTGGAGCAGGACGGTGCAGAGTTGTAAGTTGGTACTGTTGTAGCTCTCTGTGCACTGTGTGAGGGCTTGCCAAGTTTGCAGGTAGGTGGGGAATAAGGACTGCGTTATGAGATGATGTCACCATGTAACAGGGAGAAAAGGGCTGGGATTCCAACAAGGCTTTTCAGGCAGCTGAGAAAAGGGGTTTGTGTGTACTTCAGGCTTTTATAACTTTACTGTTTACATGCACAAAAAGCAAATAACACTTTAATGGAAGGGGCGAAACAGAAATGCATAATAGATCTTACCATTTAATTACACAGGATTTTGGAAAAATGTGTGGAGTTCCCCTTTAAAAAATAAAGTGTATACTAGTGATAAATAAAAATAATAAGGCTTCTCAGACGTGTAAAACGTTCCCCCTTTATTGAGTGTTTGTGT
Organism: Prochilodus magdalenae; assembly: GCA_024036415.1. Lineage (NCBI taxonomy): Eukaryota > Metazoa > Chordata > Actinopteri > Characiformes > Prochilodontidae > Prochilodus > Prochilodus magdalenae. The sequence continues at coordinate 930,699 of JAMWET010006600.1, forward strand.
TGGCACTAGTAGATGTGTAAGTTGAAATAGTTGTTTTTCACTTTGACCTTTCTTCTCTATAGGTGTGAGCGCTGGGCTGGGGTTGCCAGGTAGTGCACTTTTACTTTATGCATGTCTGTGTATTTATCTCTCTAGGCATCAGTACTGGCCAGGGTTCGGGCAATATCTGAGCTCGGGGCAAGTTTAGACTCTATGCCTCCTCTAAGCCCTGTTATAAATCGGTCTGGATAAGAGCGTCTGCTACATGCCGTAAATGTAAATGTGTTGGTCAGTGTGTAAACATGGCGTGTCGAACTGCCTCAGACTGATCATCTCGACCCACACCTGGTCGCTAAAACTCGTTCAGAGGGGAATTTCTAGTTGTTTTTGTACTAGCAAGTTTGAGGAGGAGAAGGAGGGGAGCAATCCAGGATCCATCACATGACGGCGGGGAGGAAGTTAGCTCAGTATGCCATCCGCCTCTGGAGAAAAGCTGAATCTGCTGAGCAGCCACGGCTCAACTGCGGAACTGACCCGGGGATGTTTTACACACAGCCCCCGGACAACATGGACGAACAGCGGTTATAGTGGCAAAATACCAGTTTCACAAAGTCAGCTGATGGTTTGAGATCATTCAGCTGTTGGTGTGTGATCATTCGCCCGCCGCCTGCTTCCCCACCGCTTCACCTCAGTGTTTGCTCGATTCTCCTTTTTCCAAACACGTCGCGAGTCACGAGTTTCAGGCGGGAAGAGCCGATGCACTAAACGCCCAGTCAGGTGAGCTTCACCGCCACTCAGTGTCCAGCCGCCAGAGCAGACATGCTGTCGTTTGAAGAAGCTGCATCCAGACTGGAGTCCGCTGGGCAGAGCCACGCTCTGCGGTTCTGGGCTGAACTTTCTGCGGAAGAGAGGGATGTTTTCCTGGACGAACTCTCTCAGCTGGACGCCGAGGAGCTGAGCCAGCACTGCCGGGCTGCTGCCGAGGCTGCTAGCCGGGCTTCAGGCGAGGGAGAGCGGCTGGAGGCCCGGATGGAGCCCGTTGCTCCAGAGTTCATTGGGAGTGTATGTAAAAGTGACCAGGAGACTCTGCAGCAGTGGGAGGATGAGGGTAGGACCCAGCCGTCTAGCTGTGGCTCTTATTGAAAGGGAATTCTGCTAGTTCAGTGATTGAGATCTATGTTAGTTTAGGGTGGTTTGAAATGGTTGGAGAGAGACTCAGATTTCTGTACAGTGGTGGTGATGGGAACCATGGGTCACCATGTCTGCAGTGCAAGTACACCGTCCAAAACGACCACTGAACCCAGAGGTGGGCGATATGGCAAAATGTTTATATCCCGATACTTCAGAAATTTTATGATATTCATGTTTTCAGGTGTCTGATCAGTTGGAATCTAGAAAAAAAATCACGTCACATTATTGAGTATCAATATTATATTCTACTTTTGACAGCGGCATTCTCTGATCCCACCCATTCATGTGTAAGGCACTATCAAGTGATTTGGGTATGAATCCATACTTGAAGATCATGTACACCCATACAGGGGTTGGACAATGAAACTGAAACACCTGGTTTTAGACCACAATCATTTATTAGTATGGTGTAGGGCCTCCTTTTGCGGCCAATACAGCGTCATTTGGGCACCCGTGGTTTTATGTTTTTTGGATACAATCCGGGTTAGCACCCGAACATCCCTTTCAGACAGCTTCCTCTTGCGTCCACAGTTAATCCTGTTGGATGTGGTTCGTCCTTCTTGGTGGTACGCTGACATTACATTGGAAACCGTGGCTCTTGATACATCACAAAGACTTGCTGTCTTGGTCACAGATGCGCCAGCAAGACGTGCACCAACAGTTTGTCCTCTTTTGAACTCAACATAATGTTGTGTGCATTGCAGTATTTTGAGCAGAACTGTGCTCTTACCTGCTAACTGAACCTTCACACTCTGCTCTTACTGGTGCAATGTGCAGTTAATGAAGATTGGCCACCAGCCCGGTCCAATTTAGCCATGAGACCTCCCACACTAAACTGACAGGTGTTTCAGTTTTATTGTCCAACCCCTGTACATGCTGACTGTCTCTCCTGGGGCGGATGGGATCGTCCAGCAAGACAATGTGACATAGCTAGAAATTCCTGACATAGGTTGGAAGAGCATAACCAAGACTCTGGCTTCCAAATTCCAAAGGCTTGCACCCATTGAGCATCTGTGGGACCAACTCGATTGTCGTGATCACTCCATGGATCCTCCCCCACATACCCTCTAGCAGCTGTGAGATTTACTGCAGTCAGTATGGCTCCAGATACCTGTGAAAACCTACTAGGACCTTACTGAGTCACTCCCAGGCCATCTAGCTGCTGCCGATGCTGCACACGGCGGTTACTCTGATCATTACTGCCTTAATGCAGTTGTCCAGTGTTGTCCAGGTACTGAAGGTGTACACTATATCTTCAGAAAAGCTTTTTCTATAGTGTTATGATAAGTTGTGCACAATTCCGACCTTTCCGGTTGCTGCCTCTGAAATCGATGGAGTCAACTTCTCTGCTCTACGTTGTACTAACCAAGACAGATGGTACACAGATACAATAGAGATTAAAACACGAATGGAGCACCTATCAGGGTGGGATAGAAATATGAATAGGACAAATAATGAGCAAACCTCAGCATCATCCACTTTGCCACAACGCTGTGGAACCAAACAAAGAGCCTCGTTTAGCAATATCTCCCCAGGTCTTACCTAAAATTGCTCTTGAGAAAGGTCCCAAAGCTCTACATCAGATTCATGATGTTTTCTTAAACCCTCGAATAGATCATGGTTTTGACTCTTGAGTGAGCATATATTTAATTTTCACCTAAGAACAAATCCCACATAAATAATAACATTGTTTTTAAGAACAAGTTTGTTCTTTACTGTGACATTACATTTGACATTATTCAAAACTGAAATTTAAACGAATGTGCGCCTCAAACATCTGGTTACTGTCACCACCACTGAGAATGATTTCTGAATATAGTTGATGTCTCTACAATGCTTCTTTACATACCTAGCTCCTCCAGAGTATTTAGTTTCATCATAATACTTTTATTTAATCATAAATTTATATTCTTAAAAATGTATTTCTTAATGAGAGTCCTAAGAAATTGGTATGAATTAAACCATAAAATGCTCAAAATGTAAAGATATGTTAATGATAACTGAATTACATAAATTATGTAATACCTAGCAGTATTATGAAACCTGAAAGAAGAAATGTTTAGGCTTTTTTTTTTTTTTTCAGGTTTTTTGCAGATAGCAGAGAACAGGGTGGCTGTTCTGTTGTTAGCTGGTGGTCAGGGAACCCGTCTTGGAGTCCCCTATCCCAAAGGAATGTATAATGTGGGGCTACCAAGTGGCAAAACCTTGTATCAGATCCAGGCCGAGAGGATTCGGAAGGTGCAAGAGCTCGCAAGTGAGAAAAATGGTTCAAAATGCACAGTTCCCTGGTGAGTTTCGTACATCCCATCATTATAAGTTCATTTCTGGATGTGTCAAAACTAGTGTTGAGCGTTTCTGAAAATCTGGGGGCGCTGAACGACATACCACCCTCCGTACACATGTTATTTATGTGTTTATGTGTTTATGTGTTTTCCAGATGGCTTGGGAAGTGACTGCTTATGTAGCTTGTCGCAGGAAATGGTCCTGAGTAGAGTGCTTACATTACACGGTACAAGCCCAGAATATCCACAGCCGCCTGCTTTGTGTTCATACAGGTATATAATGACCAGTGAGTTCACCCTGCAACCCACAGAGAAGTTCTTCAAAGAGAACGGCTACTTTGGTCTGGACCCATCCAATGTCATCATGTTTGAGCAGCGAATGATCCCAGCCGTCAGCTTTGATGGAAAAATCATTTTGGAAAAGAAGAATAAGATAGCCCTGGCTCCAGGTTTGAACTTCGGTTTTATTAATGCCTGGATTAATGCCATAGATTAAAACTAGACACTGTGCTGCAATACCGTCTCAGCAGGTCCTATGCGTTCCTTTGGTCTTGTGTGTTCACAGATGGCAACGGAGGCCTTTATCGTGCCCTTGTAGACAACAAGGTCCTGGAGGACATGGAGAGAAGGGGCGTCCAGTATCTTCATGTCTACTGTGTAGACAACATCCTGGTTAAATTGGCGGACCCGGTCTTCATTGGTTTCTGTGTGTCAAAAGGAGCAGACTGTGGTGCGAAGGTAAATGCTTCAGTGCTTCATAATACAAGCTTGGGGTTTTCCTTTTGTCTTTATCTTCCTCTGGAGCTCCGGTCAAGAGTTGTGTCTTCTGAAATGTTACTCCAGCCAAGGCATTCCAGAATTCTGTCAGTCATGTTTCCACATTTTTCCTGTTCCGTAGGGATGCACACTGATATCAGGATTATGTGTGTCACATCGCTGTATCAGCATCGAACAGATGTTCAGATTTAACCACCACTTATATAAACAAGTATTTGATGATGTGTTGGTTGTACAGTAAAAGAGCAGAATGTTTAGGTGATGCTGAGCTGCTGCACTAAAAACAAATCAGCATTTTCTTCATTTTACCGCATTTGGTATCATATAGAAGTACATTTTATGTTTCTCTGCTAAACCATGTAGATCCTGTATTGATTTCTACATTTGTGCAGATATGCACATGGAAATATTAGATATCAGCACTGGACACCACTTCCCATATTAGTGCTTCCCTAATGCTTTTTTACCCAAACACACTGTCGCAACACTTCTTCTCTAAATAGTCTGGTTATCAAACTGTGGAGAGGTTCATGTAGGTTCTGGAAGCATGAGACATACAATTATCAAAATGGACAATCATTTCACAGCACAATATTTGCAACCGTCTAAAAATCTGAATTCTGTTGATACAAGAATATATATCCTAGCATTTTCTCTTTACTGTAAAACACACTGAAGTCTATGGCTCTTCTGTAGGTGGTAGAGAAAGCGTATCCAGAGGAGCCTGTGGGGGTGGTGTGTCGTGTAGAAGGTGTTTACCAGGTGGTGGAGTACAGCGAGTTGAAGACAGAAATTGCTGAACAGCGCCACCCTGGAGGAGAGCTGGTGTACAGTGCTGGAAACATCTGTAATCACTTCTTCACCAGAGACTTCCTGCGAGAGGTTGCTCAGTGAGTACCACTGAAAAACATACTTTGGATCAGTTGGATTATTTGTTTACCTACACAGCTGAGGAATTACACTTATATATTCCTTGTTGTTGTGATTACATAACTTGTGTATTGATTTGATATACATATATAGTTATTAAATGATTTGGAATAAAATATTTAGCTGTAAAAAGGAGGTAACTAGATTCGTCCTCTTGTCCAGATTGTATAGTGGATTTTTTTTTCTTCACAGAGGAACAATTTTGGTATTCTACCTGATATAATAGAAACCTATAGTTTTAATTTTTTAATATATATATATATTTTTTACCTATTTAATAATTGAACGTAGATTCATACCCTGGCCCCTGTGCCCTTAATGGTTCAGGGTAGGAGAAATAATCTGTTCTTAGATGCATGGTGATTCTTCCTTGAAAGATTTTTTTAAAACAATTGAACAAATCTCATTAATGCATGCGTGTTTGTGGTTACAAATTGAAGGGGCTACATTCAAATTCCACTAAGCTAAATGGGGGAAACAAATGAAGAAAAAAATTGTAAAGTAAGCCATAGAAATACAGAACAAATCTGAGTCAAAATATAATCAAATCTTGTCTTCCTGTTTAGAAAGTATCAGGGACAACTAAAGCAGCATGTGGCCATCAAGAAAGTCCCATTTGTGGATGAGGATGGCAACCTTGTGAAACCCACTAAACCAAATGGAATCAAAATGGAGAAATTCGTCTTTGATGTGTTCCAGTTCTCGAAGTGAATACCGCACCCATCCCCAATTCTGCTATTTGAGATTTTAGATCAGGGTACTCAAACTCTGGTCCTGCAGTGTTTGCACTCCAACACAGCTTGTTGCTTTGCCAGATTAACAACACCTGATTTTACTGATCTTTCAATTTCCAGGTGTATTTGGAAAACCACCAGATTGTGTTGGAATGCAGTCCTGTTGGACTTGAACTGAGTATGCCTGTCTTGGATGTGTTCAGTTGTGATTTGACAGGGCGTCTCTTGTTACAGGAAATTTGTTGCTTTTGAGGTTTTGAGAGAGGAAGAGTTCTCCCCGCTTAAAAATGCAGACGGCGCACCAGTTGATACACCAACCACAGTAAGGCGCTCTCTTTTGGCTCAGCACTACCGCTGGGCTGTACAAGCGGGAGCCAATTTCCTGGATGAGCACGGGAATCCCATCACTCCAAATCTCAGGTACCCGCACCCAACATTGTTTTTGCTTACATCGTTCTCCCAGGGGAGCTTAGAATCAATGAATCAACGTATTGGAGGCACAACAGTACCTTAGGTGTCAAGTCATTTGGGTTAACAACGGTAAAAGAACTGCTAGTTGGGATGCGCACAAGTGCACAAGTTAACCGTATCAGGTGCCAGTATTCCAAACAAAATATGTTTTTGAGTATTTCTCATATCACTTAGTGTATCACAAATAGTCACAGAAGAAAAACACATGCTGTAACATGGCTGACGTGCTCATATACTCATCATCCTAAAAGAATAGTTGCACCCAGAAGGATTGTAGTCTTATTTACAAGGAAGATAAATGTTACCACGAACAATAAATTAGGTTTGTTAACACAACATGCCAGTTGTCTTGGGGAGGTGTAGTTGCACTAGGACTTCTGGACATGTGACAATAAACCGCTCATCTTGGTGCTGACCACAGTGACCACCACACTAATTTGTTAGTCGTCTCCCCCATGACGAAAGCGGGACTTGCTGAAGATGACCTGCTGTTGCTCTGAGTCACTCCATGGCAGTCTGGTATGAGACCACTGCAGTCTTAGGTTTTGTCATGTATGACTGCAGCGATTAGCTTTAGCTTTCATTAGCTCATTTCATGCCTCACTCCAGAATGTTCTTAGCCTTTAGGCTTATAAATGTTTTTGTAAATTATTAATGTACAGGAATAATTGTGTTGATTGTGAAATCTGCAGGACAGCTCAGGGTGTGGATCCTCCAGCAATCTGTGAAATCTCTCCACTTGTGTCCTATTTTGGAGAGGTAAGACATCTACAAACCACTATTCTGTTGAACTGTGTATGGGAGCCTAACACATGACGGAGCATCTGCCTATGTCATCTGAACTACTGTATATTTATTATGAAGTGAAGTAGTGTAGTGCTTGCACTACATCAGCAGTGGTTACCAACCCTGCTACTACAGATTTCAGCTCCAACCCTAATAGACCCCACCTGATCCAGATGACAGGTTGATTAGCTGAGGGAGGTGTGTTAGAACTGGGTTGGAGGATTGTTTTCACATTACACATAGCAGGAACTGTACTACAATGCCACTTCTGTACAGAGATCCTGTTAACAGTTACCTGGCAATGCTAAACAGAGGACTGCTAGTCAAAACGGGCACACTCACCAACATCGTTTGGTCTTAAGACAAGAATCTGTGTCAGGTGTCAGGTGCCCAGTGTTTGTAGAAGTTGTTCATAAAAAGCCTCTGCAAAAGTCTCTATAGGAATCTCATATCATCCTCTAAAAGGTGTTTTAGGAACTCAGTTGTGGTTCTTGTATATAATTTCAGTGAGACCCATTTCTAGTTTATAAGAGTGTAGTTTTACAACACATAAACTTAAAATAAACATACCCCTGTTTTCTTTTCTCTCCAACATTGTCCTAAATGATGCCAATCTTTAGGATCGACTGTCTGTCAGTTGAGGATAAACTGTGTTGGAGAGGCTCAAACAGAAAGCCTTGGCACATATACCATACAGAAGATTTACAGTGAAACTTTGGCAGCAGTTTGCAGCTTTTCTGTGACAGCTGCTGGAAGATAGATCCAACCCAAATTTATGTTGAGGTACTGCAGTGTTAGATCACAGTTTCTCAAGAACACTGCAGTGGGCAGCTCATGGACTAATTAAAATGTGGTTCATTTTCACATTTGTTGAAAAGAACAGCTAAACTGAACTGAAACCGGAATAGGCAGATGAATGTGTTCGTTATTGCGATGTAACAAAAATGGCGGATTTAGAAAATGTACTGTTAGATTCCAGAAAAAACGGTGTGTTTGAAAACAAACTGTATTACACACGTCTGTGGTTTTCTTTGAATGTAAGTCCTTTTAAATCATGTATATTTCTAATCTTTGCTTAAAAGGCTATTTGTACGTTTACTGTGTAGTGCAGAAAATCAGGACAAAAGCTGAAGCCACACGTGAATATGATGGGCATGAAGTGAACTGATGCAGATAATAGCTGAACCCAAGGGAGAACTCATTAGACAGCTGTGTCACTCTCCCTCTCATTCCTTCCTTCTCTCTCTGTCTCTCTCACTCTCTGTCATCCTGCAGGGTCTGGAGAGGGTGCTGAAACAGAAGAACTTGAAATCTCCCTTTCTGCTTAATGACGATAATGCCAAAAGTCTTGTTCCAAAGTCTTAGTCTGATGCACTGATCGGATCAGGTCTCATTCAGTGTGTTTAGTACACGTAGACTGAAACATTATCTCTATAAAGTCTATATTTTGTAATGTGATCAATTGCAGCAAAACAATGAAGTGTCCAGTTACTGTTTTTGGGATCTTTAATTTTCTAAAGAGCATCACAGTCCCAAGACTTAATAAATTATGTACCATACATATCATTTTAATCAATTTGAAATGTGTTTTTTTTCTCTGATTATTATTATTATTATTATTATTGCGGGTATTATTTTTACTACTATTATTATTTTACCTACTATTAAATTATTACAACGCTGTTTTTGCATTTTGGTAACCCAGCAGTCATGTGACAAGCGTCAGCCAATAGGAAGCGTCCGTTTTGACAGCACCGGAGCGGAGCGGAACATCAACAAGCTTATTAGAGCGAGAAAGCGATTAAAGCTCGACCAGCTTAAAACGTCCAACACTGCGTTCACACTTTACCACAGCCCTCTACCGTCTGAGCGCAACCGGAATTTCTGCCTCGACACTCCTAGCAGCGAATATTCGGCTTTCTGCTGAAAGCAAGTGCTCAGCTATGTTGAGAACGCTGGACTGTGTTGGCTCCTAACGTTAGCCAGCTAACGCGCCTTAACGACTGCTAGGTTACCGTCGACGCGCCGTCAAGAGGCGACAGATGAACAGCGTTTAACGGCTTTACGTACAGAGATATGTATTTACCTGCGGGCTAGGCGGATAACGGGTGCTTGGGTGTGTAAACCCTCATATTTTAAGTATGCTAGGATGTTCAAAAATGTGTTCGGTTCAGGATTCCTTGTAAGAACCGCTCATGTTGTCCTGACATGGGTTATAACGCTCATCCTCTTCCTGCACGACACAGGTAAGTGCCTGTTCATATCAGCCACAGTGTCTGTTTAGAGCTACGAGCTGTAGCCGCTCATCAGCCTGAATATGAAGAATGTGTTGATGCTGATGATCTAGAGTAAGCTCCAGGAATGAGCTCCATCGATTTGAAGCCTTTTGAATAATTTCATGGTTGAGATGTAAATGAAGGCAGAGTGGTTTGGTGTGAAACGGTTGGTTCCGGAGAAGCTGGCTGCTGCAGAGTTGCTCACAGTGGCGGGGATGGGAACCAGACGTCTGAAGAGTTCAGTGCAACTAACAGCTCTTTTTCCTACACCATTTAAACATTTGTGCATAATGACCAACATAAATATTCCAGAATTAAATGTTTTACATTAAGGTACAAATGTTTTGCCCTCTACTGTGATGCTGCTGTATTGGAGATGTACGTGGTTGGTCTGATGCCTGTGACATTGATTGCCTGCTCCTTTACAGTTGAAGTGGGTCCCACCATTTGTTTTCAGTTTCTGAATCTGGCAGTCCTTGACATGTACAGAATCATTTAGAGTGGTTTGATATAAAATGGTTAATTGAAGAGAAACTAACAGGCACATGGCACAGGCACAGAGTTTCTGTACAGTGGTGGAGATGCAGGAGGTCCTATGTATACAACACAAATGAAGCCATTTTATTTACTATCCAAAACCACCAAATGAACCTACACGTGTCTTCTGAGATCAACATGTAATGCTGGTGATGGTAAAGTAGTGGGAAATGTGAAAAAAGGCAAGTTTGCAAGTTTCCTTTAGGGACTATTTACCTTACGACACCATTCATGTACCCCTCCACCATGACTGAATTAAATAAATAAATGGAAAGCCATTATAAGCCACAGAACGGTCAGAAATCAGGCAGCATATTCATAACCATGTTTTGTATTAACCTTTTGTGAGGGAACCTTTTAGAGGTGGACATCTGGTTCCTGTCACCACCACTATGAACAATTTGACAATTCATTTGAGTGTCCAGACCAAATGTGCATTGTCTCCAAATCTGATATGTGTTTTCTTCGCCGTCCAGACTATCAGACCTCAGTTGGGATATGCCAAAAGCATTCAGCTCTACAGTTGACAGAGAGGTCCTGAAGTCTAACTAAGAAAGGAATTGCTTAGCAATATAACATCACAGATTTATGTGCAATTTATTATGGGGGTATTATGTCCATTATCTATTTAGTATATTGAATATATTTAATCTCATTATCATGGAGTGTAAACATTACAGTATCTATTAATCACCGGTTTAGACGCTGTATTGTTCAGCACCAGCATCACCGCACTTCTGGACTCCAGTGAGGTGAACGCTCAATAGTACAGCAGTACTATTAGAATAATGGTAATACTGTCATTACATTGACCAACCACATCAACCTACTACTAGTGTTAATCCTGACGGAATCTTCAAGCTGTTCACATCTAATTACTTTTAGCTCAATCAAGCACCCAGTACCGCTAAGTAGCACACGCTGTGGGATGGTTTCCAGACAAGGATTAAGCCTAGGGTTGGGTGGTTGTTTTTTTTTTTTCCCCATGTTAATGAAGAATCTCCATTCTAACAGCTGTGTATCTCAGGGACTAGGCTTGTCTGAGAAACTGATCCCGCAAGTCGTACTGCCCACCCAACGTTTCTTCACCAATATGTATCCTAATGGGGAAATTATCCCCACCTCTTTTGCTACTGTAACAGCCTTATCTCTTCAGGGCAGGTTTTACACCAAATGTTGGAACATTGCTTTGAGGAGTTGGTTGTATTCAGGAACAAGAGCATTCATGAGGGCAGGTAGTGATGTTGGATCATTAGGTCTGGATCCCACATGTGGAGCTTCATCCTTCTGGTGATGAGATAGTTTTGCGTGCGGCTGCTTCAGATCATCAGATTGTTTCTTTTTGACTGTTTTAATGGAGATTATACAAGCTGTCTCAGGAATGGGTGCATGCTCGAGTAATGAGAAGCGGCGTTTTGGTACTTATGAACACAGTGTAGTCCTTTTTCTTTCTTTCTTTTTTTTTTTTTTTGAAGAACTGAGCTTCTCTGGTTGCCACAGCTGTGGAACAGACATTCAGCACTCACTTTTCCACCACAGATCTCCGGAAGCAGGAGGAAACAGGGGAGCTTCTAGTTCCTGTTCTTTTCGTGCTCCTGGTCCTGATCTCTGTCCTGCTGTACTTCGCTGTGTCACTTATGGACCCTGGTTTTGTCCTGTCCGATGACAGTGACCTGCAGGTAAGCCAATAATGGGTCGCAGACACCAGTCGCTCTAGTACTGTGGTGTAGAAACTTAACACACTGCAGATACTTCAGTTCTGCTAAAGTCCTTATGATCGTGTGTTTCAGCTGACCCTTGGTCTCACTGAGGAACAGCAGGACATGATCCCCCAGACCAAGACCCTCCGGCTACGGAGATGTGGCCATTGCCTCTTGCAGGTGCTGGACATCAATAGTCTTCAATTTATTATATTTCCAACCCAGATGATGATTTAGTGTTTAGATCTACAGGTGTTTTACTGGATCTGTGTTTGTATTATATTTGCTTTGCAGCAACCAATGAGATCCAAACATTGCCAGACTTGTCAGCATTGTGTGCGTCGCTATGACCATCACTGCCCCTGGATAGAGAATTGTGTTGGGGAGCGGAACCATCGCTGGTTTGTCCTTTACTTGGCTGTCCAGTTCGTTGTCCTGCTGTGGGGGCTTCACATGGCCTGGTGAGTCTAACCAAAGGTAGAACTTCCCTGGGCAGTTGGTTGCAGTCATAGTTACATTAAACAATTTGACTTTAAGGTGCCACAAAATGAAGTGATCGAGTATTTTGAAATACCAAATCAATCAGGGTGAGAAATGGCCAGATTAGTTTTTTCCACACCCATTAAAGTTGGTCCTGGAATGAAATTGCATTTGATGAGCTCTGCTCTGGTTTGCTGGAGAAGCAAAATGTTAAAAATGGAGGCAGAGAGGATAATAGAATAAACCTGTGGGTGGCTAATTCAGCTAGCTGTGCTAGTACTGTAACTAGCACTGTACTGTACTGGAATTTGGTAGGAGCTTACCTGAACTAGCTACTTGCTTTTAATCGCAACATCAACACAAAGTGGTTACTCACTATAAGAGTATCTGCTTCATCCAGCAAACTGTGATAAAACCACACAGTATAGCTAATAAAAGGTGGAACTGCTTCTCCCACCAGCCGCTTTAACGTCACCATCAACCTCACAGGTGGAACGTTAGATTTCGGCACAAATCTGGACTATTGTATGTTCATGTTGGGTGTAAATATTGTATTGCAGATTTTGGAGCCACCTCGTTTTGCTCTGTCATATAAAATGGGGGATTCATATTTTAAGGAGGAACAACAGTGTTTGAGATGCATGGTATGTCAGTTATGTACTGAGCGCTTATTAAAATATGACTACAATGTAAATGCAGCTTTAGGTGCTTAAGAGCAACTGTCAAAACTCACAATTTTAAACATCTTTCCACAAAAAAAAAACAAAAAACCCTGAAATCAAAAATCAAAGTTTAAGATCTATTTGAACAGATAATAAACCTGAAACCAAAAGCTATGTTGAAATTTCGAAGACGTATTTGAGGTTACTGGTGAAGTCTTGAGTCCGCGTCTAGAATATATATATGTATTTTTAAGTCTCTGTGCTTAAATAATGCAGCTCTTGCTTGTATACTGGTCCTCATTTGCATTTGTACGGCATCTCCATGTACAGGTCAGGCTTCAGTCATTCTCCTACATGGCAGCTGTGGCTGAAAGCTAATGGTGTGCTGCTGGCTACGGCTGCTGTGGTGGCGGTTCTCTGTCTGACGGTGCTGCTCCTGCTGGGCTCGCACCTTTACCTGGTGTCCCTCAACACCACCACGTGGGAGTTTATGTCCCGCCACCGCATCTCCTACCTCAAACACTGCGGCGCAGACGAGAACCCCTTCGACCGCGGAGCATTACGCAACCTCTGGGGCTTCTTCTGCGTTTGGGGGACAGTGGTGTGGGAGCAGGTGTACTTTAGGCAAGGCTCCGATTCTATTTAGACGCGTGTCTCCAGTCAGATTTTAAACAGTCAGTGCGGTAAGTCAAACAAGAAAATGAAGATCTCTCACTTGTTTGGTGGAATTACAGTTTGACTGTAGTGACGTCCCTTTTTACTGAGCCATTCTCTTTCTTAAATGCATGGACATTGTTACAAAGTCTGAATTCCTGAGGATTTTTTTTTAAAACACGTTTTCTGTGAACAGATTGCTGTGCTTATTTTGCACAGTTTCAGATGTAATGAAGAACAGAAATTCAGCATTATAAGCTTTATAACTATAAGAAAAAAAGGAGGAACTTACTGAAGGGTCAAGATTTCTTTTTAAGCATCTGTCAATTGTAACTTCAAAATGTATATATGTTTGTATGTAAAGAAAACTAAAGATGAAGCCTGGTCTTGGATTAAGCTCTAAGCATTTACATGCCTTTGAGTAATCTCATAATGGGAGAACTCCAGCTATACCGATTTCCGCTCTGCATCCAGTCAGTAAACCTACAGCAGAACAAGAAGCAAACAATAGAAAACTCCAAACTCCTTTAATTGGACAACCGAACGAATATTCCTTACAGCAAAGAGCCTTTTCGTTCAATCTTAAGTGGTGGTCATAAGAGAGGGAGGTAAAACATGATATTTAATTAACTGCTTAATATTATTTACCCTCCCAGACCTTGGGTCGTGTTTGTTATCCAAAATCTGAAGATATCGAAAAGTTGTGCATAAAAGTCATTAGACTGACGGAGGAGAAAGTAAATAATGACCAGGCTCTTAATGTAATGTCTGTGAAGGGTTGTTTTTTTTTTTTTTTTTTTTTTTTAAATACATATGGTGAAGAGCACTAAATCACTTTAAGATAGCAAAAACGACAGGGTCCAAACAAAAGAAGTGGAAGAACATGTGAAGAAATGGACTTTTACAGCATCAGGATATTTCTTTGTACTTTTTTAGACAGAGTTCCTCTGAGCAGCGCAGTAAATGTTGTGCTATTTGAAGGTTTTATACCGGGTACTTTATACGTCAGTGTTTTAACTCCATTGCCCTTCGTCAAGTGATTTCACAAACATATTTAATCAGACATCAGTTAATGAAGTATTAATGACTCCTTAAACCTATTTTGTATAAACTTGGCCTTTTTTCGTACGACATATCAATACACAATCAAGCAAAGTCTAAGAGTGCATGTATGCTCTTTTTGACTGTTATGTTTTTAATTTATTTCGTACTGTAGGAATAACGTTTTAAGAGTGCAATACAGTCTGTACTGTGTGATCCCTTCTAGAGAAAACTATTAGAATGTCTTATGTGCAATATAAAGGTATCTACAAAAGAATAAGCAATAACTGTTTAAGAATCGCTTCCATTGAATTTGCACTTATGTCTCAGTGTTGTGCTGAACTCCAATAGACTTCTGCCGCTTAGATCAAAAGTTGTTTATGCAATGTTTTAGTGATGTATTGATTTTGAAAGAATTAACCTGCAATGTCAGTATTTAATAAACCTGAACAAACATGACTGTATAGTTTTTTTATTATTATTTGTGAAAATACATTCATCCCCTTCCAATACATTTATTTGTTTCCTTCCACTAGCATGTATAAAGTCTCATTTAAATAGTGTTTTTTTCTTCTTTTTTGCTCACAGTTATCAGTAGTAAACCATTGCTTCAGAACTCTTCATAATGACCCAATGTAAATATAGACAAACATATGTCTAATGTAAATATAGACGAACACAGAATCTGTTTAGATTACAGCATGTCACAGTTGCTCTTGTTCAACACTTCAGCTATAGTGTAGCTACACTGTAAATGCGCTATACATAGCATGCTGAAACACTAGACAGGACAGAATGAACTGCAGTTGGCTTAAAGGTACAATATGTAAAACTTTGAATAAAAACAGAATTTAATGGAGTGTTGATGAACATGTTCTGTGCAGTTAAAGGAGGTGAAAGGTCATGTCACCGATCATTTTCACTATGATCAGGTTAAAAATAGAGGTTACTTCAAGTAATCAAAGTTACAAAGTGAATACAAAAAATATATACCTATATATTACCTATTGTACCTTTAAACTTTAAGCCTATCACAATAAGCTAGTGCACAGACGACAGACAGACAGGCAGGGTGGGGTCACTTTAGCACTGCTAAGTTGTCTTTCAGGTCCATCTCTGTATTGTTAACATTGATATTACCTTCAAATAGGTGAAGGTTGCTGGATCAGACAAAAGAAGGCAACCAGGTCCAGCTCTTCTTTCATTTGGAAAATGATGTGGATCAAAGCCAGGTCAGGGACGAGCCTTGATCCACCATCCCTGCCAGGTCACATGTATTCGGTTACAGACCTTTTGACATAGATACACAGTACAGACGAGCCAGAGCTTCTATGAGCTAAAATTTAAAGTACTCCATCCTCCATTTAACAGGAGTTTGGTCATTGTATTGTCTTTTAGTTCCATCTCATTATTTCAAGGTGCATATTGTCACTGTCCAAAAACATTAACATGCATTTCCATTTTTGTCGATTTTGACTTTTCTCCATCATTTGAACACATGACCTGTCCTTTATGATGTGTAAAAATACATGATGATTGGAAGTTTTCTGCCTCTCCTGTGTAGTTGCCATTTTGGAGACACTCTTTCTTTGGACAGCAACAGTCTGTATGTCCTTAAAAGAAACTCTCAATTGCTATCTGTTCAGGTTTAGTGCTAGAACGGGGTGAGCGTCATGACACAAGTTATCATCGTTGTGATAAATTATACCACAATATCGTCGGTATTTCAATAACGCTAAACAGCTGCTAATTCATTACACAGAGAGCATAATTAGCCCTGCAGTGCAGTATGCAAAACCCTATCTATAAATAACTGAATTAATAGTGTTGTATTATTATGTTTTTTGGTCCAACATGTCAAACCTCAGAAAAATGAAACATCATGAAGCATGTATTGAGGAAATGTCAAAGTATTGAGACATGGTTATATTTTTTGCCATATCGCCCACCCCACCCAAGCTGCAAGACCCTGACTACAGCAGCTGCACAAGTGTACACCGAACTAGAAATAGAAAAAAAAAAGAAAAGAAAGAAAAACAAAAACAGCTGGAGGCTTCATACAAAGTGTGCAGACCAAGAACAGTACACGACAGAGGCCAAACACATCCACACCCACATGTACCAACCAATCAGGAGCAACATGGGGCAGGTAAAAGCTCAGCTTACTCACAGTGATGACGGGTCCTGTATTCTTGAGACAGAGTAGCAGTGTTCTGGTAACACGCGAGTCATTGAGGCACTGCTCCACCTCCTTTCTCTCTTTAGAGCAGGTCTCTATTGGCTTTGGAAGGAACTCAAGTGCAGCTCAAGTTGCATGACAGCACAGAGCGAGTTTAAAGGGTGATGGTGAGCCAGCTTTACTTGGTTTCGCTGCATAGGTAGGTAGAGAGAGAGGTAAATAGGGAAGAGAGCACAAGCAGGATAGGAACAGAGCCCATGTCACATTTGCTTCTCCTTCAAAGTGGTCAGTGCAGTGAGGTGAAGTCAAAGTCTGCAAATATCTCCTGCTGCTCGGCTGTCAGAAAGTACGGCGTCTGTGGAGGGGTGAGCACAGGCTTGAGGCGTGTGAACTCATCGTCAAAATTACTCACATCCCCATCAGCTTTGATGGTGGGCAGGAACGGAGGTTTGACTCGTTTGGCTAACAGTGCTTCCCAATCTACTCCCTGTGATACAAAACACACATCAGAATGCAGGAAAGACACTGTGTCCTGTAAGGCACTGACATATTCTTAAAAAGGGGGCCCAGTATGCTCTTCTGGTTTTCTCCCTCCTTTAGTGGGTTATGTACCTTTTAGTGTATTTACAACTGCCAGTAAAGTTCAAACTTGTAAGAGAGAGAAACGATTTTCCTTAGTTAAAAGGTAATGTCATCAAACCTTTATGCCCACCTGCCAACAAGCTTGGCACACCCTCACAAAAGGCTACTGCTTGACCATTTACAACAGAGACACAATTATGAACACTGAGCATAGTAGGTCCCCTTTAATAGGTGTGTAAAATAGAGTGTCAAATAAATGAAAAATAATGAAGACAGTCACCTGAAAGAACCTGTGTCTTTTTACTTCATTGGCGTCCTGTTCTCCAGCACCTAGTCTTTTCTCTGGCTTTTTCTGCAGCAGCTAGGTGTACAAAAGGTAATATATCAAAGCAAATATCACTAAAGAAACCGGACCACCAGCTGGACCACCAGTAAAAAAGACAAATCAAAACCAGAGAATCTGCGCTGTGTCCATGTTCAATCAATGTCTGGTTTATAATATCATTTGCATATTTGGATATTTTGTTTTCAGACTTACATATTTATTTGATGCCTACTGTTGACCAAATGACACACAAGACAAAAATGCATATTTAATTATTTTTTTAAAATTAGCTGTAATCAATCCCGAGCACCTCCATAACACAGCATAAATTGGTGATAAATAAACAGTCTGGTTAAAATACCAGTGACACCAGCGTGCTACTTAGTTCAGTCCATGTGGTTTAAGACACAGGTATGAGATCGGACAAGAGAGGTGACTACAATGGCAAAGGTGGAAGGAAATACACCTGGCAAGCCTAGCCGCATTATAGTTATGCTGTTTTCTCACCCTGTGTACACGGTACAGAAAAGTCTGGGTTCAAATTTGTAACCATAACATGCAGGAACATACTGTCTGGTGAAAAATGCCATTAGTTAATTACAAAGTAGTTTGATTCCATTTTTTGAATAAATAATTCAAAATTAATAATTAAAGAAATAAACAAAATGTTTAAAGTGTTTATAATACGTTTCCTTCTTTTTTGTGGAAATGAAATTTAGACCAGTAAAGCAAGACCTTCTTTAATACTGGTGTTGTTTAACATTATGAAAGAAAATTGGCATCATCTGATACTACAGGATACTACAGGTCAAATAATAAAATTTATTAATACCACCCATATTGTGTATGCATTGACACAATGAAATTACATTTTTAACAGCATCTAAATATTAGAACATAAGTATACCGTTCACTGTAGATGAGCACCTTGGTTTGAGGATAAAATAAAACTGCAGGCTTTTAACAATTCAGCCCCTCTACACAAACAATACAGCAGCCTATGAGACGACACACTGGAAGGCTGCCCTTTGTTTTGCATTTATGGTGAGATGCAAAAGAAAAGAAGATGAGTGGAGAATTACCTTCTGGATTATAGAGACTGACTCTGGGGAGAGAAACCTGGGGTAGCGCACTTCATCATTCACTATGCTGTCAAACACTTCCTCTTCATCATCTCCTGGGAAAGGAGACTGAGTGGGAGAAACAGACACACGAAATGAGTCATTCCCATTATCATGACTGTCAGGTACCAGTGGAGGAACATTTTAGGGAGTCTTACACTGGCTAAAATAAAGACTTCATATCCACATCATCAAAACAGGATGATCTATTCGGTCACACACCCACAGGGAAATCTCAGCATTATTACTTTTGACTTTGACAAAACGACTATGTGATACATACTGCGTTTACTGGCAATATTTCTTTTCTTTTTTCTTTTTCTTTTGGTGCAAAGGCTTTGCGAGACATAAAAGACATATAGCCTAGGTCCACCACTGTTTAATAACATTCAGTAGCTTTTAACAGACAAAATGTGTGGCAGCACAATACAGTCAAAATATATTACACCCATATGGCTGCACTGTAATATATTAAAGTAACCTGAGGACTGGCCCGCATTATTATGGAAATCAGGGGTGCTGCTCTGATGTGCCCTGGGGCCATCACAACCAGGCCTCAAGATTTGTAACTGCTATCAATGAAAATAGGAAGAAAGAAAGAAAGATAGACAAACTGACAGAATGAAAAGCTAACTACCAGTGCCATGTAAACTCTCTGCAATGAGACTGCAGCAAAGGCAAAAATATAATTCTGAAAAACACACACCAGCAGTTTTTGGATTGATTTAGTTGGATTCATTATGAATTTTGACATGAGCGATGAGCCAACTAGGCCAATGTTCTTGCTATGTCCTGTCAAAAATAGAGCTGCATACTGGCAAGAACCTGGTGATGCAAAATGCATCACGATTCGGGGTTACTGTATGTTAAGCAAGGCGATATACTGTGATTCTTAACAAAAATATTTTTAGGAAACCAGTGCCAAAGCTCCGCCATGTACTGGCACTCCTCACAGAGATATTCCACAGACAGCCTCAGTAGATCACATGTAGCCTACAGTTAACAAGAGCAAAATCATGAAGCCAGGGTTTAACAGACCTCTCCCACCAACATCTCATAGATGAGCACTCCAAGGCCCCACCAGTCCACAGCACGTGTATAGGTGCTGTCTGTCAAAACCTCAGGGGCCAGGAACTCTGGGGTGCCACAGAATGTGGATGTACGATCACCATGCCCCATGCCTTAACGGAAACAGCAGTGCTTTAACATCATAATTAAATCCTTTAATTAATGATAAGTAATTTACCAAATATATCCCCTACTGTAGGTAATGTGTTTAGCATCACTTAAATGAAGGTATTAATTAATTGAACTTAAAAGAAGTCTAGAACAAAATATAAAATCTGACATCACCTTCTTTGCAAAGACCAAAATCTGCTATTCTTACAAAGCCATCTGCATCCATTAACAGATTGTCCAGCTTCAAATCCCTGTTTAAAAAAAAAAAAAAAAATCCACATTGGATGGAATTTAGTATCCACATTAACATGACCATGTGCTGTTGATTCAAACAGAAACATAAAGGGAATATTCACCGATAAACAATTTTGTTCTGATGCAGAAACTCAAGACCCAGAAGTACACAGGCTGCATAAAACCTGAGGAAAAAAAAAACCCAATAGAAGCATCAAGTCAGCGTGTTTAGATGTACATATAACAGGTCTATTTTAATGGCGAATATTAATTTACAGACACCGAGTGTTTTTACCAAGAACACAGAAGGTTAAAATTATGCATGTACTATGTTCCTGTGCATGTAATAACAGTATTTAAATGTGACAGTGAACAAGGCAGCGTGTGCACACGTGCATGCAAGAAATGTGTAATGTACCGGGTCTGTCGCTCAGTGAAGATGCTGGTGTGTATGTGGGTCATCAGGTCTCCCCCTGGCGAGTACTCCATAACAAAGCACACGTGGTCACACGTCTGGAAGCAACCATGTAAATTTACCAGAAATGGGTGACTGGATGCATTAATGGTCTCAAAAATCCTCTTCTCGCACATCAAACTGAAAAACACAATCAAAACTTACATTAACACAAACTTATGTGGCATCTAAATGGAATGCAAGTGGTGGTACACAGCATTCTTATTAAATGGAAGAGAATGAGAACAAACGATAATTGTAATACCTGGATACATCATCCAATAAAATCATCAGAAGTAGCTAATGAGTCCACTTAAACAAATACGGATTCCCACTTTCTTTTCTTTTTTTAAGGGATTTGCAGTTTTCTTAGCTCGCAATTGTGACACATTAACATGCCTTAAAGCTATGCCATACAAGACTTGGGGGATGCATCTTCTGAGGATGTAAATGAATTATCTACTTTGATCATCATATATTTAATCCCTATATGCTGATTTTGTATTTGAGACCTAAATATAGAGCCGGAACATTTTTAAACATGTGCGAGTGAAGTTAAGTGAAAATAAAGTACATGAAAATATACACATCCTAAAGGGACACTTAAGCAAAAACGAAAAGATATAACTTATTTGCATGATGCATGCTGGGTATTGTAGCAAGATAACATTAATTTAGTTAATTTAATAATATTTTTTATTTTATAATGTTATATGTTTTTATTTAATAATAAAACATTTAGTTTAAAACATTCCGAAAGTCAACTAATATTAATCAACAGAATGTGAAGAAAATGATTTTTTTTTGCAGTACATCAAATACGCCCATATGTTATACAGAACATGACAATCAGTTCTACTTTTAGGTCAGAATGTCTCTTTTCATCAGTGTTAGTCATTTTATTCAAAGTATTTATTTAGGTACCAAATAAAAAGACTATTGTTTACCTGTCAACTTCATCACGCGTCACAACATCCCCTTTCTTCAGGGCTTTAATGGCGTACAGTTTCCCTGTTCTCTTGTACTCTGCCAGCAGCACCTGCAACAGGACAGAGAGAAGGATTCTGCAGCAATGCATATGGATGCTGCAGTCTTAACACTGCATAGAGAAGTTAGAAAGGCCAGAACTATACCTTTCCAAAGTGGCCTCTACCAAGGACAGAGATACAGTTGAAATCCTCCATCTGAAGGCACTCTTTTTTTCTGCAAGAGAAGCAGGAGAAGAAATGTGAAAACCCGACAGAAAACACCACAGAAAACAAAAACTAACAGGCAAGTACTATGAGCAGGACACCTACAGGTTATTGCAGAAAACAAAAAGGCCCAAAATCTGTAAAACCAGTTTCAATTTAAGATAATTAGGACATGCCCAGCTGTTGTCCTTTAACCAACCAATGCTGAATTATTAATATTAATATATAATATACTGGATATTTATAAATATATATTATTTCCAAACTGCACATCCAATACCAGTACTTTACAATATAAACATGTAAGACTTTATAGCCTTAACCTTAAATGAAAGATCTTTTAATTGGCCTTTGCATTACAGAAGACACTACAAGCTTACTTAGGAGTGGTCTGATGCACGGCTCTACTTTTGGGACCCTCAGAGGAATTGCCTTTGGAGTTCTGCACCAAAAAAATAAATTAAAAGAAAAAATGTCAACAGATTTCAAGGTACAATGACCACAAGTTATATATTTTGTCAGTCAATGTGTAGGCGTTTACCATGGATACTGGATTGTCTGACGAGGGGGTCTTTGTCAGGTAGAGGCGCGGGGGTTTAGGAGGTCGCTCCTCGCTGAAGTTCAGTTTGACAATTGCTGAATCTCTATAAGCAGCAAGCATCAAAAGTCAATCATACAAAAAAAAAAACATACAATGAATGTTTTTGTGAGTCTTATGTTATGGTTCCCAGCTTACATCTCTTTAAATGACCCAATTTTCAGGTGATATAATCTATCTTGGATATATAGAGCAGCCATGAAATTTGCTGATATTTTTAAGGGGCATTTTTCCTAATAAATCACAGTGACATAGTCTCAGACAAATGGCAAATTAGTATATCATACACAGAACACCTGCTTGTAAGGTAGGTAACACAGATTAAGCTTGGTTTGGAAATCTACAGGAAGTGTCTAAACTTGAACTAGACCACCACAGATCCACCATGGCACTACTTAACTTCAGTTAGGTCAGCTGTAAAATAAGGCAAGGCCTTACCCAGGAGGAGGAGGGGTGGATGTGAAGATTTTCTCTGCAGATGGCGGCGATGTGGGGTCAGACCCAGCAGGCAACGGCGGGGAGGGCAAGTCAGAGGCAGCCAGCGGTGGGCTCATGGCTGTGATAGTGCTGCTGCAGGGTGGCAACACACTCATCATCAGGCGCCCCCATGTGGCAAAGTTCATGTTCATCTGTGCTGCCCGCAAGAAGTTTTTACCTATTCAAGAAATTGCCAAAATGTAACTGATGTAATTCGATACGAAAGGAAGCTGTAACTTGATTAGTTATGGTTGTGTGGCAACACAATTACAAATTTCCCTTGCGGGACCAATAAAATACATAACACAACTAGAGATGTGTGTTGGCAAGAGCCTGGTCATATGTATCACAATGCATAAACGAGTCGATATATAAATGCAACATACTGATACTGTAAGCAAGGCAATATTTTCTTAAACATAATTTTAAGAAAAAGCTCATTGTACAATACAAACAAACAATAAAATTAAACCACCAAATGCATAGATTTTCTATTGTTAATGTAAGCAGCGCACTCTCATTCTGCCCGGTTACTTGGACTGGAAAGGCTTAATGGCTGAAGATTACAATACTGCTTTGAAGTGGTCAGGGGTTCAACACAAAATAAATCACTGTCTCCCACAAATCTGTCACTGTAAACTATTATAGAAAATAATTATACTATGTTTTCAGAATTAATACAGTATCACAAAATATAATATTATGATATTCAATATTTTTAATATTTTCTTACACACCTAAACATAACAGGTACCTGAGTGTAAGGTACAGTTCAGAGTATTCAGCCTGCTAAACTGAGCGAGTGTGTGAGGTACAAGCCACACAGGATTTGATTTACAAAATTAAAAAAATGAAGTGAGGTTGTTAAACATTGGATGCTCTAAAAAATATTTTTATTGTTCTCATTTGTACACAGAAAACTAAAGTAATTAGGTAGTCACTGGTTTACTAGCTATCAGAACCATTTACACTCACTCTACTATTTGTAGCAGCTGCATTTGCATCCCTTTGGGTGTTTTAAAAGGTAATAGGCTATAAAACGATTTTTTGCTCACTGAGAAAATAAAACAAGCAAAATAGAAATTGATTATTGCCATTTTTAAGATACAAAAATGTAAAAACACTTGTCTCACTAACAATATTTCTTTTATGGTGTAATGCAAGTTTTTACCCACCAGGCCATCAGGTTCCTAAACAAGCTGTGAGCCTTTTCAATAACCCTGAACTCTGACACTTTATTATTATTATTAATAATATCACCACTACGGACAATATCACTGAGTCACTTTAAACTGCATACATACATGCATACATACATGCGCACTCTGTGACTATGCTTATCTAATAAATGTATACATCTGAGAATTTCTACATACCCTTCCTGTTGTTGCATATTCTATATTTTGTATTTAACATCTCTTAACATTTAACACTCTTTTATTTCTCTTTATGTAATATGGTTAGTTGGTATGAATATAATTTTGCCCTGCTGTAGAGTCTCACCACAAGCATTTTAAGGGATAAACGTCCTGCCTTGAAAATGACAAATAAACCTGAAACTTGAAATCCTTGTACTGAATAAGCCCTGATGTTTTGCCTGGACAGTAGATTTTAGAGTACCTAACAAGGTAAAGCTTAAGAAAATTCATAATAAAAAAAAAAAAAAACCTATTAATTTTACCAAAAATCAATTTGCATTCCATAAAGACAATTATTTTGCTCAAATCATTTTGTGTTCTCTTCCACGAGTATGGGGTCTATGGGGTACAACCCTACCTCCGCCCCAATCCATGTGGAAAGTCAAGCATTTACTTACTGTAGGTAGCTATGCATTTTATAGGAGATCTGTACTGTTTAAATGTACCTTTCTCTTTGGGAAATATACGCTTCTGTCTCTGTAGTTTCGGGTGCCGCTCAATGACAGGGTTGATGAACCTCACCTGCAATTTAAAAGGTTAAATATTAAATACCACTTCTTCATTTCTTAACCTCAGAAAGTCTCTGCTTAATGAAAACAATTTATATGCAGTATCACACATGCCTGGGATAGATCAGGTCTTTGTGATGCTCAGCAAACTACCAGTCACATATTAAAATAAACACAACCCAAAGTCCTTAGTATACAGTTAAAACTAACATGAGCTCCTACCTCTGTGAATAGTGTGCCTTGTGGCTCCAGGTAAAGGCACATTCCATGCCGCTGGTTATCCAAGAAGTCCTCCAGACGAAGGAATTTTACGGCGCACAAGGCCCTCCAGTCTCGCCAGTACACTCCGATTTCCAGCTCCCGAGACTAGCAAAGTCAAAAAGACTTATTTGAACAAAGCCATTTTTCCATATAGGTTTACTATAATGCTATAAATAGTGCTCCTAAAACCATAAAAAAGGCATGACAATATTTTTTGACATTTCTCCAGCAGAAAGTGATACAACCATCAGTGACATAGAAATGAATATTATCAACAAAGCTGATTTAATCAGGGATCAATAGAGCTGATCAATACAATGTTAACAGTCTCGTTAATGGCCGTAATAACATCTATAACGGGCTTTTAAATATTCCGTTAGCCTACACATCCCAGGAACTAAAAGCATGCAAATCACTAGAATGATTTAATCTGTCTGGAGGGGTCAGCAATATGCAGTCTTTAGCATCTACAACACCTCAAACCACTTTATTGCAATACTCAGCAAAAGCTGATTCAATGCTCGTTTGTTAGTAGTTAGGAGTTAATTAGTACATATATTTGCTCAACTGCATACACGGTCTAACTAAAGCACAAGAGAGCTAGACGTAGATGGACTGCATAAGTCAGTCATCAATGCCAGTTGTCAATGCCAATTATTCTCAAGAAACACACAAAATTAACACTAAACTGTCCACTTGCAACATAACGATCTCTTTCGTTATTTCTTTCACACTGGAATATTACACAAATTGCAGGAGATAACTCCACCGCAGTGGGGGACAATTTCACCCTATACTGAAGTTCCGAAGCAAAGACAACATCTCTAACATCTCCACATCCCACCAACCATGTTTTCATTTAGAGAAAACACAACCAAATCAGCTCAAGGTCTTTGGGAACCAGAATGAAAGGCAGTCTTGGCCAGGATTCAGGCACCGTGCTCTGCCTTTGAGGCAAGTAAAAGATTAGAGTGATGTTGGAGGATTAGTTATGGATTACAGTTAGAGGGTGGGAAGCTCGGAGCGGCTGATTGCACTTTGCCAGCAAAGTCGTGTTGATGAAGGCAAAGCAAAGACTACAGACAAACAGCACTAGCTGCCAACAGTCGAGTCACAACAAGCACTTTCAGTTGTCTGATAATAGTAAGGACCCTTGACAAACTGGAGTTCTTTATCTCCTGGCAAACACTGGAGAAACTTCAGCTTCAAGGTTACTGCCTCTGATTTAGGGGTGAAGCCTTGATCTATTATTAAATAAAGGTACAGGGGTTGGACAATGAAACTGAAACACCTGGTTTTAGACCACAATCATTTATTAGTATGGTGTAGGGCCTCCTTTTACGGCCAATACAGTGTCATTTGGGCAGCCGTGGTTTTATGTTTTTTGGATACAATCCGGGTTAGCACCCGAACATCCCTTTCAGACAGCTTCCTCTTGCGTCCACAGTTAGTCCTGTTGGATGTGGATCGTCCTTCTTGGTGGTATGCTGACATTACCCTGGATACCGTGGCTCTTGATACATCACAAAGACTTGCTGTCTTGGTCACAGATGCGCCAGCAAGACGTGCACCAACAATCTGTCCTCTTTTGAACTCTGGTATGTCACCCATAATGTTGTGTGCATTGCAGTATTTTGAGCAGAACTGTGCTCTTACCTGCTAACTGAACCTTCACACTCTGCTCTTACTGGTGCAATGTGCAATTAATAATGGCCACCAGGCTGGTCCAATGCATGAAATCCCACACTAAAAGACAGGTGTTTCAGTTGCATGCATGCCGTTTGTGGCTGTGGTCTTCAACACTGACCCGTTCCAGTTCGATGCTGAAGCTCTGATCCCAAGCCTCTTTACCCACAGGCCTCCAATGTGTACGGCCCACCATTCGGTTGTCCACCTTTAACACTGCGCTAATTTCCGCTGGAATGGCAGAAAGAACACATAATAAAACACGAGGTCTGTAATTAAAGACGAATTCCACTGATGTTTTAAGTCTGAGAATCTTCTCTGCAATGAATGATAACATCAAACCAATCCGACTGTTGCCATTTCATCTGAGAGATTACAAAATATACAACAATCTGAACAAAACATACAGTAAAATAAACTGTATTGATCAATTGCTTTAGTTACCGTACTTTGATATTAAGAACCATGAAATGAAGAGCAGTCAGAATATTTTGAGGATAACAAAGGTTATTCAAAATTTTGTGATTGTTGTGATAGTTTGTGATGTGACAATGTGATGTGACCAAAGAACAAAAATGTTTTGAGTATTTCTGCCTTGAATGACCATTAGCTGTAATTTCTTAATTTAGTATACACTGGACTTTTCCCACATATCCAGTAAGGATGTTATTTCATTAGCAGTTATTCAATAGCCAACACGTTTCCTGACTCGCAAAATTACTGGATAGACTGGCAAAAGCCAATAATAACTGCATAAGCCAAAAAAGTTATGGAGTTCTGCTGGATTTGAGTCATCCAACATGTGGACTCACTTGATAACTCGTCAGTCTTGGCCGTCTTTCCATTGGTACTGCGCGTTGACAAGCCAGTCCGCATCCTCAGGGACTTAGCCTCAGAGGGGCTGCCGGGAGTGGAGGAGGTACACGACACACGGCAACGGCCTGGCACAGACTCCAACAGATCCTGACAGCCCATCAGCCTAACCTCCAGCCGACCTTCAGCAACACAAACAAACTTAGCAAAAACACTGTACACATAATTTCCACATTTGTAAACAACCATTAATGACAATGGTACTTTCATTGGGTATCCAAATAGAATATTGCTGATAAATTTCAAAAACCAAATATCCAAAAAGAACAACTACATACTTTTAAAAGGAGCAATATGGAAGATGTTTAGTTCAAAACATTTCAAAATTACCTCAAATGACCAATAGAATGTGAAGAAAATTGTGTTAGAGATTTCCAAGTCCTGTCTGACTCATCGTACCACTTTATATCTCAACAGGCAACAGTGAGATGCTAGACAGATTTCCAACTAAAATGTTTGCCAATTATGCCCACCTTTGAAATGTCATAATTAAAATAAATAAATAATAATAATAATTAAAAGTAAACAAATTAAGCTTTGTTTCCACAACTTGCTTATGCAAAGAAACTTTAGATGACGTAGGCTATCACGATTTGGGATACAACAAAACAACCAAAATGGAGAGGTTTAACTCATTTTCGATGTACTATTATCTTTACAGACTTTTGCCATCTTCTTATAATTACGTGCAAACAAGCAGTTGCCCACATAATGTGGGCTGAAATCTTTGTGCCACCCCAACAACATCCACCTGGCTGGTTATCTAATCAGAATTTCCTGTAATAATCAGAGTAAGTATGCAACTTCCGCCCTGCTCCACCTTGCACCTGGAAAAGCAAACATACCAGACAGTTCTGGGACTTTTCAGACTTTTAAGGACAGTCAATCAAAAGAAGTGTAAATGCAATGATGACTGAAGCTCTTGGCAGACAGATAGACACTCCCAGCAAGAACCCATGAAGTTTCACACTTAACTCGCAACACTTCTAGACTGGCAAGGCGTGAACAGGGGCTATAAGGACCTGTGCATTTTCTGGTGATATGTTGCCATCTGTTGTTAGAAGTATGAATTTAACAGGTTGTGTCACAAACTGCTCCTTTGAAAATAAAAGTGCTCAAAAAGGGCTTTCCGAGGTAATAACATGGAAAGCCCTTTTTATAACACAATTATGCATACCAGATGCACGAATCATACAAGAGGTCAAACATTTTTGGACACCCCATTATGCATCAGCTAAAAGATTTTTCTAAAGATGTACACCCAGGACAAGAAGCATTTAACTCTGTCTACCTGTAAGGGTGGCTGGTTTGAAAAACGAAGAGGAGGAGGCAGAGGATGAGTGGTGCCGGTCCTTCTGCAGGCCCACACTGGGAGAGGCCCCAACAGTCAACTCTTCTTTAATGGCACCTCGTTTAGGGTGGTCTTGCGGGAGTTCTCCAAGCCTCTGCTCCAAAGACAGACGCAGTAGGTCCAATTTCTGAGATGACTCCTGCAAACGGGCTTGGGCCTAAACACAAAAAGCAGTCTCCTTAGATGTTGGAGAACTAAAATTAACAGAAATATACCTCAGTTAGAACCAAGTGGTAAACCTGCATGTGGGGAGGGAGGGCAGGGAAGAAGGGAGAGGAAAAGAAAGAAAAAGAAAAAACACACACAACACAACACAAAAGCTCTTGCACAACATAAGCATATTAAAGAGGGGCTGCTGCTATGTTAACTCGTATGGCAAAATCTTGTACTATAATCGCTTTTTAAATCCAAAACACTAATTCGGCCTTGGCTGTGAGATATGAAACAAAAAGGTCATGCAAGTTAAACAGACTACAAGAGCTTCTAAAAAGCTACATTACCAATCAAAAGTTTGGAATCCCTTGTTTATTAATAACTGTGGTTAATTTATTTAATAAACCATTCAGTGTATACTAAAAAAGCAAGTGAACAGGGAACAACAACAATAAATCTGATAATAACGAGGCATTATGTTAATTTAATTAATTTGGTGCAACTTAATTCCTCAATGTTATGTACCTGTAAGAAAACTGATTTAGCAGTAATGAACACTGTAAATCTATACATTTTCCCAACAGTATGTATTTTGAATAAACAAGCAATGTCGACAACATAGCAACATATTTATTACTACTTACAGTTAATTTGACACACCTAAACAAAGATGTTACGATAAATCCAACAGTAAAGGCTGCCAAAGAGAGACCAGGTCAAATGGGGGACACAACTGACCAATAATTCCTTTTTTTGGGTAATTCAGTCCCATATATTACATGAATATATCACTTGGAATAACACAATTCAATATATTGTTCAACTGCTTTATCTTGTATGTCCACATATAATGATGCTATTTTCACTCTGTTTTCAGTGTAATTTAACAAACAAAATTAGACGTATTTCAGGGGTGGTCAGAAATTTCACGTCACAGACTTCCACACTGAATTTCTGCTCACAATGTGTCAATTCAGGTTTAATTGTGGTGAACTCTGAACAACACATGAATTCACACATGGCATGGCATAACTGTTTTAGCAACACTGACATCTGGGAAAAAATTAAAACATTCCTTTTGCACAATGCGACTAAAGATTCAAAATGCTGCTAAATTTAGTAGCATCTAGGCATATTACATAATCTTTACAGCAGGTGATTTATGTGAGCAACCAAATAGAAGTGGATTTACAACATTTCGTTTTTAAAGTTTGCTGAGCTGGAACTGAAGAAAACAAACAAACAAACAAACAATAAATAAATAGTGCTTTATTAGCAACATAATATGCAAAAATGTTGAGATTCTGTTTAATTCTGTTGTGTCACAGACTACACTAAATCTAAAAATCCCACCTCAGTAGCACCCATTTCATCATGCAAAAGCACGTAATTTCATTCAATATCAACAAGAAAATAGTTGTCTTACCTCAGCAAGTGCACGACGGTCTTGAACTCTGCGTCCCCCAAGCTGCTTCACCACATTCTTGGCCCCTTCTGCCACTGCAGCCTCAATCCTCAGGTGGTGCCTCAGCTCCTCCATCCTTAGCTCCAGGGGACTGATAGTGTCAGAGGGCCGGCCTGCAAGCACCAAGGACACATCCAACATAAATAAACTTTGTAATGTCCCTGGACTCGTGCAGTCACAGGGTCTGTAATAGTGTACAGGCCAAGCAATTTCACAAAAGTACATATCAAAAACTCTAATATACATTGCATGGAAATTGATGCATTTGGAACTGCTCACCATCCTGGTCTGCGGCTTCTCGCTCTCCCTCTCTGGCCTGGGTCACTTTGACAATTTGCATGCGCAGCAGCTCAATTTTGGTCCGGCTATCCTGCAGCATCTGCTGGGCTGTGGACAGCATCTTTCGATCCTGGGGAGAGGGAGATTGACATTTGAGTGTAAAGAAGACAGAGACATGGGAAGTGTGTAAGTGAGCAAGTGAGACAGCAGAGAGAGAGTTTGAGAGAGTCAGAGAAAGTCAAAGTGACAGAAGGTGGGGGTGGTAAAAGAGAGAGAACACAATATAAGGTCAGAAAGCTCAAGCTGACCTTCCTTCCAGTAACATGATGACCAGCAGATCAGTTGTACTGTAGCCTTTTATAGCTTCCAATCTCTTCCTGTGATCATATCCATTATAACAGCCATCAAGGTGTACAGTAAACAGAGCCACATGCAGTACCAACAAGCCTGATTGCTATTGTTAATGTTATAGCAAAGCTCTATAAGTCATCATGCAAAATAATGTGATACCCAATACAAACCTAGCTGCATTCTATAAAATTCAATAATTAAGTAAGTAACACTGCACAATTTTACTAAAGCTTTGCTGTCGACACCGGATGAGAAGCATCAATGTTTAGTTAATAGACAAGGGCATTGTTTTGACTACACTACATGTGGGGAGCAGTTTTTGGAACCTTACAGAACGCAGCTTTAAGCAGTGTAGTAAAGCAAATAATGGTCATACAGACACTTGGCAGGCAACATTACAGTCCAGGTTTTGCAAAGCACTTTCACTTTCACCCAAATCTCTATAAGCCAACAATGCTGGCCACCCAAAACCCTGCAAAGCAGATACAAGACGTAAACAAGCGTGAAAACACTACCGTCCACAGCGCTCTCCCTCGCTCTAGGCAGTTTAACAGCTCATCAGTCATCTTTTGAGGACTTTCACACTGCTGTATGACATCTTTTTCTTCCAGCCTCCCCATCGGACGTTCTCTCAGCCAAGGTCTTTTTCTCGCCCTTAGCCAGACCTGGTCACGCTGCTGGTCTTTTGGTGCTTGCACCCCAGGCATTGCCTTCTCCACTCAACCAGCAGCATGTTCCTCATCAGCACCCGACAAGCCATTTCTCACCTTCTCCTTATTGTTTTAGTGTCCTTGCATCCCGTTCACTTGCTTGCTTTCTCCCCCTCTCTTTCCCCCTCCTTCCCTCCCTTTGTCACTCTGCACATCCCTTTTTCTCACTCATTCTTTTCTCACTCTCTTTCTCCTCCCTTTTCTCCACAAGAGTTAGCTAGCTCTGTGCCAATGCTGCTGCTGTTTTTGCCCAGCCTGACTGGCCCAAATCAGAACGCGATGGCATTGGTCGTCCCACAGTCACATGGCCCACTGCTGTCGCCAGGCCCAGCACGAGAGAAACCGAATCAGAACCAGCCTCCCCCTCACACGTACTCGTCTGTGTGTGTGTGTGTGTGTGTGCAAGAGAAAGACCATGTCAGAGTGCATGCGAGACGGGGGGTTTGGTACTCAAGTCTGCTTTCAGGATGGCGGCTGCAGCAGCAGCAGCATAAATCACAGCCTGTCAGGACACAGTGTTCTAAGGCTGTTTAGCTGGGAGAAGTACGTGGCCAAACACAATCTCAGCTCTGCTAGAGGTCATGGGTCCATCAGTGCAAAAGGGGCTTAAAGAAGGAGGTAAGTGGGGGGGAATATGCAGCCTTCAGAGATGGGGGGAGGTTTCCTGGCAGGATCCCAACCTAAAGAGCCGGGCTATTTATGATAACATAACTCAATCCATTTTATAGTTAAAAATCAGGGTTACAGAAATATAATGCACAGCTTTAAATGCGAACTACTGAGTGGATTAAAAAGGGGTAGAGATGGGGGGGTGGGTGGGCACCACAGGAGCACCTTACCTTCACCGAGCTGCTTGCATATGTCTGGATGATGTTCTCGGCTCCCTGCTTCACTTTCAGCTCCATGGTCATCTGTTTCCGCAGAGTGCGGATGCGACTGGCCAGCGGAGATGTAGTCTCTTCCCAGTGGCAGGGATCTGGAGAAGTGGCAGTATCTGAGGAAAGCAGTCATACAAAAAGACTATCAGCCAACTCACCAGACATTTCTGAATGGATAACAATATAAGTGTATCCAAAACCTTCCCTTGTTAATTTTTTTTATTCCTAGGGATAATTACTTCTATATACCATTAACCCACCACCACAGCACAGACCTCAAACAGCACAAATACGGAAACAAACCATGTGAACATGTCGCAAGTTTCTTTGTGTCAAACGGTTCTTTATATCAGAAAAAGAATTACAAACGTTCGCGGTTATTTATAGTCTGTGATGCAGTGGGCTAAACAAACAGTCTACACAACTAAGAAGAAAGCATTATTACTTGTAAAATAACACGGAATAATGGACTGTATATGCTGGTGAAAATGTTTAGTCTTATTAACATAAAATAAACTTCATTAATAAAACTATACATAACTATTAATCTATCACTTAGCATGCCTGTGCCATTTTATGAGCTGCCAGGAAGCATTTTAGTAGCAAGTGCAGACTAATCATCCTAAATGTGCTCAAACACTGCCATCTTTTGATTAGAGTTGGTTTTAAATGTTACTGAGGTGTCAGTTTCCTGTAAATTGGTTTAAAACTATCAAGATGTGTTTCTCAAATTATGTTTATATGAAATGTTTTGGCACGACATCATTTAACATATCATCACTGTCCCAAGGAAAACAAGTATCTCATAAATAGCAACTTAACAGGAGAGGCCAAAACCCAATTTAATTCTGATGCAAGTCAATGGAACCAGATTTTTTCCAAGCGATTGGGCCATTTCTGTTGGGCCAATCATCATGAAATTCACACACAGTGTAAACAGCAGCAGCTGCATGCATGTAAACTGTAAAAATAAAAAAAAAACATCTGAAAGACATAAGCAAAACATGCACAATAACACCAAGAACCATGGGCAACAGAAGACTGATACAGATTTCTAGCATTGGCAAATTAAGATTACAAAATAAATACAAATGTATATAACTACGCCCACACAGCCATGCTCACCTGTGGAGGTTTCTTTCTCTGTGGCCATTGCGAGTGCATTCAACTCCTGGAGCTCCCAATGGAGCTGCTCCAGCTTACGACTGGAGGCACGCAGCTGGCCCTCAACATCAGCAGCACTTTTCTTGTTGGTGACAGCCTGCCGCATTCGTCCCGCTGCCTCCTTGATCTTCAGCTCACGCTGGATCTCCTGCCTAAGCAGGGCACGTGCATCCTCCAGGCGCTGCTGGAATGCCGGGTCTAAGAGGTCGCCCTCGGCCAAGCCCCGCAAGGAGCCAATCTGCAGTAAGATGCAAAGAGAAAGAACATTCATGCTTTACCATTATTTACCAGAGGCTTCAATTCTACTCAAATTCTACTCAGTCCTTTCCCTTTTTCGTAATAGTGGTGTTATATTTAGGGTTTTTATTATTTATTTATTTAAATTTTGTGGCCTTTTGTGTCCTATACTGCAACTTAAGCTGCAATTTAAAAGCAATAACGATCTATAAATTAAACTGAGAATTAGAATTTAGGCTTTAGAGCTTAAGAACAGTATTTTACTGAACATGACTTTAATTATATATTTATTTATTTATATTTTTTTACAAAATGAAACCATTAATAACGTAAACAAAGTAATTCAGGTTGGTCTGATGGAAAATGCCCTTTTCTAGAGAACTTGAGGTAACTGTGGTTGTGATGGGAAACAGATATCTGAAGCAGTTTAATGCCTTAAAAGAACCATAACAGAAGGTTACTACATTAAAAGGATATGAACGCATCTGCTGCCTGTGACATCGTCTTATGACAGTCTGAGGAAAGGATTTGGTCTTAAAAATCATGGCAAAATTTTAGCCGTAAATTCACACCCAACAAAAACTTACCGGGATTTTTGTTTTACTATTGTCACCATCAAGTATGAAAACTCATAACTCAGTAAAGGTATAGATTCAGTGATGGATATGGATTGTAAATATTTTACTATGTTTGGTAACACTGTATTAATTCTTTGTTTTAAAAAAATCCCTTAAAAAACATAGTGTACATTTTTTAATTACCAGTTCACATGCAAAAGACAGACAGCGGCCGCTAACGTTAGCAAACCTATACATGTGGTGGTGTGTTTTATACACAATTCTTCACCTTTTATAGCTTCCTTTCTGGATATCTTCTTCTGTCTAGTTAACATTTACAACATGGTTTCCTGTTTCTTTTGATGTCATTTTAAAATGCATACTAAAACTAAACAAGGTCAATTAAAAGTGGCAGCATATTGCAAGTGTGACATCACATTTACCAAAACAATGCCAGCCAAGACATTCAATAATCAAGCAAATTAAAACATAAAAACTACTTTTGGAACAAGTAAACACTTAAACCAGTCACAGAAGATAAATCATATTTAAGCTGATTACATTGGGCAGACACTGCAGGGTATCACTAATGGAAATGGTAAAAGGATTTACACAGTACTACATAGGTCTCATGAGGAATGGTCAGACAGGACTTATGAGGAGTGGTCAGGCTAAATCTGTGTCCCGAAAGTGTGGTGTCCATTCCAATTGGGGAACTGGTCACATATAGCATGTATTACTAATCAGTATGGAAAATCCGGCTGGTAACACAAAACACTCAGCATTATCCGCTTGTGTGAACTGTGGACTTTACATAGCAACAATACTCAGGATCGAGCATTATTAATAGAGGATTAGACCACAGGCTCCAGTGTGGTAGGAGTCATACCATAGCATAATCATGGGTGTTTTAAAGACACCTGTTAAATTAAACCGACGTTTACCAACCAAATGGGACAAAAATGAGAAGATAAGGTAATACAGCAAGCAGCTATGCCTACAGGATAGCACTCCATAGTTTTTAAAAGTTCAAACATGCCACTGGATTGAATCAAAATTAAGTTTTTGTGATGCCAGTGAAAACAAATGGCTGTAAACATTCTGCCATACATCTGTCTATTAGGTCTATATTAGTTTAGCCTGCCCATATAAGATCAGGAAGACGTCACTCAGAATAGTCTTTTCCCCCAAAACGGGGTGTGGTGACAACAGTCCTGCATCCCGCATAGACAAACAAAGTAAAGTGAAACGTGTTTCTAAATTTGGACTGGACTGGTATACAACGCTGTGCTGTGTAACTGTGGGGTTGGTTATACTAACAACAAATTTAAAAACGTTGATCGCAAATTTGTTCCTCTGCCGTGTCCTTGTTGGGACCCAGCTTAGATGATCAGGATACCGCAGATCAGTTGTAAGAGCACAGCACCAGTAAACGGTTTGTGAAGCAGGACTACAAAGTAAAGTATTATACAAAACGTTTCAAGTAAAACCTGGCTATAAATGACCCAAGATACGAAATTCATTTCTTCTGTTGGTTTACTGCTATTTTACATGACAAAAAAGAGGCGTGGCATTCACAAACATCCCAAGAGTACCGATCCAATGTATTCATATTGATGTCATAAGGAGTGTTTCAGCCTGAAGTAAACAAAGCACAACACAGGGCAGCCAATCAGAACAGAGTCCATTTACATACTTAATCGAGCAGTGTGCAGGCCTCTAGTGGTGAGATTGTGTATTGCCTTGCATGGTCCTACCCAGCATGCTTATATCATTAGTACAGTGTAGTAACCTAGTTCATTGTTAATCCAGTACAAACCCTCAAAATCCTAATATCACCATTCCCCACAACTGAGAAGTATTCTTAACTGGTGCAGCAGTTATGAAAACCTCTCCAGGGCCAGAATAGGACCGCAGCACCATTTAAGGTGGAACAGGAAAATCTACGGCGGAAAAAGAAGTTGATTTCACTCTTGTAGTTTTAAAAGGGATAGGGGATAATAATCCTTACTACAAGTTTCATGCACAGATCTACTGATAAACAGGTTACACATTGTGACAAGTGCACTTCTTCTTTCTGCGCCTTTCAGCCAGAGCTCAAGCCAAATTCAAGCTGCCACTTCAACTTGTAAACACAAAATGTGAAAGTCACTCTCTACAGTCAGCGTATGGTTCGTTTCTGGGCTAATGCAGAAACATTGCGGCTCTATATGTCAGCCTTGACTGTAAGATTACCCACTCTTATGTAAATACGAAAGCATCATTGTAAGGTAGCAGATACACAACAATTCGTAGTTACAGGTCATTTATACACAAGTATACACTATGCTATATTTCATTACAGCTAACTGACACCGCTAACATTGCACATTGCTCCTTTAAGGGCACATCAACAAAAACAGCCTGTTTATTTCTGTTTATTGTAGTACACAACAAATAAGTCTAGACAAAACTTGAATTACAGGATTCAGGCAGTGTTTCAGTGTCATCTGTGGGAAATGAAGTCAGTATTATACAGTAGCTTGTTTTTAGACAGCATCACTCTGACTTAAGGTCAGTTACAGGAAGAGATTAAAAAGTCAAGAAGGGAAACCTTCTATTCAGCTATATCCACCTGTAAAAGAGGAAGCCAAGCCCTGTCAGACCTGCTCAACCTGAAAATCTGAACAAGCAGCTATCCACCTTCACGATGACTACACATCTTAAGAAATACAAACACCACTTTAAAAACGATTACTCTAGAAAAACAGGAATGGGCGGCTTTAAATCCGAATATGGTCAACTCTGGAGCGGTTTTAAAGCCTTGCCCAGCTGGAAAATTATTTTTTCCCCTAAAGGCAGTAATTTCTTAAGCTTCTTATGAAGTTGAGAAATTCGTCTAGCGATGAGGACATGCGAGCACATTTCATTTCCGAGTTATGTCTACTTCTGGGCTGAAACATGAGCTTATGGGTGAAATTTCCAAACCAACACTTTTACTAGCTTCATCAGGCGAACGGTACAACAGCTCAGAGCTAAAGGCTAACTAACTTAGTGACCCGAGCTAGGTGAGCTAGCCAGCTCGCTAACTAATAACGCCCACTGACCAGGAATATCCAGACTCGTTTTACTACTCTGTCAGTGTTTTTCTCTCAAACTGAAAGACAACTTAAATTATTCTTACCTGAAGTGTCAAACCCGCCATCTCATATGTGAGGGGGGAAAACGTCAAACAAAGCCAGCGGTGTCTGTTCGCGGAGTGACCGGCCACCTGACTAGCATTGGGGGAAGAAAACTGAGCAGAGCCGTCGGGCTAATTTAACCGAATTTAAATCTTGAAAGTGACAAACGAAAACATGTCGATACGTCAAATTAAGCCCCTGGAGCACCACTCCACAAAATCACCCATGACGAGCCATTAAACAGACCATGTTGTCTGCGGGAGATGGAGAGGGAGTGAGAGGCACTGGCAGGACTCGCTCCGAGTGACCGGTACTTTTGGAAAGTTTTTTTTTCCCTTTTCCTGCGGTTTGAAAATCCCTTGACGCCTCCTTCGCAAAGGATTGGCCAACAGGCCTGTCAATCACGGTAACCGACCAATCAGAACACTGGAGGGGCGAGTCAGTTTATAAAAAGTAGTTGTATGTCATCAGACAGATTTTCTCCAAAACATTTCAGCCTCTAGGCCTTCAAACAGGAAAATATCAGAGCAGCTGCGCTGCTGGAAAGTGTAAGTAATGTGGAGGTCAATATTTAATGAACAAAATATTGCTCATTTCAAAGTGGATGTACAGAGCTAAAGCTACACTTGAGTACAAGTCAGAAAGTATGTTCATTTAAAAGTACATACATATAAAAAAAAGTTAAACGTTCACTAGTGCTCTGAGGTAAAATGTAATTTATTTATTAGTTTGTTTATTTATTTATTTGTAGTACATTAAATCCTTTAAAAATAACATTTATAGCTATAGTAAGAAGCTCAGTTGGCTAGAATATTTTGTGAATCGCTACATCTCTAGTACAAAAAATTCCCTTACTCAATCCTCAGACCCTTCAGTTCCTTACTCAGACCTCAGTCCCTCACTCAATCCTTAGACCCTCACTCAAGACTCAATCTCTTACTCAACCTCAGTCCCTCACCCAATCCTCAGTCCCTCACACCAATTCCCAGTCCCTCACTCAAACCTCAGTCCCTCACCGCAATTCCCAGACCCTCACTCAAACCTCAGACCCTAACCCAATCCTCAGTCCCTCATTCAATCCTCAGTGAATTAAATAAATATACAACTTTAACAGCTTTGGATGTTATAATGTAGTGCTATATTGTGATTAACATGTGCTGTCACCTTACAGCAAGAAGACACTGAGATTTAATCCTGGCTGGGGTGTCTGTGGTTCCTTTTTTGTGAAATTTGCATGTTCTCCATGTGTCGGCATGGGCTTCATCCAGGTGCGCTGGCTTTCTCCCACTTGCTGTCAGGCAAATTAGATGTGCTACATTTTCCCTAGGTGTAAATATGTATGTCCCTAGGTGTAAATATATATGTTAGAACATGTATATGATGTGAACATATATATGATATGAATATATGAATGTTAGCTTGTGATGAACATTAGCTTCACACTGTAAAGCACAAACTTGAGTTTCATATATTGTACTTTTATTGCATAATGTTTTTAAATGTAAACACTGGCCTATTCACTCATCTATTAAACCACTTAATCCTTCTGGATCATGCAAGGTGCTGGATCCTATCCCAGCATTCAGTGGGCGGAGGGCAGGAAACACCCTGTACAGGTCGTCCACACATTCTCTCACATACTCACACCTAGACAGAAGCGCCCCAGCCAGAAACTGAACCAATCCTTATTCTAGCTGCTGTAGTAATGTACGGAATTAAGCCACCACAGTACTGTACTGAAATCTGAATTTTGTGAAATGTTACATCTCTAGTAGAAGCTGTTCTCTTTCCATGTCCTCAGTCAGACTTGTATAACTTTAAGGTAAGTCAAAAGCTATAAGCCACCTATTCAGCATTGTTCACAATCAATGCTAATGCACACAAAGCAGTAACATGTTCTGTTACTGGGCCGTGAAGGTCGATAGTCTCTAGTCCTACAACTGAACTCTAACTGCTTTATCTCAGGTGCTTTGCTTTTTTCTCTCCTATCAGCAGACTCATGTTTACTAATTTTAGGCCACGCTATGGGCCAATTGTGGCACAGGTTTAATCACCCGATGCGCTGCTGTGAAATACTGTTTTGGGACAAAACCAAAGCCTGAGCTATAGACTTGTGTGAAATGTTATTATATCTTATCCACTGCTTGCTGATAAAGCACTCGCTAACATCATTTGTGAGTGTGATTCCTGAAGCCAGCAGCATCTGAGCTGTCAATGAAAGCATCAATGCATGCGATCACAATTACATCACCAAGCACGGAAACGCAATCAGGCTCCCACCAGAGGAATCACATTGACAGACTACACATGAGACTATCTGGACCATGCTTCTGTTTCAAACCATGCAGTCCATCAAGAAGATATAGAGTTAACCAAAAATCAATAATCAAATATTTTCAACCCTAGAAAAACTGATCTGGGGTAAAGCCTTCAAAGACGAATAGAGGCTGTTACCAACCTGTGGTTGGTGTGGCACAACAGATAACACCACTTGTCATTGAGCTACCATATCACGGGGGAGATGGTGGTTCAATTCCAGGTTTGGGTGACCATGCTGTGCTACACCAATAAGAGTCCCTGGGCAAGACTCCTAACACTACATTGGCCTCCCTGTAATGTGATTAACCTTGTACATCTCTCTGGATAAAAGCGTCAGCTAAATGCCTTAAATGTAAATGTTACTGAAGCAGATGGGGGACAATCTCACTAATCATTATTTTTGATTTCAGAGGTAAAAAGGACTTGGCTTCTGTTAATGACTTCAATTTCAGATATGTACATTCTGGGTTATGCCGTTCATTCCTAATTTCAAGAATGTCATTAAATTTAAAATGGCCTTCATAATCCAGTGATTAAACAAAAGTAACTGAGGTGAAATGATTATTGTAGAGACCATGACAGAATCAAGTTTCTTTACAGTGGTGGTGATGAGAACCAGAGGGCATCGTGTCTACAACACAAATATATTGCCGCTGTCAGAACAAGACTCTCCAATATTATAACTTTACAGGAGAAGGAAAAAACATACTTTACTTTTAATGTAAATCCAGAGCTTTTACTTTTTTACTTACACAGCCATTTAATCTGTGTATTCTTTAAAAAGCCCAAAGTATTACAGACAGATTTTAAGAATAACCACTACTCACAAGAGTTTACAGACACAATAGGGAAAAGACTGTTCTGTAAGCGGGTTGTCTAAGTTCTTTGTTTGATCTACAGTGCCTCCCCGAAGGAAGTGGTTGAGTATAAGGAACTGTGCTGAGTATACACAGAGTCGGCCGAAGGAAGTGATATTCCAATTATCTTTGAAGCTTTACAGACAACACCTTCCAGTTTATTATTAGTCTGGATATCTATATTTCCGTATCAGTCAGTGATAGACGCTGTGAAAGCACTATCAATAATGGACCAATAACCTGTAGAGCTCCTCTTAAATGTCATTTATTGAGGTTCTGTGCTAATATAATCAGAATAAACTCTCTACTTAAATGCTCCAACTTTCTGTGAGAGAGCTTTTAGAGGCATTCAACTCCTCAGCTGTCTGGTTCCAATCACCACCACTGTGAACCATTCTGAGTTCTGATATGAATTCAATGAATTTGATGACATATTCTGCACATGTTTTACTGTTTATGCACATATTCTACCTGTACTGATATAATAAGCTGTGAAACGGCTTTTGTTTACATCTTAACAATGTAATTATTCAGGAATTCTTATGAATCTGTGGAATTCCCCATTAAGACATATGCTGATTGATGTTCTAATGTTTCCCCCATACATAATTTGGTGTAGTGCTCCTCTTGATGTGAATGGGTTCCTCTGTACATGCATAATACATCTTCAGAATAATAAACGACCAAGAAGACAATGGCTAATGACAAAAACTAAGTTTCTGTAAAATCAAATCACTGATCCGTACATCATTCATAGTGGGTCGACTTGAAGTACATAGTTCTGGAGAAACTTAGTGAGTCCAAAGTTTTTACAGTGGTGGTGATGGGAACCAGACGTCTGGAGACTTCAAAGCCTCTAAAAGCTACTTCAGAGAAACCTTTACATTAACTAGGTAGGAATTTGCTTTAAAATACTTTAAAATAATATACAGTAATATGGCTGAATTTGTGCGGTAGACATCTCCAGGCTCCCATCATCATCCCTGTAAAGAAGATTTAGTGAGTTTCTCACAAATGAATCATTTAACATTAGATGACTTAAATACTTACACGTGAATTATAGGTTGGAGTTATATTATAGAATTATATTTTAAAACAATATTTTGAAACTCCTCGAGAATTACCTTTAACATTATTAATAAGTGTAGTATTTCATAACAAATAGGCGGACCAGAATGCTGATGGGTTCCCACCTGTTTTTGTACGTACAGCCAATAGAGGGCGCTACAAACCAAACTTTTCACAACACAAACAGAACTGAACTAACCCATTGTCTTATTATTCAAAGACTTCGCCACAGAACTGACCTAGGGTGTATTCCACAAAGCTGGATTGCTCAGTTAGCCAGTTGCTTAAGCTCAAAGTCAAGCCTGTCCAACAGGAAAAGAGCTGATTCCCTTTCCTAGTTACCTGGTGAAAACTAGGTGAGCTGGTGACCCCACGAAGACCTTCTGATTTTAATGCAGTACTGATGATGATGAAATAGAGGTAACTCTAAGCAAATGCAGTTTCTTTGCATATGATTTACCTTGATTTATGCTGATTCTGATTATGATTCGTACAACACCTGCTGCATGTATTTCTGTGCCAGAAAGGACGTTAAAAATAGGCCGAAGCCTTGTTTGAGAATTATTGTAAATCAATATCATGTTATCAGGCAGTGTATTCACATCAAATTCATATATAATAACTTAATAAATACTTTTAGAGGCACTAAAAATCATTTTGTGAGGCACTGAACTTTTCAGACGTATGGTTCTTCCCCATCATCACCACCGTGAACATTTCTGAGTTTGAAATATTTAGTTATCAGGGGTACACAATGTACACAAAGCATGTAGTTGTGTTACAGTAGAAATAGCCAGGGTAAAATATTCCTCCAGTAATGGTGGACATTCCTCCCTTTTGATTTCCACTGGAGTAAAAGTATTACAGTATTTACCCTCAAGTGTACTTAAGTAAAAAAAAAAGTAAAAGTAGCATGATTTATTATGACTCTGATGTCCTATTATCACTTCCTGAACAAAAATCTTAATATACTCATTTTAGGTGAATAGATTCTAGTGTCTCTCAGTCTACCAGTCTTTAATAGAAGGATATTAATTATTATTATTCTGATCATAAATTATCATATTGTTTATGATCATCATTCAAATGATCCAAAGCACTAAACACTAAAGGCAAACATTT
Source organism: Prochilodus magdalenae (assembly GCA_024036415.1). Taxonomy (NCBI): domain Eukaryota; kingdom Metazoa; phylum Chordata; class Actinopteri; order Characiformes; family Prochilodontidae; genus Prochilodus; species Prochilodus magdalenae. The sequence goes on from JAMWET010006600.1 coordinate 973,960, forward strand.
TCCATTAGGTGGAACTATAAAATGACTTTTTGCTAACGTCCAAAGTTTCAGTTTAGGATTTATTTGCAACTTAGTTACAAGTTTACGTTTAATAAAAACTCGCTTTAAAGTTTTCCTTTGAGTTGTTCTATATCCCTATATGCTATATTGCATATTTAGGTCTAGGGTTATGAACATAAACTAGCCAAAACAAATTTACTATAACAGGAAACAGTGTTTCTACACATTCTGAAGAAGACTTACCAGTCACATGTACTGTATATATTTCTATATTGTGGTATTTAGTCCAGGCCATGGTTGGTGCAACTCAGCGGATAACACCACTGCCCTCCAGGGAGCCCCCACTACATGTGGGAGACTGGGGTTCGATTTCTGGTCTCGGTGACTATGCTGTGCTGCACCAATAAGAGTACTTGGGTAAGACTCCTAACGCTACGTTGGCCTACCTGTAATAAAGTTAACCTTGTAAGTCGCTCTGGATAAGAGCGTCAGCTAAATGCCGTAATGTATTTACCCATAAAGTCAGGAACAATGTGTTTCATCTGTTCACTGATGCTTTGATTGTCAGTCAGTGTTTGCATTAATCCATCCTGCTTTGCCTCTCTTCCTCCAGGTGGTCCTTGATGTAGTCCAGGCCTGAAATGGACTTGGATGCTAAGAATCCACGAATAAGCTTGTTGCATTTTGACATGTTACGTTTTTACTCACACATTAACCGAAAGGAAATTTTGCATAACAAATTTGATTTGTTATTTTATTTGTTATATATTAAAATGTAGCAGAGTAAAGATTTTAGACTCTGAAATGCAGTAAAATTAAACAGGCAAATAAAGAGGAAATACTTCATTAAAGATACACACACATAAAAAAAGGAATTACATTTACATTACTGTCAACCACCGTTAGTTATGGAGGAATGATCAAAGATGGTGGGGTTCACCTTTAAAGGGGCTGGTTGACTGTGTTGGGGAAACTGTGTGAACTATGTCTGAACTGTGAGGTGTTGACTGAGACGTGGTTCAGGATTTCTGTAGAATTAACAGGTTGAGAAAACAAAGACTGGTTTGGTCTGAAACGCTCAGTTCCAGAGAATCTTCAGAGAGTCAGAAATGGTCACAGTGGTGGTGAAGGGAACCGGGCATCCTCCTCACAGAACGTTATTGAATATACACAGTCTGGTGTCTGGCACGTTGTGTATGATAGACTTGTAATAAAGGTTTGTCTTAAAATGTATTTTAATTCAAACTGAGATTAAAATAGCCATGAATTAAATCCATATACTTTCATTATTTATTTAAGTTAATTTCTGTGAGCACTGGTTGAGTACCCAGAGAAACATTCAGCTACAGAGTATTTCCGTAATCTCCTGCAAAGCTGTATACCATCTCCAGATTTAATCCGTTTGTTTTTGTGTTGTTTATTCGGTCGACCATCGCACTCACGAGCAGCACGCTCCGTTTGTTTACATCGCGAGCACGTACACGTCCGCTCCGAAAACGTCCTTACGTAATGACGCCTCCGCGCTTTAAAAGGGAAGCAGGTTCGATTCAGTTTACCGAACCGATTCATTTACCTGAATCGAAGCTCGAGTCAACAATTCATTATCTTAGTAACTAACAGTATGATATTGTACAGTGCGGTTATGAGTTTAAACTGTGAATGAGTATTTGAATTGTAACAGACAGCTGTAGCTGATATCACAGATGTACATATAAATATAATGTTTCTGTCACATAACAGTACAAATAATGTCTTTTTGCAGCTGTTAAAATTTCCACAACCTGCTATATGTAGTAAAAGGAAATTAGACGGGCTGTTTTTATGTTTTTGAATGGTGACTGGGCTTGTATGATGGTGTGATCTCTTATTGTTATTGTTGTTTATTTTAGAGAATAGATGAATAAGGAGAACTCAGTACATAGTACATAGTCCACAACTGACATACCATCAAACCTCAAATACAAATCCTGAATTTACAAATGAGGATGATAAAACCAGCTGACACCAAAATTCTAAACTGTTACGCAACATTTCGTAAATCTTGCAGAAATCTACAGCTCGAGGCGGTGCAGTGGATGTTGCCATTTTTCATACCCTTTCCAAGAAACTGCACTGTCACCAGCCTTGACTGATTCATCTTTAAACGAGTCTGAAAATGGCTTCCTATTTGTTTCTTAATCAAATGTTCCACTACACCTTAAATGCAGCTGCTTGTACAGGTGCTAGAATGTAACTGTAGCACCATAGGCCATATTAAATTATGCAGAGACTTATTTATCTATTTATTTCCATTATACATTATTTATTTTTGACCTTCAGAGAACAATTTTTAAAACTGAATAAATGCGTCCAATGGCAGTTTAAAAATGTCAAAGCAGTTTAAGTCCAGAATCGACTCGTCTGATTTATTAAGTAGAATCGGCTCAGAAGAACCGATTCGCTCAGGAGTCGGACTTTGCCAGCGCTTTGAGCCAGTCAGAGGCGAGCAGAGCGATGGCTGCGTAAAGTGGTAACAGCGGAGCGACGTTCACGGTTTATTTTCGTTTTGATTGTGCCATTTCTTGCACAAATCTTGTCAACGAGTCACAAGAAACCGATCACATCTGAAAAGGACAGATTGGAGGTGAGTGCACATTTGTACTGAAAAGGAGTCGCTGTTTTCTGCACACGGCCTCCCAGGCCTGCCGGACGGGGTCCGCCCTCGTCCTGCCAGCCACAACACACATACACGCAGCGCTTGTATTCCTATCTTCGTGTGTTCCTGTTTTTCTTTTCATTGCCTTCTTTCTGTATGACAGCAGCTGTCTGCTGATCTGCTACACCTGACTCACCTATCTCAACCATACCTTAACTCCAGGAAACACAAGCACATCTTTGGGATCGTTTTCTTTTTAAAATATCAGCTTACTGTAACAAAACGAGGAATCGTAAGGAGTGGGCAAACGTCAGCACAGCGTCGAAATCATCCGCAGGGTGCCCACAAAGCGTTAAATACACACACGCAAGGTTAGCCGGCGGCTGAAAGATCTCCGATGTTGTTGCTTTTAGCTATATTTAATCATTTCTCTGTTAACAACTGGACACGTGAGGTATTTCGATATTCGAGGCGTTTGAGGATCAAGACGCCACGTTTGTTCACTTCTGCATTTGTGGAGCTGAACAGAATAAACATCCCCAAACAGCTATGCTAGCTAACTAGCCAGTGTTAGCTGTGGTGCCCAAAAGCTCGCTTATTGCCGAACAAACCTCACTCCAACAAACTAATTATTGTAGTTTTTAATCGGAAAATATTCCTACATGTTATAGAGGACATCTAATTTAACTAATCTGCAGTTTTCCCCGATAAAATGGAAGTCAATGCTAGTGCTGACAAACCGTAACTAGCATCCTGGATGCTGCAGCTAGCAGCGAGAAGACAGCAGCCTGTCAGGAGGAGAAAATGGCTTATAAAAGCATGTCGAGGAAAACTCTCAGCTCCAAATCACGCATATAGTTCGGAGTAACAGCTTACTTCCACTGACAAGAGGAGACATTGCAATTTTGAGCCATAAATTAGCACCCAAAGGCTTGTTCAAAGCTCTGTTTATCTCCTCTCCACGGTAGAGTGATAAAGCTGGGCGGTGTATCGTGCAGTACCGGTATACCGGTAAGCGAATCGGCCGACTTTCAGTTGTAGTGCAGCTGTGTTAGTTGGATGTTTACATCTCTGTAGTCATTCATAGTAGTGATTTTAATACGTCGGTACTGAAAGGAACCAGCGGTCGCCATGTCTGACATTCAAGCATTAATATTAACAGAACAAATATTAATATCTACCGTCCAAAGCCACTAGTGAACCTCACCACGTCGTCTGAGTTTAATTGTTTAGCGGTAAATCTGATAAAATAAGATTTCTTTGCTCGTTCTGAATGATCTCAAACCTGCCGTAAAGTGATGTATCAGGCACCAGGCAGCCTATTAATAATTTCTTGCCTTTGGTGAAGCCTTTACAGGTCTTAAACCCTTCAGACGCCTGGTTCCCAACACCAACACGGTGAACAAGTAAGCTCAGTAAGCTTATCTAGAACAGAGCACTTCACATGAAACCACTTAGAACGTCCATGTTAACATCCTAACCACAGAATTGTTCCTGAAGTTTTGGAAAATCTGTGGAATATTCCTGAAACTGCTTCGGCTTGTTGGGAATGAATATTTAAAGACCCAGAGAACCATATGAATATCTGCCTATGGTCTCATAAAAGGTGCTGCTGTATTTCACCCTATTTCTCTCCTCTCCATGTGAACTGGGTCCTAATCTTGGGTGATGCGTCCATGAGTATTTCCTAACCAATCCCAAGACTGAGATCTCAGAGCAGAGTCAGAATCTTAGACACTTGGTGAGCTAAAGCTAACCCAGCATGGTCACCTGTCTGTAGCTGCGTGTCGCCCATTCATTCCTTCATCCATACATCAACATTGGTCCTTCATTTTTAACCTTTTGCAAACAGTTAGCGACACATAAAACTGGATAATGATTTTAGTTCTGCATGAGAGGCGGAGCTTCAAGGAAGCTCCTTAGCCACGCCCACACATTTCTTAGATTCTTGTGATCAGGGGTTTTACATTCGTGTTTTATCATTTATACGTTTCTATTATTTTGCTTACTAGGACATCAGAAATCTGTGAAATTAGGGTTTATGTTTTGTGAAATATAGTTTATACTGTAAACATTACAGTGCAAACAGTTCAGGACCTCTGTGTTGGTAAAATATGTTATTTATAAAAGTTATTTATGAAGTACTGTGAATTTTATCATATTAAAACTGAACTGTAATAAAGTCTGTGGCAGTTGTCATGGCAGGTCCACTGAAGTATACAAAAACCAAAACAAAAAAAGTGTCTCAAATGCCACTGAGGATTAATGGTTGTCCAAACCTTACCAGCATTCTTAAGCTTCATCACGTAATATCGTGAGAGTCATATGACAGAGCTGCTTTTGCTTTCGCTGTCCCTCCTCCTCATGACCTCTAGGGTATAAAATCCTATGAGGCCAAACGAAGACTACCTTCAGCCTGTTTGGACTATCCTCCTGTCAGTGTGCGGTCTGTGGATGGTTTATCAGCTTCAGCAACTGTTTTATATCGGAGTTGAGAATCAGAACTGCTCTTACAAGGTGAGAACTTCTCTGGCTGCGTTGTGTTTGGATTATAGGAACTTGAATGAGCGGCTTTATGAGCGGTGGTTGCGTATTTCTTTCAGCACTAAGCATATGCACCTGCACCAAGTGACCTCAGATTGTATAATTACATAACAGCTTGAAACAGAGCTGCTGTTGACTGCAGTTTGGTGGAAGTGTTGGCTGAATTGTAACTGAGTGAGTAAGCTGAAACGTAGGCTGGAGCCAAGAGGCTGATAGACCACATTTCTTCTGAAACCAAGGGTATTAAGAGGGAGTATGTTCCTACTTTGTACCTACTGTATCTCTCTGGGAAGGATTTACACTGGATAAGCGTTTGATGGAAGCCACAGGAGCGCTAGTGAAGTCAGGTATAGATGGTGGATGATTCGTTGCGGATCACAGCTCATCCCAAAGAGTTGGATGGTTGTGCAGCCCTTCAGAGAGCACAGTCCCTCTGTGAGTGAGTGAGAGAGAGGGAGAGGTTAGTGTCTGGATGTTATACATCTGTACATCTACAATCCTTTACTTTTCATAAAGCTTTATACAAATTATTTCTAAACTATAAGGCTACAGCGACAGAGGGCTAGCGACATATTTAAATATTGGTTTGCATATATGTACATCACTACGTGTGTATTGGCAGTAATTTAGATTTAGGGGTATTGACATTAGCATGCAGCTTGTGCTGTACGTGTACGTGTGTGCGTTCCAAAGTGGTGAACAGAGACTGCCCAGATATGTACGTACGTGTGTGCGTGCGTATGCGCCAGGTGTATCATATGAAGTTGATGTTATCTGCTGTGCTACTCCTCTGGTATCTAAGCTATTGCCCGATCCATTCAGATGTAAGATCAGATGGCGGGCCACAACAACAAAATAGACAGATGAAAACACTTTTGTGCTTTCGTATGTGTTTAGAGTGCAGAGGTGCTGACGGTTTCAAGCCAGAGATAAGATAGACGAGTTATGACGTAAATGGTTCTTGACCTGGCATGCCATGCGGTTGGGAATTCCGTTCCCCTTCAGTGGCTGCTCCACATAGCTTGAAGGAGGTCTTCCACTGGTAGGTGTGCATGGTTGTGTTCCCAGTGTAAGGAGTGTTTAAGCCAGAAACACCCAGACAGAATACAGGGCAGCCAGACGGAACGAAGGTTATTTATTTTATATCGGTTTAAAAGGCACAATAACAAAAACAGGCTATGTAGCTAAGGGATAAAGTTGGAAAAGGTTTATATTGTATTCTATTTAGACTGAAGGATGTTCATGCTGGCAGATTTCTTTTTCGAGCGTGGGTTTTTAGTTAAGGGGCTGTTGGATGGTTCTATTAGGGGTGGTATTAAGCATTTCATGCTTCTATGGTCACATAGCACCTTTCTGAAATGGTTTTATGTAGCAACAAAAATGGCTTGTTTATTTTTATTATTTTTACAAGCATAATAGTAGAAGAAGGTTTTTTTTTTTTTTTTGGTGCAACCATTTTACCTTGCAGCAAACTATTTAAACATGGTAGGGTTCTACATAGAACCTTTACCTTTACTAAACACCCCTGAAGAGCCATCTTTGTTAAGAGGGTGCAGTAAACATTTTGTATATTGTGGATTGTCTGGATGTCACAGAGGAACACTTTGAAAACAGTTGCTGTACGGTTCCTTACACTGACACAGCTTATTAGAAATGTTTTATTAAGAACCATCCATTAAAGGTGCTTTAGGCATCCCAGAGTGGTTCTTCTAAGGCATCGTTCCAAAGAACCCTTTTTGGCACCTAGTGCATGTAAATTGGAATTCCATTTGTTGGTAATTAAATGTTTAGGATGTTTGTAAAGTCACTAGGAGTGCTTAAATTTGAAGTGCTCTGTATTACAGAAATGTACAGATGTCAACAGGTCCAAAGAGGGTCTGCACGGTGCTTTTCCTCATTTGACGCACCAGCTTAACTCATGAATGGGCTGCGAATGAGCTGGTAACTTGGATCAGGTCTGTTAGCAGTGATGGGCAGTGGGCCTTCAGGACCAGGGTTAGCTTAATGAATGCTAATGTAGACATCCTGAGCCTTGGTCCCCATTATCACCACTGTAAAGAAATGTTGAGTCTGTAAAGTGCACCATTTCACATCAGGCCATTCAGAATGCCTTGGTTTACTTTTAAACAGATGAATTTTGATGACATGATGGGAAATCGTTGGAATTCTGTTTTGACTGGGTTTAGGTAGCTTTGCACTCTGAGCCATGTGGAAAGGCTTTTGGAGGGGCTTTGATTTAGCATGGAGATAAAACCATGTGGTCAAGCACAGGAACGCAGAGATGATCCTTCTGTTTATTTGCCATCTCGTGAATGCTAGCTTCTTGAACAAGTGTCAGTTTGAGGAAAGCGAGCAAGTAAAAGTGAAAGTAAACATTAGAGGCCTCTGATTGGTAGATAAAGAACTGATTAGAAGTATTGAGCAACTCCCGGCTTGAAGATTGCTGCTTTTAGCGTTTTTAGCCATGCTAGGGACCTTTGACTGTTTTAAGAGATAGTAGTGTGCCAGATCACATCAGCAGGTCTATTTGTGATTGCTTAACAACTCAATACTGTTAGGGTCGTGGTGTTAGGTATGCACTCAACACAGTGCTAATTAGTGAGATATACAGGTCAATCCGGTTGTGGCTACATTAGCATTGTAGCTCAAGTGCAATACCAAGGAAGTGAAAATCAAAGACCAAACATATATGCTGTATACGTTCAGGTTAAGGGGCAGTTAGGGCGGTTCGTTTGCTGGATTGGACAAAGTAAGTAAATGTGAGTAAAAGTAAAACACCCCAAACACCTTCATATAGAAAAGAATAGTCATTCGTTACAGGTGTCAAATAGCTGAAGGTGAGTGCAAAATAAAAGTGAAAGTCAACATTGTTTATAAAATGTAAACCTCTCCTGGTCACTTAGGCTCAGTCCACACCTTGGGAAAAGCTCCTTCGGAAAGCCTTTTTCTGAGGCTTTTCCTTATCAGAGCTGTGCAGCTCCACTTTAGGCCAAAATTCCAGCCAAAAAGATCAGAACACTGATTGACTGACTGGCTTTCAGCTTCAGTTTTCCTTCTCAGCAAAGCAGGCTTGAAGGTGACCTGTTCCCAGAGTATCATCCAGTCGCATGCAAAAGTTTTGGTGCCCTTGGACAATTTACATAGTCTGTTAAAGTGGAAAATAAGGAGAGAGCACACTTCAGTGCACCGCTAAAACGCAGCCAGTGCAGAAGTTACACAATAAATAATTGGATAATAATTAAATAATTGGATATCAAATAATATCCCATATCAAATAAAGCGTTTGGTGTTTGCACCTAGCCATGTCATGGGACTTGTGCACTGAGGCGTTTGTGTGAGAGTGGGTGTGTGTGGCCCAACAGTGCAGTGTATGTATTTGACAGTATTCCCAGCATTGGCTACCTTGTGAACATTGCTGGGAAGCAAGATGACTAAGTCAATTTGTTCGCTGTTGTAGTTGGAAACTATGAACCAGAAAAGACATGCACGAGTTAATCTAAAATTTTGTGATCATGAGAGCTGTAAGTGTGGGTGTTATACGTTATGTCAGATTCTTTCCTTAATGCTTTCCTAAAGCTGTTACACTGTGTAAGATATGGGGATTTAGAGACTTTGATGGTGAGAATGTCATTTTTCGCTTTTCACACCTTCCATGAGCAGATGAATCTGATGATTGCGGGTGCAGTGAAGGAGTATTCAAAGAGAACTCTGTCAAAACTTGGTGAATCTCATATCTTTTAAGGATGTAATTGAATTGTGCCAGGCCTTAGTTTTAAGCCTGTGGGGTTAATACACAAAAGGGTGTCGTATGGGGACAAAAACGTCAACCCTGATGTCTTCAACTGTCCAATTTTGAGCTTTTATTTAAAGAAATCAATAACATTAAATAAATAAATAAATAAATAAAATCTTATATGAAACCATGCAGATGAAATTAATTCTCCTATAGAATTTAGAAAATCAGCAAAGCATGTGTAAAGAGTTAACATAATCTGAATACAATACAATTCTGTCCATTAAGTTATTGGACTCATAACCGTAATTGTCTTCATTTCTTTCAGGTTCTTCAGATTTAAAGTTTTGAATCATACCGAGCGTGTGCAGCCTATATATAGAAACTAAACCGCAAAACCGGCTAATTTGAATGAATTACTTTGTGACGTCACAGCCAACATGTTTACATATCCTGTTTGTTTAGCCTACAGGAGTGGCAGTACATTGACCTTTTAAGTAGAGTTTTAGTTTCACCTGCTTTTTGAGCAAGTCTTATATTAAACAGCCAGAACGGAGGACATTTACCCATATTACAGCACCAACGGCACGAAGACTGTCTGTTTAACTTGATTAAGAAAATAAAATAATAATATGAAGTGACCCATAATCCAAAAATAGAAAATACAAGCAGCACATTGTCGCTGTCCAAGGACTAACACACCAATGGAACCAGACTTTTTATTTATTTATTTATTTATTTATTAACAGTTTTGGACCATTTCTGTTGGTCCATTCATAAACTTTTCATAAAGTGTAAACAGCAGATACTGTTCAAATGATACCGGACAGTAAAAATCAACAAAAGTGAAGATACAACTTCTGTCTGTGGACAGTGATGGTATATGGGTACTTTAAATACATTTTCATTTGATCAGTTTTCTGAAATGGGTCAGTAGTGTATAATGGGCAGTACAGATGTGAAGTTGATATTCTGCACCTCAACCACACAGACACTACTTCAGAAGAACAGACCCAAAACGACAAATCACTGTCAATCCCCAAATCCGTATGAGCTGCACTGTATGACTACACTGCGATGTTCTACTCTTGTCAGCATTTTCTCATTTACTCTGAGCTGGTGCAGTTCTGATGCCTGCAGCAAAACCACAAGTATTTCCTCTTTACATTTGCTCTCGTTTGCTGTGTTTAGACAAGCATATCCTCACTGTTGTAAGTAAACCTTGTATCTCTGAGCTGGAAACTTCACTGGAAGGGAAAATATTCTCTCAACATTGCATCCCGACAAAATAAACTGGGGCGGTACGTGGTATGCAAATAAAAGCAGTGGTTTGTAAGTCCACTTTGACCTGTATTTAAACAAAAACAAAGCCACAATGTTTAATGTTTTACCTTGTCGGCTTTGCTGAGTCCTTTTGTGTGAAGATACACTCATCCTAAAAAACTGATGTCTTCAGACAAAACAGACAGAAGAACAGAGGCAATGTAAGACTATAAAACACAACAGCATCTTATACAAGGGATGCCATCATGCCTGGATTGCTTTAAAGACAAGCATGAGATGGGCTCAGGTATACTTTCACAAACCCATTGTCAATACAGTCATCGCTGCATCCACAGTTAAGACTGTGTACTATGAACAGCGGAGACCTGTGATGTCAATAACATCCAGACATGGTGTTGACCCCTCCAGGCCTGAGCTCTTCTGAAATCGACTGGTGCATAGTGGAAGTGTGGTTTTTGGTCTTTTAGATTATGAATGTAAATAATAAATCTGGGTCAAAGATGTGAAGAATCATTGAAACGGGTACCAGTGTAAAGTTCAACGCAGGTTCAGTCGTGGTGTAGGATGTATTTATACTAGAGGTTGCACAGACGATCCAGGGCTTATTGGAAAAGGCACGTCACACACTACTGACCTTGGTTCTAACATTTCTTCTAGGGTTGGGCAATATGATGATACGTTTTTGATAATGATGTCTCAAGTACAATTCAATATGCTGCTCTGAATTCACTGGATTTACTGCAACACACTGAGAAATACTAAATTAAAATTATCACTATGTAATGGTGTGTAAAGTGTTTGTTAATATTATTTCTTGATATTAATATTAGTTAATATTATTTAGCCCTACTGGTTAGTTTTTCTGTTCCAACTGTTCAGAAAACAAGTAACTTCCTTGAAGTATTGCAAAATTAGAACGCAATTTCCCCCACCTATTGCCCAAAGATCAGATATTGAAGAACATTGTCTCCTCTGTTTCCCAAAGATTAAAGTTAAAACAGTAAAGTCATGCGACGCTGGAGTGTGGTGGTTGGTGTAGCTCAGCGGATAACACCACTGGCTGCCAGGGGGCCACCACCACATGTGGGATATGGGGTTTGAATCCCGGTCTGGGTGACTATGCTGTGCAACACCAATAAGAGTCCCTGGGCAAGACTCCTAACACTACACTGGCCTCCCTGTAATACGATTAACCTTGTAAGTCTCTCTGGATAAGAGCGTCAGCTAAATGCCGTAAATGGAGAGTGAGCATGATGCCCTATAATCCAGTCAGCTACTCTTTGAGTTAGAAGTACTGAGTTATAGTGCTCTAATCGACACAGTCTAATCGCAAGCGGCTCAACAAAACCACCGGGGGTGTGTCGGATACCCATAGTAGAGATTCTGGTGTCTGTATTCCTGGTTCAGGCAAGGCGAGCGATGCAGTCCAGTCCTTCCTGGAAAGGGCACTTCACGCTCTACTGAATTGTGGAGTTTGGCTCCGTCACAGAAGCTGCTTGTTGCAAAGCATTCCCTTCTAATGTGGCTTTATTCCTGACATGACATCATCTTTTAGTCAACATCCACTTGTTTTTCACATAACTGTCGGCGTTAAGAAAGTTTGAAGTTGTGCAACTCAGACCTCATGGCTTCGAATATATACACAAATACATACATGTGTTACACACACGTTTTTCAGGGACGTCCATGTGATTTCAATATGGCAACACCAAGCCACGTTCTGCATGTGTTGAAGCACAAACTACAACAACAAAAGCCTGTATAATTACACAACTAAAGACCAGTTTAACTGGATCAGTTGTTTTCTTCAGTCTACAAACAAATACGTGTCTTAACCTCCTGAGACCCGGACTTGCTTGGTGTCCAATTTAAATTTCTCCTAGCTATTTGTGATTAGTCGGACCTAACAAGTATAAAAACTAAACCTTGTCTTTGTACAGGAAGCTGCTTTGGCAAAAAATGTCCTAATATGAGGCCAAAGGGGCAACGTTTTAAAAGGTATCATAGTGCAAAGAAGCAGAAATGTAATGTCCTCATATGAGGACACTGGGGTCTCAGGAGGTTAAATAGAAAAGGTGATGTAGCACGGCGTTAAGGATGGTCCTTTCCCAACAAGGTCTTACAGGCATCATGTAAACATTTTAAATTTGGACCTGACGATTGGAATTTGTATTTGTTCATTAGTTCATGATATCTTCAGAGAATCTTTAGAGAACCAGTGACGTAAAACAACTGAAACGGGTCTTTTGTCTCTTCCCTAGTGAGCTCCAGCGGAGAGGCCTGTTGCTCTCTGGGCCGAGACCCCGCTCCCAGGGGCCATGGTAAGAGTGGATTGCAAACAACAGTGGTTACCAACCTGCGTCCTGTAGATCTGCCTTGCTACAGGGTTTAGTAGTTCCAACTCTAAACCCCCCACATCTGCTTCAAATAAGCAATTAGGTTTTTCAGATGGCAAGCGGGGTAAAGTTGTTTTTTGGGTTTCAGAGGTTTGGGCTGGACCCAAACTTGGCAGAGAGGTAGACCTCTGGGAGGAGGTTTGGTAACCACTGCTAAAGAGACATACGCATTGGCCGCTTAGCCTAGTCTCATTAAGGAGAAATGATCTCAAGGCAAACACAATGCTCATATTGTCCACCTGTATATGTGTGTGCGCTGCAGGGTGAAGAGGAGCAGCCCACTCTGGAGGCCGGGAGTCCGGTTCTGGAAGAGGAGCATGTGCAGGCAAGAAAACTAACCCAACAAGAGGGGCTATACACAAACACACACACAAACATAAACATGCAAACATAAACATGTTTGTGTTTATACAGTGTTGGGATGTGGGGTCATATGTATGCCATATGTATAATACATTTGTATCTATTAGTACATGTATAGATACGCAAGTATCTGTATATAGCAAGAAATCTGTTATGTTTATTGATGCAGTCTATTTTCTGTTTTTTTATTTATTTATTTCCATGATGAGGAGTAAAGAACAGTTTTTCCCTTTTCTGTAAACTTTTGGAGATACTTGTTTTAGATCGCAACGATCTGTAAGGTGGTATATGCAATATGTCTCATATGAATGTACTGTATATTGTACAGTACTATGTGAAAGTTAGAAACCGTCCTTATAATGATTCAATTTCACTTTCACTTTTTGGACATTTGCATTCAGTTTTGCAATTCTGAATTCTGCAGGGATCTATTATTATTATTATTACTATTATTATTATTGTTTTTGTTATTATTATTATTATTATTATTATTATTATTATTATTATATTTTATTTTGTTTGTCACTTCCAAAGTTTACTCATATATATCGTCGCTGTCCAGTGAAATACATGTATCTCCATATTTGTCCATTTTTAAACAGTTCCTGTTTACACTGAGTGAAAATCTCATGATGAATGGGCCAACAGAAGTGGCTCAAAGCTGTTTGGAATGATGTCTGGTTCCATTGATTTACATTAAATGAGTTAACCGAGGTTTTAAGCCTCTCCTGTAAAGTTTCAATTTTGGAGATACTTGTTTTTCATTGGACAGCGACGATATGCTGGTTGCATTTCCTGCTCCTTATGATCCCAAACACATTCAGTGATGCTAAGGCCTGGACTCTGGGGTGGTCAGTTCATTCTTCTCAGAACACCAGTAGCTTCTTTGTTTGGTTTGTCAATCTGCTTTTCTAAGTAACCAGCCAGCTTCACATCCTTTTACACCCATAGCCTTAAGTTATCTTCTCACAGTGGAAGAATGGACAGAAACACCTTTGGAGTCGTACACGTACACGTGACTCTGTGTATAGATCAAAATCTAAAATGGTTATGTGGATCTTGCACTTCAGGATGTAATGTTTTGGGTTGGCCCTCAATGTGCTCAAGCTTTCCTGCTGTTTGTCCTGAAACTGCGCCTGTTTATGTGTAGGTGCCGTTCCCGGTGTTGCACGGCGAGTGTGTGGGGTATGTGGGAAGGGCGGAGGGGGCCATCATTGCCTTGTCCAGCTACCGTCTTCACATCAAGTTCAAAGACAATGTCATAAATGTAAGTGTCTTTCGGAGCATGTTTTAGCCGAACACACCCATGTGCGTGTTTTCTTCTCCCTCGCTGAGAGAGAATGGCAGGTGAAGGTGTGGGAAGAAGAGAATATTTGTTTGAGCATTTGAATGGTAACTGATAGAATGATCCAGAGACAGGGAGGAGTGCTGTTTGTCACAGTTAAATACTGTGCTGTAAATGTCTGCAGTAAAAAACTGCCTCCTTTCTCATATTTTACTATACGAGCTGGTGGCTTGGAAAAGGATTTTCACACAGCCTTTCTACCTCAGGTTCCTCTGCAGCTGATCGAGAGTGTGGAGTGCCGGGACTTGGTCCAGCTGCATCTCACCTGTAAAGACTGCAAGGTCATCAGGTATACACATAAACACAACCCACACTGTTGCCATCACATCCCTAATCTGGTAAATACTTCATTGAAGGAGACTTATTATGCTTTTCCAGGCTTTTCCGTACTTTTAGGTTCATGTAAACAGCCTGAATTACACGCCAGAGAGAGAAAAACTCAGACTCTAAAACACTTGCTGGAATTCCGGCCCTTTTTTTTCTCTGTTAGAAGGAGATGTCATCTTGTAACACAGTCCCTGTGGCTAGCCTAACAGCAAGCTTGGCACACAACACACACCTGCTACCGGAGGCTGTGTAGTGGGCACTCTGACCAATCAGAGTACGCTGGGCTTATTTACAAGAGGGCTTAAAGACACAGCTGCTGTAGCAAAGCATTTCAGACAGAGGGTCAGTACAGACGTACGGAATGAGAAACATACTGTACTGTGGGAAAACCGAAGCATGTAGATCTATTATACTAGACCCTAAAATTAAATTATCAGCACTGAAAATGTGCATAATGGGTTCTGTTAAGCACAAGGCATTGGAAGTTGCCTGACATCTACAACTACAGCACACTGGTACCAGTCTCTCTTAATACAGCACTCCTTCTTGTATTTTGTTGCATAAATAACCTGACACTCAGGAATGCAGTGCACCCTCCTATTAACACACCTCCTTCTAATGTAGGGTGTGGAGAGATCACCTAAACATCTGCTGGAGATGTAGAAGAATAGCCATGGAAAACAAAGACACTGTTTGTAGACGCCCCTAATTAGTAAACCCAGCTACATTTAAGGCGCACCCATTCATTGCTAACGCAGGCAGTAAGTACAGCCTTGCATAACTCACTTATATATATCCACAAAAACATCGCAGACCGAATAGAGCGTCGGCAAATGAGCCTGAGGTCCCTAAGCCCGATACCAAAAGTCGACTAGAGGGTTATAAAGCCCCCCAGCGCTTGTGGTTGAACGCAATTAAACTGCCAATGTTTCAACATCTAGTGTAAAGCTTTCCCAGAAGAGTACAGGCTGTTACTGCAGCACAGGGCCCACAAGCTTCTTATTAATGCTCTCAATTTCAGAAGAAATGCTGGATGAGCAATGTCCACAGATGCTTTCGAGCATGATGTAGATATTGCAGAACTATGTCCCAAGACCTTTTGATTTTTCCCACTTCACTGGCTTCCTTTAGGTTGTAGCTGGTCTGGTGTAATCATGAGGCCCAGCTTTAAGTTTTAGCTTGAAGGACAAGTTATCTAACTAAGTAATGGAAACATGGTGGCTGTCTAGGTCTAAAAAGAGCCTTTGCAAAGGAGATGGCTTTTGGAAGTAGAGGGAAAAGCTTGCTAACTTAAATTTTCTAACATAGTTTACAATTACCTGCTGCCCTATGCATTGTGTATAAATGTCATGTTGCATGGACCAGTACAAAAAGTCCACAGCTACTGGGAAAAATATGTCCTCTATTAACTCAAGCCAAAAATTATTTTTGATTTTTTTTTATTTCCTGTAAAGTTACTTTTTTTTTTTTTTTAGAGATTCAAAGTTTTGTTCTTGACAGTGACAGCATGCTGAATTGCTAAACAAGGAAGCAACATGCACCAAATATCCTTTGACTAATAAGCTACATTTGGGGTAACAGGCCAGTTTGCTAAATGACTGTTTTGCATGTTCCGTGATTTCATTAGTGTTTACTCTTTAACTAATCTAAACCTCTTCCTGCTGTCCTCAGGTGTCACTTCAGGTCATCGGAGCAGGCCCAGGATTGGCTGAGGCGGCTGAATGCAGCCGTGCGCCCCCCAGCACGACTGGATGAGCTCTTTGCCTTCGCCTTCCATTCTTGCAGTGCCACCCTGCCAGTCGAGAGAGACCTGCATGAGGAAATCCGCCCCGCGGGTATGCGTATATACGGGCTTGCACAATGCCTTAACTCACCCATGGTTGCTTGATTACACAATTGTACTTTTAATAGAAAGATTTCTTCCTGTTTCCCAGACGAGATTAAAACAAATCCTACTAGAAACTGACTGCTAATAGCTCAGAACTGTTGAAAAAGCACCTTCTCCAGTCCAAAACTGGACTTAGTACACTAATCTGAAGTGTTGGCCATAGGTGGTTCATTGGGCAATGCTGTTAGCTGTGCTGTGCTCTTGTGTGGTTTGTTTTGTACCTGAACCTGATGTAACCTGGCCATGCTGGGGTCTCTTCCAGGCGAACATGTGAGGGACCGGTTTAAGAGCGAAGTGCATAGGATGGGCTTCAACAACCTCAGTGCCTGGAGAATCTCCGACATCAACAACAACTTCAGGTGCCTTTTTACTTGGAGCTTAAATGCTTTTTCTGTCCCCAGAGAGAAGCTAATGTATGGAACAAATAATGGAAGTTTAAACCTCACAGATTAGCAGGTTCAAACTGCATCAGCACATGCATGCCTCAAACCATGTTGTTACATAATCATGACTAGACTGGCTTAGGTGGTTTCTGACACTGTATAACAGCAGGTCTGAGTAAAATGCTGATTCCTGTTAATGTGTCACATTACATTAGAGAACTTTTGTAAAGCAAGCTGTGGATGTCCACAGTATCTGGAGAGCATTCATGACCATATGAGATGGGTAGCAATCATTGCATTGATGGGTTTTGATATTAATATGTCTCTCAGGTGTGGCAGGGGTGCCAATATCTGGTCTTGGAAATCTACCAATCTGCAGATTTTACATTCAGCTGTAGTCTATTACACTTGATCTGGACAATAAAAGCCTGCAGGCCTGTCAGAATAATAGATCTTTATAAATCTCAGGGACCATTATTGTTTCTCAGGGACCATTATTGTTTGGGTATAAGCGTCTACATTAGCCTCACAGGTTTAGCACAGTCTATTACTGATCAACTGCATGTGGAGTTTAGTTTAGAACAGGATTAGCAAAGCTAACAAACACTAGAACCCAAGCCACCCAAATAGCCAAGATTGTTGTTTGGAAAAATACATCCCCAAAACGTTTCTTGGCAGCATTCGGTTCTACCCTAGTTAGTGAGAGGTCAATATAATCATTAATGATGATTGTGCTGATTTGTGTTAGACATCACCCAGGCCTGTTTAACAAAACACGTCCTACTGTGCTCTAAACCACAATATGTCTGCAGCTTGAAGACCTGAGGGCATTTGAGAGAAGTTCTTGGGCTTTATAATTTGGGTTGAGTTTAGGATGCTATCGAGTTCTAGTATCAGTTATAGAGAGTTATAGATTTTAGAATTGTTGGTCTCACCAATCCAGTTCAAAACTAAAGAAACAAAATCCACATTTGAGCTGATCGACTGGAGTACGTAAGAAAAACTGTGATCCAGCCATTCCCTCACCATATAATGCATATATACTGTACATTTTACTTTTCCCTCTTAGACTCTGTGCCACATACCCCGAGCAGCTTCTGGTGCCTAGTTGGGTTACTGACTCGGAGCTAGAGAATGTGGCTTCGTTCCGATCCTGGAAGAGGATTCCAGCTGTTGTTTACAGGTGTGTGTGTGTGTGTGTGCGCGCGCAAGATCTTTCAAGGCTGGTAATTGACTCCAGCACAGACACCACTTAGTACTGACATGCATTTAGTACTGCTGGGAGTCAATCCCAGGAAGAGACAGTTTCCCGATTCCAGGCATTTGGGAGTTGGAGTTGATTCCAAAGCTGCAAAATTGATTCCAGACATTCAGCAGCATACTTACAGAGTGCAAGATGTCCTGTCATTGTCTAGATGATGTCAAAATGATTGCATAATGACCTGATCACGATTATTGGAGCTGGTCGGGATTATTTAGGATGACTGCAGTCATTTCCGCCATCATTTTTTGCTTCTATCTTTACTCATGTGCAGGTTTGCTTGAGTGGGAACACAATTCTGTAGACATTTGCATGAGAATTTGGGCCTCCGGGAAGCAGTGTACTTTAAAATTCCAGCAGTACAACCAGAATTAGCTACTAATCCAGCATTGCAAGGATGCAACCTGCATAAGCTTGTCATGACAATTGACATGGCTCTATATAAATGTTCACAAAGGCTTACTGCGGTAGGCTGCTTTAGCTAACTTACATTAAAATTGTGTGGGGTTGTATGTCGGTTGTCTTGACAGGCTAATGTGGGTGTCATGTAGCCTTTCAGTTCTGGCTTCTGTGAACACTTTACCGCTTCCCCCTTGATTACTGTCAAGTTCTTGTGTGAAAGTGTGCATGACAAATAAGCTTATGCACTGATTTTTGAAATGGAGAATTTGAGAAAATGACATCGACTCCTGGGCTCGACTGATCATATGAAACTTCAGTCATCGTCATAATTCCTAGCATTTAGACTTGTGCTTCTGCAGTTTATATGGACTTAATCTAAAGAAAACTTTAATCCACCCAGACATCCGAACACGGGTGCTGTAATTGGTCGTTGTGGGCAACCCGAGGTGAGCTGGTGGGGCTGGCGGAATGCGGAAGATGAGCACTTGGTACAGTCCATCGCTAAGGCCTGCACCATGGACCCAGCTGCCAGTAAACTTCTAAGCAACGGCCATCACCATATTAATGGTACTCACAACAGCGCAGGTCAGTCCAGGAGCTGCTTTGTTTGGCTGATGCTGATTTCTGGTATCTGGAGAGGTTTTGACTGGCTGTCTCTTGTGCATGCTAGATCCTGTCCTAACCAATGGCAACGAGGAGGCAGAACCAACAGCCACGCCCCCTCAGAAGCTGCTGATATTGGATGCCAGGTCGTACGCTGCTGCTGTTGCCAACCGCGCCAAAGGAGGTGGCTGTGAATGCCCAGGTAAACATAGCTACTTACCTGGTCAGTACACACATGATGTTATGCCTTCATAGTCATGTTCTTTTAAGGGTTCTCCGTTTTGAATGAACTGCAGTAATGGGATACACCTCTGTTTTCTATAGAGTACTACCCAAACTGTGAGGTGATGTTCATGGGTATGGCCAACATTCACTCCATCAGGAAGAGCTTCCAGTGCCTACGGGCACTTTGTGCCCAAGTGCCTGACCCTGCCAAGTGAGTATATTGTCCAGAAAAAGCATCCCAGTCAGAGCAAAACTATTTATAACTAGAAAAAAGAAATAAACATTCATAACTGTCTTAACAAATTTATGAGCAATGATATTGAACCACCCGAGGATATTGGACCACTTGGTCTGAATGCTCTCTGTAATTACAGGTGCAGTTTTTCATTGTTCTTTTAAGTGTATCTATGATAATGACATCACAATATCAATGAAATATGAACATATATGCTGTGTGTGTTGTGGTAATATGACTTTGGGTATGAGATAAGTGGTATATACATTAAAATTAATGTTGCTGTCTTTTTCTTTCTTTCTGTGTCTCAGTTGGCTGTCTGCTCTAGAGGGGACTAAATGGCTGCAGCACCTGTCTCTGCTGTTGAAGGCGTCTCTGTTGGTGGTGAATGCTGTTGATAGAGACAGGAGGCCTGTGCTGGTACACTGTTCTGATGGCTGGGACCGCACGCCACAGATAGTGGCTCTGTCCAAACTGCTGCTGGACCCCTTCTATAGAACCATAGAGGTGAGCAGAGAGGGACACATACTGACAACTAGAGCTACTCTGGTGGAAATGTGTAATCAGATGCTACATGCAGAAAAACATTTTGTACTATTGCACATAATGTACTGTGCGCTTCAGACTCCTTCTCCGAGCAGATGAATCTGACGAGTGCATTGAAAGAGAACTCTTGTCAAAACTGTCACTGTGTAAATGTGTTATCTGCTATTGTCATCATATCTCCATCAGTAAAATCTTGATTTTGCATTTGAGGTCTAAACATCCAGCCAGAACTTCTGTTTGAGCCTGTTGGTGTGTTGAATACGACGTGGTTTCAAACTCCTGCGAAATCTGACCCAAAGCCTCTGACTTGTTTATATAGTGCAGCTTTCAGGAATGAAAAACATGCTCCAGAATGTTGCAACCATTCAATAACAGTTCTTATCCGTGTCCAGGAGTCCAAGCAAAATCAGTCTCACTCACTCACTTTGACCATTCTAGCCTTCAGCCTCTCCGGCAACAATAAACCCTCCTTCGTTAACAATGCCATTGCTGAATGCCGTTCTTCTGTTATGTGTATAAGAAGTTCTAACAAAGCCGTCTGATTTATTCAGTTTGTTTACAAACTTCTATTTGTACTACTATTACTACTATTACTAATACTATTACTACCATTACTACTACTACTATTACTACTACTATTACTACTATTACTAATACTACTATTACTACCACTACTACTACTACTATTACTACTACTACTACTATTACTATACTACTATTACTACTACTACTACTACTACTATTAGTACTATTACTACTGTTACTATTACTACTACTACTGCTACTACTACTACTATTACTATTACTACTATTACTAATACTACTACTGCTACTACTACTATTACTACTACTGTTACTACTATTACTACTACAATTACTATTACTATGACTACTATGACTACTATTACTACTACTACTATAACTATTACTATGACTACTATGACTACTATTACTACTACCACTACTATTATTATAACTACTATTACTACTACTATTAATACTATGACTATTACTATTACTACTTGTTTAGAACCTGAAAACATGAATATAAAAACAGCCTCATGCCGAACATTTTTACAGAGCCATCATCTGCCCATTGTGTTTGCACACAGAGAAATTTGTCTTCCACATTTAACCCACCTGCAAAGTAACCCCCCCCCCACAAACACACATATAGATATATATATATATATATATATATATATATATATATATATATATATATATATATATATATATATATATATATATATGTGTATGTGTGTGTGTGTGTGTGTGTGTGTATGTATGTGTATGTATCTATATGTATATATAATGTGTGTGTGTGTGTGTGTGTGTATGTGTGTGTGTGTGTATATATATACACACACACACACACACACACACACACACACACACACACACACACACACACAAGGGATGAGCACACTTGCCTGAAGCGTGTAGTAATAATAATATTAAATACATGGTAAGTCTCTGGCTCAGCTCCATACCGTTATTATTCTGTTGCCACTCCTTTGTTGGCAAATTCATCTCTATGTATCTCTTTTTACTTCTGGCACATGGTAGACATAAATTATTCAGCATTAGCTAGTAATAAGGTTTACTTAGCCTCCAGCTGCATCAACAACCATGATAGCAAAAGGCACATGAACACAACTGTCTTTTAACTTTTCAGATAGGTGTGAATTATGTGAAGTAGGGCATTTCCCAGGACAATAAAAAGTCTAAGCATGACTTAAAGAATTTGTGGCATGTTTCTTCGGTCATGTTGCTTCTCGCCCAGAGCAAAACCCTGCAATTGTGATGTTATCCCTGAAATGTTTTCATTAGAAGATGAAATGTGTGATAAGGTGTCATTAGGTTTCACAATACTGAGCAGTATTAATAGCTCTTCAGATGAATTTCTACTGCCTGTTGTTGATGGCTATTAAAATCTGTGGATTGCGGTAACAGAGCTGTCCCTGTAATATTTTCTGAATTGCTGTTTTCTTTAATCTCTGCAGGGTTTCCAGGTGCTGGTAGAGACCGAGTGGCTGGATTTTGGGCATAAGTTTGCAGACCGTTGTGGACACGGGGAGAACGCAGAGGATGTCAATGAGCGCTGTCCTGTTTTCTTGCAGTGGCTGGACTGTGTCCATCAGCTGCAGCGGCAGTTTCCCTGCTCATTTCAGTTCAACGAGGCCTTTCTGGTACCACACGCCCCCTATTGTTTCTATTGTGCACTGCAGTGTGTTTAAAGCCCAGTTAAATCTGCCCCTCTCTGCCAGTTCAGTGGAAGCTTTTGAACTGTAATACAGCTTGCAATCTCCCACCATATCTGCCTCTGTAATAGCATTGATTTATTAGCATATGATTTTCTGTGCGTGAGCTAGGAGGTTAATGTGTCCTGTCCATGTTTCCTGACAATGTATGATCTTGTTATTTAAAAAAAAAGAAACACAATTCTGTCTTTACTTTTTGAACTGTTGTCTTAATAGTTGTTTTGCACTGTGCAGGTGAAGCTGGTGCAGCACACCTACTCGTGTCTGTTTGGGACCTTCCTGTGTAACAGTGGGAAGGAGCGAGAGGAGCGTGGCGTGCTGGAGAACACCTGCTCCGTCTGGTCCCTTCTGCAGCCAGCCAACAGAGCCTTTCACAACATCCTCTACTCGCCACACTCCGAGACGGTACTTCTGTCTTTTGCTTTCTAATAGTTTGTCTTTCAAGGCTTTTGTTATATGACAGCACAACGTTCAGCATTTGACTCAGAAGTCAGAAAATGTTTGCCCAAATTGTCAGCTCCAAGTCTATCCCCAGCTCATGCCATGCATGAACAGTCACTATAATCAACTTTTTTTTTTTTTTTTTTTAACAACGTTGAGTAGCGTTCCAAGCCTGGCCTTACATAAGGAAACTTTCACACAAGGAGTTTCAGAAACATGTCTGTGTCCATATCCGTTACTTTATGCAATAAAACAGAATTAGTTTCACAGAACACATTCAGATAGGCTATTCCTGCAGTTAGAAAGAAGCTAGTGTTTCATATGCCATATCCTTCCATGTAGCTACACCCAGACTGACAAACGAGAACAATTGCCAGCACAATGCCACTACTTTTCTTTCTTTCAACCACTCCTCTCCATGCCTCATGTCCTCACTCCCTGTCCTGTCAGGTGCTTCATCCGGTATGCCACGTGCGTAACCTGATGCTGTGGAGTGCCGTCTACCTGCCTAACTCTGCTCCCTCTGCGCCTTGTGAGGAGTCCTCTTATGTTTCTCCTTTACTCTCACCTGAGGATACACCTCCGGGCAGGTAAGTAATGTGGCTAAAAACATGCATCAGAATGTGTTCATCAGTGCCTGTTGAGTTTTACACTGCGGAGCACAAGGTGCTCAGAACTGCCTTTACAAACCCCTGCACCAGGTTTCATACTGCACAGTGCCTAGAATTTAAATGTAGTTGTTGGAGTGTATATTTTGACATATCTGCTCTGGTAAATTGCATCAACAAATGCATATGCATTTAAAATAAATGTTAAAGTTGGACAGAATTCCACTCAGCATCTGAAAAATTGGTAGACGGACCTTCTTACCTGAGAAACAAATTCTCCCTAAAACCATCTATCAGAAACAACTACAGCTTTCCCAACAGTGAAACACGGGATAAGCCACAAGTGAGATCCCGCATTCATTCTTTGTCAATGATCTGTTAATGTTCAATACCTCAAAATTTGCTAGGGTGTAAAATGTTTCGTTGTTGGGGTCTGCAGTCGTTATGAACTGATACGATTGAATTCCACACAATCTAGCAGCCAGCTTCAACACCCTGTCACCTTTTCGGGTGAGCTGTCATGTTTGTAGTATCTCAATTCACACTTACATTCTTTCCTAAAATCTTGACTTTCCTGTCCTGTCTTGTGTCACATTCGGTGGGAACTAGCAAGCACCATAATCTGGTACGATGCTGCCACCTATATTTTAGGAGCACAGACCAACATAATTAAAAAAAAAATTTATTTTAGTTTTCTGTTGGACTGCTATGCTTGGTAGCTATCATCAAATGGGGAGTGGAAATGGTTGAGAACCCCTGCTCTGCAAACCCCTGTTCTCAGTATGCCATACTAAAAATTAAATATATTTGTACATATGTTGAGGGAGAAACATTCCAAAAGGTTAGCGTTAACGTTTTAAATTCTCCAATATGTTTAATTCAGCAGATAAACAGTAATCATACATTACAATGTGCACAAGTGTGTAGAGAACTTGTAACTTATTTTTAAATAGTAACAAACCAAGTGTTGCCAGCATTCTGTAAAGCTTATCCGTCTTCCCAACAAGAATAACATGGATAACACGATTGCAGGTCCAGATTCTGCATTCTTGAGAAATCAGCAGGACGTCAAGATGATGAATTTTCTTTTCTCTCCAGATTGCCAAAGACTCGTTCCTACGATAACTTGCTCACAGCCAGCGAGGAAACGAATTCCGCAGCTCCGAACCGGCGCTGCAGCGACCCCAACCTCAACGAGAAGTGGCAGGAACACCTTCGCTCAGTGGAGATCACTGTAGCGACGGTAGCTGAGGACAACCCTCAACAGCCAGACAGCTTGGTCAGTCATAACGCTGACCATGGTCAGATGGTCAACGGATTGGATGAGAGGCTGCGGGAGGAGGGATTACTCAATGGGGTGGAGCATAGCCAAGATGCAGAAATGGTAAATGGGAGTGTTTTAGCAAATGGGGGTGGAGCTGAGGAAGAAAGGGGCAGTGAAGTTACCCTTTCCATTGTTGGCTCCGCCTTTGAGGTTGCCCCACCCCCACCCTCAGAACTGCTCAAGATGGTGCCTGAACAGGATGGCAAGGACGCAGTGGATGCTCTTTGTGAAGAGCAGATCGAGGAAGCGCTGGAACTGTCCACTGAAGAGTCCTTCACCCCTATTGTTTCTTCGCCTACACACCTCAGCCACATCACTAACGGCCACGTCATTGTAAACGGAGTAGATGAATTATCCCCCACAAAGGAGCACCTTGGTACACTTAAGAGCCCCACCCTTCGCTCCCTCTCACAAAACGACTCTCAACTGGAGAGCTCCACAGAGACTTTAACTGAGGAGTGCCCACTCCCAGCACACACACCGCACACTCCCAGCCCACACAAACCCCTCCGCTCGCCTTCCCAGTGTGCCTTGCAGCCCCTATCCTTGCTGACCCATCATGACAGCTCTGTGTGTAACGGGGAAGCTCCTCGCATCAATGGCTGCGCTTCACTTAGTCGCCAGACGTCCACGACCAGTGGTGGGTCTCTCACATCCCCTCAGCAGAGAGGGCTAGGTGTCATGGGACGTCTAGACCAGGATGGGCTGAGCATGCACAGTGACGCCGTGCAGGCGCGCCTCAGGCAGATGGAGGCCGGCCACCAGCTACAGGTGGAGACGCTGAAAAGACAGGTGCAGGAATTGTGGAGCCGGCTACAAGTCAGTGGAGAGCTGGTAAGGAACATGCAGTTCTCTCTCATGTAAACAGACATGCACAGCGCAGTGCAGATGTTAGGACTCCCCCTGCATTTATTAAATATCCAGTCAAAAGAGCATTTCAGTTCAAGTGATGTAGGGATCCTGCGAATGCCCGATGTAACATGATATAGCATTGTCTATTAGAGAGCAGTGACATAACCTCTGTATATGAGTTCATAATAAGGTGCTATATAGTGGTCAGTTTCCATCACAATAGTTTCAGTCACCAATGTAACTTCTAGCACCTCCTAAAAAATGGACATTGAGCTTTGGGTGATGCTGGGGAATGGAATGCAGCCTGAATGGCGTATGGGTGCCATCTACAGGGCAGTGTGGGGAAAGTTTTAAGTTTTTTCCTATGCAAGTCTTTTCAGCAGAACTCAGAATATCGCTACTGTTGTACCAAAACCTTGTCTCTCTCTGTTTTCAGTTTTTGATAAAATTTGAAAGTACTTTTACATTGATTTAAATTGTACTTTTAAATTTGATGATTAATAAACCAATTAAAACATAATAAAGGTCACTAAAAATAAATAAAGCATTACTAAGCTTGTTAATGGGGGAAAAAGGCTGTACGATGGGGAAATATATATTATATGCGGGAAGGACTGAGTTATTATGATAGGATATATAACTCTTGCCTTCAGCCAGGAAATATTATTTTATTAGTCATCTATTTGGGTAAGGGAAAAAAAGAACACACCTCAGTCCTCTTGTGGGCTCCATACAGAAGCCCCAGCAACCAAATATATTGTAACCGTTACAGTATTTGGTATGTCCACACGGTGTGTTTATTACAAGCTTCCCTTCTTTTCAGGAGATTTAGGTTTAGTACTTTTCCACAGAAATCTAAAAATTCCAAAGGGGTTTTTTTTTATTTTTTTTTTTATAAAATGTCTGCACTTTCTGATAGTCACGAGCAAGGTGATGTTGCAAGTCTGGACTCTAGGATGCTCTTTTCTGTACATACATTTTTCCTTTCTTCCTCTTTCTGACCACATGACCTCTGAGGGCTGAATATATTGGTTGGCAGACTGTTCTGAATTAGCTGTTCAGTCGCCCTCTGAAGGACATTTTCAGACATCTGATGATGATTAACTGTAAACATGGCCAACCCCCTGCTGTTTTCTCTGCACCTTTTGATTATTATCTCTCGATTAACCCCTCTGCCCTCCGTTCATAACCATCTCTGCAGACGGCCGTGCCGGACCAGGAGAATAACGTGGAGGGTGTGTGTCTGTCTCGCTGCAGCACTGAGCTCTTCTCCGACAACAGCTGGGAACAGGAGGATCAGCATGACAAACAGGTGAAGGGAAAGGAGAAGCTGTTCATGTAACATCTCTTTAAGAATGACTCTCTTTATACTTCTTTTTGATCATTAAGACTTTTTGAACTTCTGGAATTCCATTTAGACACAAGTTTAAATGTCTTCATGTCAACAGGAATTGTGAATACGCATTTCCCCTCCGAACCATGACAATGCATTAACAAGTAAAAACAGTTGCGTCATATCTCCAAATAAAGCCTGGCAAACAGTGGTAAAATTTAAATGTCCTCAGTAAGGGCTGCTACAACAGTTTCTAGTGATGTTATTTCAACTGTGGATAAGTTACACAACAAATTACGTCAAAGCTGGTATGAGCACAACTCCCAGACGCCTCTAAACAGGTTTCTGTGCCCTCTCGGCTACATAAAATGTCAAATCCAAATATAAAATAAAGTGCATCAGACGAAATCACGCACTTAGATGAAGGGATGAATGTGCAGTAAAGAGAAAGTGATGGTGGGTTCCTTGTTTCTAGGTATCGAGATGGTATCCAGGTCACCTGCCAACCCACTGCTACGGGTGCGAGAGCAAGTTTTGGTTGGCTGCTAGAAAACATCACTGCAGGTGGGAATGTGCTCTCTCTCCTTTGTTCTTCTCTTCTGTCTGTCTCCTCAGTGTGCTGTTCAGCTAATCCCCAGTCCTCAAACACAGAGCCCCGTTCAGATACTCAGCAGTTAAAGAGGGTAGCGTAGGCCTGGATGGTCAAATGAGGTGTTCTTTTTCTGTCCACTCCAATTCCCTTTCTCTCTGACTTTTCATCCTGTCTTCTGTCTCCTCCCTTTTTCCCCACAGTGCCAGAGAACCTGTTGAGGAAGCCTGGTGAGACTCCCCTTTCCCCTCTTTGGTTTCACTTATCCATTATATCTATCCATCCGTCTGTTCTTTTCCATTTCAACCCTAGTATCTGTATGTCTACCATACACATTAACCAGCGTTAATAGCAGAGTGAGGAACAGTAGTGTAAACCACGCCTCCTCCGTAAAGGAAAGCTCTGGTCTGCTCAGTCTAATCTCTGTTTGCTGGTTGATCACCACAGACAGTCATTTCACTGTTTCCATGAGCGTCCCCTCAAAACCCACTTGAAAAGCACTTTTATGGGAGCCATTGGGCAGCTGCTGTATTCAGTCCAAGTTTACGCAAAACACACTTCTGAAAAACCCTTTCAGGAGATCTTCGATCAGAGCTGTAGGTTGCTGAATTAAGCTGTAAATCTATAGAACAGTTCAGTCTAAAATGAAAGGATGTGCAATACTTTGTTACCTGTGTAATGTGGGGGTGGATTTTATACAGGCTATGCCCGATAGCTACGGCTACTGGAGGAAGGGGAAAATGAAAGTAACCGTAACCAGCTGTACTTTTTACTAGCTTTGATAAATTCTTATCCTAAAGCTTGAATTGTTGTAGTGCAGTGATTTAAGTCCCTGCAACCAAAACAGTACGTGTGAGATTTTCTGTAAGGATCATAAGCGTGTCTGTTTGATGCTCTGTATTAATTTTATTTATTTATTTATTTATTTTTTTTGGAGGAGGAGCACCAGTTTATTGTATTTTCAGGTTTACATTGTCTTAACAGTTAATTATAGGATCCAGCAACTATTATACGTTAATTTAGGTTTTCAGTTCTTTTTTAAGCTGTCCTGCCGGTAATATCTCTTACTAATATACATGATGCAACAAGATAAATAAGTTTTTTTTCAGTCGCCAAACGACTGTGATTTCATTGTCGCAGACAAATTTCCATTGTCAGAATAAAACCACATAGGTCTTGCTAGAGTTGCAGCTCGCTCTCATCATCTCAGTCATTTGGTGTACGGTGGTCAGGATAGCTGTCCACGCCTTTAACCTGGGCTCATGAAAATAGTGACATGGACATGTCAGAGAGTGTCAGCCATTAGTCTTTTAAAAGTCGTCCAGTGTATGGTAGGCATGAGTCGTAGCCAGGTGACTTGTGATTCAGTTTTTGGCCATGGGTTAGACATGGGAATAAGACAGTTGAGATGATTGAATAGTTAAGAAGTCTGTAACGAGTGGAGCTCCATACTTTTCTATGGACAGGTACATGTTTTGATTTTCTGTAGTCACTGACAGTACAATACAGACGCAGTGGCTAGGAGGCTGGGTCGATAAACATCGGGCTGTTCCGGTGTATAAATGTGAAATAGAAATGGTTGGTTTCGTTAAGTTCAACGTACTAAAGCTACTGCCTCCTCACTCTCGCCCTTCTAGGAATTGTGGGAACGTGTTCTGTGCCAGCTGCTGTGACCAGAAGGTGGCGGTGGCGAATCAGCAGCTTTATGAGCCTAACCGTGGGTGCCAGGCCTGTTACAGTCACTTGCGGCCCTCTGCTGTACCCCCTGCGCTGCCCCCTGCTGACATGGAGCTGGAGAAACCCATAACTGCCAGTTCCAACTGAACACAGCCCTTTACAAGCTGACCACTCGGTCCTGTAGAAACCTTCTCCAAATCTATTTATATGCGAAACAGGATAAAGATCTTAGCTTCCGAAACCATTCGAACTGTCTCCTTTTAGAATGTTCCTTAGCCATACGGAATCAATTTAGGTGGTGGAGAACTTGGCTATGAATGAGGTAATAAGTTCAAATTCTATAACCAGGCATCAAATATTTACCATAATTTATTATTATCACTATTATTATTAATAATGATAATTAAAGGATCCCATTTTAGAGGTCTTGAATTCCTGATAAGTGGATTCTGGATTTTATTTTTATTTTTTTCAAGCCGCAGCCATGGAACTATGCACAAGGCTGCATATGGAACTGTAGGCTTTTACTCAGCTGTGCTCATGTGAATAGGAAATGTCTGTATATAAAGCCCCCTGTACAGCCAATGGAAAGAGCAATGTATATTATAAAGCTTGAGTTGAATGATGATGATAGGCTTCAGATATGGAAGCCTTTCCAGAGTTTCCAGAAGGTTTTCTCAAGTGACGAGTGTTTTCGCTAGATTGCTGGATGGATAGGAAGCCTGGCCACTTGGACTCACAGTGAGACAAACAGGAGCAGATCCCTTGTATGGCTCGCTAACGTCTCAAATGTGTTTCGCGTTGCTTCGCTGCCTGTAGGATGCAAGCTGTGTATGTGCGTGTTTGTTGGTGAAGGCTCATCACACTCTTCCTTCTGTTTCCTTCTGTGCTACTGCTGCTGCTGATGCTTTCGGAGCCTGTGGAGCTCTGAAACATTTGAGTGAATGAAATAAAAAAGCACAACACACTGCCAAGCCAAAGCTTGTGGTCTCTGAGCATGCTTTAGTGGTCAAGTAAGATTGGTGAGGCTGTGCAGAAAATCCATCTGGCTGTCAGGTCGTTTGTATGTACTTGTTTTAGAGCCGAGCCAGACTGGGAAACACAAAGAGCAGGAAGTTCGATTTTAGAGAAGAAGGTGCAGCATGTATTCATAGCAAGATATTTAGAATTGTGTGTGGCATCGAGCACCGCACTGCCACTCACTTTAACATTGTTGTTGTGTGTTGCATCACGAGGAACAAAAAAACAACAACCCACTTTAAATCCAGTTTCAGCATCCAGAGCCTCCAGACTGAAATCTGTACAGTTCCATAGGGAATCTCCTCCAAAATCGGATTTCATGTTTAGCTTTGCTGTCCAGGCTATCAAAAATCGAAATAATCTGGATACATTTATTTAGCTGACGCTCTTATCCAGAGCGACTTGCCAGTACATTCGTATTACAGGTAGGCCAATGTACTGTTAGGAGTCTTGCCCAGGGGGGCTCCTATTAGCATATGTTACCTAAACTGGCAATCAAAACCCCTTCTCCCACATGGGGTAGCAGCACACTGGCGTGTAGTGGTGTTATACACTGAGCCACACCAACCACCATCCTACATTCATCATATTTGGGCTGACAGTCTGAACAAGGCACTAAATACCATGGGCTGCGTAAAACACTTTTTAACATGATTCATTAAGCTGCCTTTCTAACGGTACACGCTGTTCATCAGCCAGTGATGTGTGTTCTGCTTAGAAATTCATTACTTATCAGCATTTAGATCACTTATCACCTAAACTGCCTGTCCTTCTGGGTCATAGGGGGTGCTGGAGCCTATCCCAGCGCTCACTGTACAGGCAGGAAACACCCTGGACAGCTCACAAGCCCATCAAATAGGCAGTTACACAGACACACACACACACATTTACACCTGGGGCAACCAAATACCTACGATTTGCCTGACTTCTACTTACTTTGGATGATGGGAAGAAACCGGAGCATTCAAAAGAAACTGAGGAGAAACCTTGGTTGCCTTGTTAGGGATATTATGTCATATTGCCTGCCTCTACGAAAAACTGTTACCTACAATAACAAAGAGAAATGCAGATAAAATTCAGGCTTCACGATGTAAGAGATGCAATGTCTGTATTTTGGTTCAGTGTTATGGGATTTATAAAGGCTACTGACATGAGGGGTACAGGGAAAAAATAACTCACTGATCTGGTGAAGTCCTTTAAAAGACGTTTGAAGAAGAGCACTGCTCTCCTCACCTCACAGCTAATAAGACACCTTGAAGGACAAATGACAGACAAGAAACTACAAAGAAAGATAGAGCTTCTTTTATTAGTAGGTATAGTTAATGTGATTTGACATAAAAAAAAAGTAAAGTAAAAACTACAAGGAAAGCTAGTTCTCTCGGCAGCAGTTCTCAGACATCAGCGTTAGGAGCACGATGGAGTGCAATTAACGAGAAAACGAAAACGAAGAGGCAGAAACGTAACGAACAACTGCTATGGTTGGTTTCCGCACATAGTTTTACATGCTACAGAGTGAGACTGCACTGCACGAATGGCTATCTTAGTGTTTCATGTTTGACCCAGCACTGTTTGAACGGTACAACTAAGAAGTCACTATGGATAATCTGCTCGTTTGCAGGCCACTCGTTGAACATGGCACTTCAGTATACCATTCATTCGAATAGAAATACTATTCTGTTCATATTTCTGCTAGTTCATTCACTCGAATCCTGAGGGTCAAAGGTCACGCTGGCATAAGTAATAAGCCGGGGACCGTCCAAACACGATGGGCAGCTTAAGAGACCGCTGCCACTCGTTACGTTTTCCTGTGCTGCATATATATATGTATATCTACACACACACATATATATACATATATATATATAAAGGCAAACAATCCTTGTCGTAATGCTTAGTTGTCTTCTGGAGGTCCAAAAAAAACCTGGTACGCCCTCTGTAGATACATATCTTACAACTTGGATGGAGCTTAAATGGTAGCAAAACACGGTAGAAATGTTCAAGTAGTACAATTCTGTAGCCAATACGTAAATTTGCTTTGATGAGATGATCACATACACCGGCCGGGTTTCGAGCAAAAATGTTGCACTCTGAAGCATAATACGCATGGACGTCGTACGTGGTCCGCATATTTAGTTTAGACATTCAAGAAGGCGTGTTTACAAACGAGCGTCTCGCTTTTCTTCGTTAACAAAAATAGACATGGCTTAACCAGCCTTAGTATTCCCTTTTACAGTGTTAAAAAAAAAGAATAAAAGAAAAGAAAAGAAAGAACAGCTTATATATACAAGTGTCAAATGACATCCTGAAGTATTACAAAGTCCCTGTTCCCTCTTAGGGGCTTGCAGGCTCTGCCGGACACTGTGGGTAGTGCAGTGAAAGAAAGGGATCAAGACAGAGACATCAGAAACTGTGCAGAACCAGGTTCCCCAAAAGCACTGCAGTGTGAACATCATCTTCAAGATTAGAGAGAGCCTACAGGGTGAAACTCGCTCTAGTACTTCAAGATAATCTTGGGTGGTCTGTGCTTTCAGGAAACCCGCTTCGAGTTTGCAGAACAGACAGAAGACAAAGGACAGAAAAAACAGACGGACGGAAAAGAAAAGTAAAGGGGCGTGTATGTGATACTTGATAGATTTGGGAAAACTGCATTACATCCAGCATCCATATGAATCATTCATCAACCACGTTCAATCGTGTAACCGAGCAACCTGTCCCTGGTAATTTAGTGATGTTAGTATTACTACGTACTGCGGCCTGGTGGGGCTAATCCTTCAGTAGTAATTAGTGGTGTTCTTTCAGTAAGGCCTTCTACAGTGAGATATTGTGCTGTGGCTGCTATGCTGTGCAGGGATTTCACCAGTTGCCTCTGCTCTACCAATGGGCCAGGTCCTGACTTACTACATCCTTCTTAAAGGTAAGATACATTAAATGGGTGGGCTGCGATCCTCTCTTCTGATTGGTGCAGGGCTCATGCCACTCACACAGATGATTGATCCCATACCTATGCGGAAACACAGAGACACAAACTTGAGTCCTTACAGTAGCAGGTAATAAGATCAAGATGTAACACAGGTCATCCAGAGTGCTTTGGTGTGAAATATTATGTTCTAGAGAAACTCAGGACTGGTTACAGTGACGGTGATAAACTATTAAAAGCTACTACGTGTCATGGTTTAAAAATATGCCGCTGTGATGCCTGATACTTTGTTTTACACTCCATTTTAGTCTTTAGGCGTAATAGTTTCACAATCCCTTCAGCCAATCCTTGTAGTCAACAATGTAGCCAAACACACAAATACACGACATGGCCAGATGTGTATGGACACCCCTCCCCAGTTATTCAAGTTCACATGTGTCAGTCACCCCTAGTGCTGGACTCCAGCTGGGTGGTGCTCTGTAGCTAAAAGCAGAGAGGTACATACAGGACCCGAAAACATTTGGAGACTCTCTTATCATCTTTAACATTACATATAAAACTCCAAAGATGCATTAAGCCTTGTATCAAGCACTCTGAATGACCATTTCCATCTCAATAATTGGCTTATGCAGATATTCTGGAACCATGGTGGAAGTTAGGATGAAAGCTATTAGAGCAGCAGTCCCCAGGATGAAAACAGGACACTAAACTGAATGGCATGATCTTGTATGTTGTTATTTGCTGTTATACATTAGTATGTTGTTGTCCTGTTTGTGTGTCACCCCTCGTTTTTATGCAACGAGGCTGTGAAGTCCATTTAACATCCATATATATATAATTATCATCTATATATATGGGATAAATGAGGCTGACAGACGTCTAGACAGCTACACATTTGCCTGCACGTTTACTTCATCATCCAGCCTGTTATAATAATGTTCTTCTTATTTTTACAATTATGCAAACAATCTCAGTCCTGTCTGTTATGTGATAGACTTGCTTACTATTATAGTTCATAATAATGTTTACAAAACGGGTCAAACTAGTGAACTTTTTCCAGGATATGGGGCTTTACTTAGCCTATTACTGTCCCAATAGATTCAGGCACACATATGTGTGAGGTACTGAGGTAGCAAAATGTAACTGTCATACAGTAGGCTCATTTCCACAGAAATGGAAATATATAAAAACCCTTTTCATGATTAAACTGATTAAGAAAGTCCATTTAATAACAAATTTACAGATATGAAACCCGATTTAAGCTAGCCTCCTACCTTGTTAACCCCATTGATAGGCGTGCGTGCTGAGCCTGTATGAAGCCTCTGGCGAGGCTCTTCGAATGCCCGGCCAGGTGACCTCTCTCTCCGCAAGTCCATCACCCTGCCAGGTGAGCGGTCCAGACGGTGGTCCATGGCTCGGCCGGGTGATCTCTCCAGCCTCTGCTCCACCAGCCGGCCAGGAGACTTCTCCCTCTCCAGTGGGCGTGAGGGAGACTTGTCTCTGCGGAACTCTGTGCGGGCTTCGCGGTAGCGGTGGGGCGTTCCAGGCTGGTGCAGGCTCTCCTGTGACGCAGGACCAGCTGCCAGCCGTTTAGAAATGTGCTCATTGTAGGAAGGAGGACCACGTTTGTTAGGGCTGTTGGGGGAGACACAAGACAGCCCACTAAGTAGGAGGGTCAAAAACATAACACACAATGACAAGTGCTGCTCAGAAGTCAGAGACCACAGTTCATTTATTTAATTATATTTAGTTATAAACGGCACTCCTTTTTAAAATTCCCAATAATTAAATTAATATTCCAGTCTTATCGGATATTGGAATAACCACACCCATGCCTAGATTAAATGAAGTGTTCGTTAATGAAAGATGTGCTTGTGAGTAAGAGTTTAACAGTAAAATGCTTCAGTGGATGCCATTTCCCATCATCCCCTTTGTGCAAATATTAGTAGCCCCATTTAGTGTCACAGCACAACAACCCAAATCAGAAAACCGGCAATCACTTACCCTTTCAGCAACAAAGAGATCCTAAAATATTAGTCCAGTGCAACTTGAGATATGTTCAAATCATTAGCAAGCTAATAATAAAAATAATAATAATAATAACAACCAGCTAATTTCCAGAGTAACCACCATGCGCAGCACAAACAACAGCTAGATGGGCTGGGAGTGACTCAATATGGTCCTGGTATGTTAAACAGGTATCTAGAGCCATGCTGGCTGCAGTGCATCCCACACCTGCCAGAGGGTGCATGGGGGAGGATGTACAGAGTGAACACGACGATCGAGGTGGGCCCACAGATGCTCAACTGGCTTGAAGTCTGGGGAATTAAGGGGCCACAGTAATACTTGGAAGTCTTGGTCATGCCCTTCCAGCCAATGTCAGACATTTCCAGCCATATGACATGTTGTCTTGGCTAGCTGGAAGATCTCATCCACCCCAGGGAAGACAATCAGCATGTATGGGCGTGCGTTATCTGCAAGCATGGATCCATACCAGAGTGCCTTCCACATGAATAAGTGGGGCCAAAGAATATCACTAAAACTTCCCTCATAAGGAAGCTCTGTGCTGCTGCCGTCAAAGGTAGGCTCTAATAACTTGATTGTGTATATAGAATGTTCTGTTCACAGAGCACAAATATAATAATCATAATAATCAAATAACCTGAAAACAAAAAATCCTGTCCATGGATATAGAGTTTTTATCACCTCATTTCTTGAAACATGGAATAAAACATCCAGAAACACCTTTCAATAAATCCCAGACACTAATAACAGACGACACTACCAACAGGTGGCAGCACTGATAAACCACATAGCATCCTTAACACCCACACTTTATTCGACACATATCACTTAGTCACAGCTAATCATGTGTATGACGGCAGATAAATGATTTTTAGAAATGAGTAATCCCCTCCTCACTCCTTGGAGCAAATAAAAAAAGCGGTCTTCCTCCTGTAAAGAACAGGATGTAATGTGAGTGTCACATATCACAGTCACCATCTATTACACCCACAGTGCTGGTCACAGAGAAGCGAACCGCGCTTCTGTATTTAAACTTCACAGCTTCACCCACACTAGCATTAAGCTGATGTGCCTAGCGCATCTTACACAAAGTGACCCAACAAGAGCTCTCGGTACAAACGGTCAATTGATACCTTCCTTCACCGTGACTGATTTTAATCAGTTACAGCCACAAAAGGTTACAAAGCAGCTTAGAGCGAAGAGGATACGCCAGCTAAAATTAAAACCGGAACTAAATGTAACCATCTGCTTTAAACAAGCCCACTGTCCACCTGCAGCAGTGCCATGATACAGTCTCTAGAGTGAGATTTTATTATTTAAACGCCAAGAAACTCCCCGTCCGACTACGTATGTTTAAGGGTGGAGGATCTTTTGAAAAGCTCCAACTGCTTTGGGGCTGATAACTGAAAGCAGCTGGCTAATGCAGAATATCATCTTTGTGTATTAGCCTCTTTGTCAGCAGCTAGACTAGCAGTCAGAATTCCCAATAGTAGCTGTGAATTTTGTGTCATGTATGCCAGGTATTGTAGTTCAAGAACACTGACTGGTAAAAGAATGGAAAATCAGGAATTGTGTCAAACCGTGGGGGCTGAGGAATTAACATGATAAATAACAAATCAAAGTTGTAGGCCAGAATGTCTAAAGATTAGACTGCTGGGGCCAACACAAACACTATTCCCTCAATGTATTTCAGTTTTCTAGCTGTGTCTGACTAGAAAACATGCATGAAAATAAGCCCTCAGATTAAAAATGTTTAAACTTTTTGTTTTATTTTGCCTTAACCAAGAGGTACCGGGAGCATGTGAATACGCTGTGTCGGGCCCACTGTGTAGTAGCAGCTGACCTGCGGGTGGAGCCGTTTCTCTGTGGCTCAGAAGTGGAACCTTCCTGCACCAGGTTGCCCTTGCAGCAAATGACCCTCAACTTATTTTGGTAGGACGAAGCCAGGTAGACTGCGCCGGATGAAATGGCAGGACCCAGGTACCTCGGGTTAGGGATGTCCAGGTGGGCGTAGGAGTGAGGTCTACACAAACACATAGAAAGGTGTTAGGTGTTTTGTTATACACAGCAGTAAGGCAGTATACAATATAAAAAACTATGTCAAAATATCTCTGTGTCTTACCCTAGAGCGGAGTGACTTTGAACCTCAATCACATCCAAAGAGTTGAAGTAGGTCACAAAGAGGTAGGGCTCTCTGTAGGCTAAAGGGAAAGAAGCCATTTCAACATACATTCAGACAGATTGTCCCAAAACTGTCAAATGTCAGATCCTGAGAAATACCCAAAGCATACAAACGGTTATGCAGCACACTGTGAATAAGTAAACAAAGTCTATTGAAGAAGTAAAGGTACCACTTTAGAATAAGGCTGCCTTTATAAAGGATTCATAAATGGTTTAAAAATAGGTTATTATCATTTATTAGTTAGGTCATAAACACTTTACAAAGTATTAATAAGCAGTTATAACATGTTAAGGAAAGGGGGAACAGATGAGAGCCTCGATCAGATGTATATGAATATGTACTGATGCTGACAGGGTTTATGAGGACTCATGGAAATGCTGAAGTATGATCAGTAAACATCAAAAGCTGAGATTTAGCAGTATAAAAATGTGAGGTCACTGCTGTAACTGCTTATGAATGATTTTACGGTGTTTATGACCTGATTAATAACCATTAGTAAACTCTTTTTAAACCATTCATAAACTCTTTATGAAGGTAGCCTTATTCTAAAGTGATACTGCAGTAAATAATCTAAGGAGAAAGCACAAAGATGGCCAAGTGTAAAGTGTGTGATTCTAGGGCAAGCTGGACAGTAAAACAACGACATACCAAAAGACAGAGGCAGTCTGCTCCATTTGATATCATCACTGCGGCTCCTGCGACCGTACGCGTCCACAAACACTCCAAACTCTGGTAAGACATTACAGAGGAATTTCACTGAATTTTGTATTACTGTGTAAAGGTTTCTGTACAGACTGGGTAATGCAAACAATAAGGTGTAAATAAATGCATGTCTTTAAGCCCCGCCTCCTGACGAGTCTAGTTTGCCCGCTTTGAACTGACTGGTCAATCACCAGAGCAGCACCTTATTTCAAGTTCTACCCCGACACTGCTGTGGCTGTCCTTACAGTGGCGTCCGTTCTGATACCTCAGTCAATTCTCAAAGTCAGGTAGACCTGATTCACCTGCAAGCTAGACATTTCAGAGTGGTCCGTTTTTACAGCTTTAGCTCTCGGTGTGTTGTGTGAGGGTGTTCCATGCTTGGCGGTAGGCGGCTAATAAGGATTGTGCTATGAGATGATGTCACCTTGTTACAGAGAAAAGGACTGGAATTCCATATACCTATATAATAATCACCTATATTCAAAAATCACCGTTTTCAATAAAATAAGTCCCATTTAGCAGATAAATGCATACAATTATTGTATTAAGTTTGAAAAAAAAAAATTACATACAAAAATGTATACATGATT
The DNA here is from genome assembly GCA_024036415.1 of Prochilodus magdalenae. Taxonomy (NCBI): domain Eukaryota; kingdom Metazoa; phylum Chordata; class Actinopteri; order Characiformes; family Prochilodontidae; genus Prochilodus; species Prochilodus magdalenae. The sequence goes on from JAMWET010006600.1 coordinate 1,012,654, forward strand.
GGTGTGGCGGAACGGATAACACCACTTGTCACTGAGCTACTACACCATGTGGGAGACTGGGTTTCGATTCCTCGTCTGGGTGATTATGCTGTGCTACACCAATAAGGCAAGACTCCTAACACTACAATGGCCTAGCTGTGATATGATTAACTTGTAAGTCGCTCTGGATAAAAGCATCAGCTAAATGCCACAAATGTAAGCTGTTTATCACATCAATAAAATGAATAATTAGACTCTATCATATTTCAAAAGAATCTCAAGGCAACATGCAAAAAAAATGAAAAGAGATATCATTACAATACATCATTTATCACATTTCTTAAAGTATTAACAAAAAACAACAACTTTAAAATGCCTTGATGTTCAACTTGTAATAGTTAAATTCACATTGCACAAGTTCTTGTTGTTTATAAAATACCTGAAATGAACTATAAGGCAAGAGATTGTAAAGCTTTGAACAGCAGTGTCCAAACCCAGACCCAAAAAAGAGGAACACAGTTTATGTACCATGAAAACAGAGCAGGTACTCGTCTTTCTGTGGGGCAGAGGAGACCTGGATGATCGAGATGGGGAAGCTGTGGGAGGAGGCAGCGAACACTGCTGAGGCCAGCGTCACATCGTTCTTGTCCAGGAACTCTGCACGTACACACACACACACACACACACACACACACACACACACCAATCAATACAGTCACTAAACTAGACAAGACGTGACAAACTCAATCCACTCAGGTGTGAAGACGGTCTATGTGCGAGTGAGAATGACACTGTTCGTCTTACCCTCCAGCACATACTGCTTCATCTCGATCTCGTAGAACTTGTTGGTGCCGATGATGATGCTGTAGCCTGTGAAGTGAATACAGCTGCAGGGCTCTGAGGTCTCTATCTCTTTCCTGATGCAGAACTTGCTGAGGCTTTCGTTGTAGCGCAGGATAGTGATCTTATTGGGCATTGCAGCACAGATGCACAACCCATTTTCTATCTGCAGAATTGCACACAAACAACCAGAATATTAAATTAACTAGTGAAAATCACCAAGGCTTATAAAATAAGACAGGAATGTAATGCAAAGGAAACCTCATGATTTCTGCGACCTAATGAAAACAAGTTTGTAAATGACTAAAGGCCTTCTGGAAGCCCTGAACATGCCACTGCCTGTGATTACAAGGAGCAGAATTATCAGTGAGTTGTGAGATGTGAGTATAAAACAGAAGCAGCACAGCAGCTCTATACCAGCCTCACACAGTGAACCTGCTACTAGCTAAAATATGTTTCGAGCTTCAAGTAAACATCAAAGGTTTTCAGCACCCAGTTGAATTTATCCCATGAATTTATGTTTAATAACAAGGTGTACCTAATAAAGTGGCCGGGGTGTGAACCAGCTGGAGTGTCTGGAGGTAGCACACATTTATGAACTGCTTTTAATACACAGTACAAACATAGTGTTTTAAAATGATGATAGAAAAGGTATTTAATGTCCTACGCTGAGAAATCATGTTCCTGTGCTCGCCATAATGAATGTGTTTCTGGAATTACTCGTTAGCCTTGGCTTTGTAACTATGGTATGGTACAATGGAGTCATTTCATGCTGTATGGCACCACCTGTTACTTGTTTCAAGCTCTGAGCTCTTGTGAAAGGGCATTTTCAACAGCAGGTCAGGGACAGATCAGTCTGTCAGTCAGTCATTGTCAATGGAGGGGTTTAGCCAGAGGCGTTAAAATCAAACTATTGAAAGGAATAATATGTAAAATGAACCAAATATCGTAGCCTCATCTGATGATACAAGGAACGTGTAGTCACATAAATCATTTATATCACTGTACACACACACACACACACACACACACACACACACACACACACACACACACACACACACACACACACACACACACACACACACACACTCATCATGCTTTACTGTTAAAACATTATTTTGCTGCTTATGTGATGCAGAACCTCAGTCGGCATCTTAAGACTGTGTAGGAAGTTCGGGTGTGTACCTTGCCAGAGGCAAAGAGGTGGCATCCCTTCACTGTCTCAAAGATATAGGGGCTAAGCTCAGGCTGGGCAGGAAGGTGAGACTGAGACAGAGACTGCTTCACTCTTTTAATCTCCACCAGACACAGAGCTCGCTCCTCTCCTACACAACACACACAAACACAGAAAAAGATCAAAGCGCTGTCAGTTATGAACATTTAAAGACTCGACGGTTTTATAGTTACAGCAAGCAGTTACACAAAAACACCAAAGTGCTGTCAGTTGTATCAGTTTAATACTCAGAAGGCATCTCTTGATAATATCTGTAAGAGGGTCCCGACCTTTTTTCCACAGTGTAACATTTTCTTCAGGTTAAAAATATTTATTTATATTTACACGCACCATTAATAATTTTACACATTAAGAAAATTTTCTGCATTTCTTAAGTTGGGCGTACTCTACACAACTTTTAAACCCACCACCAGAAACTGAACATCACAAACTTAACATCAGTCTTTTTGCCGTAAAGGCACACCCCAGATCTGGTTCAGAAGGGCTAAAGAGTGACTCATGTCTCCTCTTACACTACCAGATGCCTAATGGGTCATTCCCAATCAAGTATCTGGAAAATCAGTATTTAAATAAAAATGGTTTAGTGTTGCTTGCATGCACTCACCAAAATCATTTTCTCTGTGTCTGATTAGGTATATGTCTAACAGCACCACTCCTGCAACCCTCCTGTAGCCACATCCCCAAGGGGGTCCTGAGCCCAGGTTAAGAATCCCTAATCTAAAGATCGGTATTAGAATCGATCAAGGAATACCGTATTCAGTCATACTGTATTCTGTGTGAGAGTAAAAGTGGACAATGAAATCAGCTGTGAGTGCTAATGTTGCCCCATAGACTGGTTAACGTAACAGACAAAGGGGCTAGCTGGAACAGGAGCTAAATAGTCTAGTTAACATGGATGTAGGATGTAAAATATAATAAACTATATACAAGTTTATGTTGCTGGATCAAGACAAGCTTTCCAACCTAAATACAGTGACTAAATGATGTGCAAGGACATGGACTTCCATTGTTTACGTTAGGAGGACAAAGCTGCTCTATTTCAGTCACCAGTTAACACTCAACACAATGATCCTTTAAAAACGACTGAAGACACTATTTAAAAAGCATCAAGCCAAAACGTGTCACACTGTATGCACACAATAAAAACAACTGCTGTAGACCTAATTGGTTTCCTAGCATATTATAGCTAACCGAGTTGGTATTATTAACTGGTGTTCACTGTGTTAATGCACAACGTATAATGGGACTGACCCGTGATCATGAGCAGTTTGTCGAGCTCTTTGAGAATCTGGATCTGAAAGACGGAGGTGAGGCCTGGGATGTGAGTCAGAGAGTTCTTTATCACATTCAGAGCGTACAGACCTTCCTCCGAACCCACCATTACAATCTGAAACACACACACGCAACGTTAAGTCACATTTTCTCACCATCATTTACATAATTGACTCACTGACTCAATTACATTTCTTTATACAGTATGTTACATTGTGCAGAAGTGTGCCCGCTGTAGGATGTGATCTTAACGTCTGCATACTGTATATTATTTCAAAACCTTTAAAATGCACCCTGAGCCCTGTGCTGTGAGACCTGTTCAGGAAGAAATTAGGTATTCATGCTTATCAAATACCTGATCTGTCAGAGGTAAGGTACAGTTGATATCCAAACGGTCATCACCCTCCAGCTTTAGCAAAGAGTTCCCCAATAGCTTCTGCATTTTTGAGAGAGAAAGAGAATGGAAAGAGAGAAACAGGCAAAGAAGAAAGAGAGGGGGGGGAGAGGAAGAGAGAAGGGAAGGGAGAGCGAGGCGGGGGGAGAGAAAGAGAGACAGACAGAGAGGGGGAGAGAAAGAGAGAGAGAGAGAGAGAGAGAGAGAGAGAGAGAGAGAGAGAGAGGGAGTGGGGGAGGGAGGGAGGGAGGGAGGGAGGGAGGAAGGGAGGGAGGGAGGGAGGGAGAGAGAGGGAGGGAGGGATGGAGGGAGAGAGAGGGAGGGAGGGAGGGAGGGAGGGAGAGAAAGAGAGAGAGAGAGAGAGGGAGGGAGGGAGGGAGGGAGAGAGAGGGAGGAAGAGGGAGAGGGAGAGGGAGAGGGTGAGGGAGAGAGAGAGAGAGAGAGAGAGAGAGAGGGAGAGGGAGAGGGAGAGGGAGAGGGTGAGGGTGAGGGAGAGAGAGAGAGGGTGTGGGAGAGAGAGAGGGTGAGAGAGAGGGGGGGGAGAGGGAGAGGGAGAGAGAGAGGGTGAGGGAGAGAGAGAGGGTGAGAGGGTGAGAGAGAGAGATAGATAGAGAGAGAGAGAGAGAGAGAGAGAGAGAGAGAGAGAGAGAGAGAGAGAGAGAGAGAGAGAGAGATGTTATGTAAATCATGTAAAATAAATGATACACTAACACGGTATAACACAGCACAGTAATCTACCCCGGTAAGTGAAATATATCACCACCAGCCACTACAGTATGTACACCTCTTTGGATCTACATTCTGCCCATTTTACCTGAAACTTACTACACAGATCCACTTTGTTGTTCTACAGTTACAGACTGAAGTCCACCTGTAGATGCATTGCTGGGAATAATTCACCACCCAAGTAATACCTGCTCTGTGGTGGTCCTGAACATTAACGAATGAGGTAAAGGTGTTCAGTGGTAGGTGGGGCAAATACAATAGGTGTAAATACAAGGAGGTGTACTTAATGAAGAAACTATGAACATAGGCAGAGAGGCACGCAAAGCATCGTAAACAAGGCACACAAATGAGGAAAGTATCTCTGATATAAACCTATGAGCAAAGATCCTGTTGCTGAAGAAGAGAGAGCTCCAACACCACTTACACAAGCCAAGCCTGATTTAGATTTCATTTAGAAACAGCTCTGTAAGCTTATAAAGATTATATTTTGGACGTTTTCCACTGTTTCTTAGTGCTTAGTATGTGGGTTATAAAATACAGCATTATCAGTTTATTAGCATAACTGTGTGGACTTGACTCTGACTTTCTGAGTACATTACTAAAAAGGGTCACAGTGGTTTCCCCTGTACAATACACATACGCAGATTTCCACAGAAAAACTTGGAAGTGAAGAAATGAGTGATACAATGACAAGCAAGATTATCCCACTACCTTTTCAGACAAATAATAATTAATTAATTAATAAATAAATATATTATAAGTAATTAATTTTTGTGAGTAACTGCCCCAACACTGCTAGTATATGTGTTTAGCTGTGGATCAGCTATCCAGTACAACATATACACAAAACCAGCATCTAGCTTTAGTTCATAAGTAACCGTGGCTGAAGAGAAAATGGAGTTAGCTTCATTCAAGTCATGTAAGGGGACGATGAAGGGTCGGCTTCATGGGCTGCAGATGCAGACAAAACACATACATGCACATAACGTTCAAGGAGGCACATGAACAAGGACACATGCAGAGCCACACGCACTAGAGCAGATTCAAACTTGTGCTTTCATAGTTCTGCAAGTCTGTGACAGTTCACTACTCGAGAGTGTGAAGATGTTTTCGAAATATGTGTATGTGTGTGTGTGTGTGTGTGTGTGTGTGTGTCCGTATATGTCAGAAATGGCACAATACCAGATTTTCATAATACATAATATCACACCATGTGAGCATGTGCTATTTAAAAATAGATTTTAACTGGACTGGATCAGATTCATATACTTAGCATTTTCTGCTGACATTAGCTTGCTACTGATACCCACCGAACAGGTCTTAACAATTTGGACCATCAGTAATATGTGTAAGTGTTTGTGTGTCCATGTAGGAGGAAACAAGCAGGAAAGGATCCAAGCAGCAGGCAAACTCAGCTGGAGGCCTGAAATAGGTTTACCTGCACCAGTGGTGAGAGATTCTTCTGTCGTTTAGCTACACCTGCCTATAGTATTCATCAAACAACACATGGACACAGAGGATTACAGATTAGATTTGATTAAGAGCACACAGACGGAAGACAGACTTTAGGTTACAGATAGAAAAAAGGGCAGAAAAGGACTGAATTAGAGAAGAATATTAGAGACAGAAAACAGACCAATTTCAGTGGTGTGATCAGAAACAATCCCAATGTCAACGTTACATTCATAAAAATCCTAATGTACACACACACGCGCACGCACACCCACACAGGAGCTATAACTGGCTTATTAATACTTATGTATACTCTGTAAGAAGTACACTGAGGCCCTTACACAGTCATTCTGACAGTCTGCATTATTTTACAAGACTAACAGTGGAGCAATGTACCGTGTAGTCATATGCAAAATTTTGTTCCCCTGGAAAAATGACATGTTTTGTTAATGTTGTATGGGGTAATAAGTTCACACTCACTGCTGAGTAGGGCTGGAGGATTTGGAGAAATTATCTAATTGTGTGTGTGTGTTTTTTTATTATTATTATTATTTTATTCCTTTTAATTATTTTCTTTATAATTAATACTCTATTAGAATTCATAGCTTTAATAATTTGAGCACCTCCATTTTTGGGCCATATTTATTTAATGTTATCTAAACTTATTAAGATCATTTTCATATAAATACAATAATGCTGGATAGAATTAAAACTGCAGCTCTTGTCATTTAAATATTACTCACTTTGAATATTCATGCGATTTCTCCACATTTTTTTAGTGCTCCTTTACATATCTTCATTTTTATTTTTGAGTTCGTTATTGTTAATTTCACCTACTAAATCCTGATGCACAAACAAATCTCAGAATGATGGCTGCACCTAGAAATATTAAATGCTTGCTTGATTTGTAGGGAATAATTAATTTAAAAAATAATAAATTGTAAGTTCCAGCGCTAAAGTCGCGCATAGTTGTTTACTCACCGCATCTGATTCAGTTTTGTCTCGAGTGCCCCTGCTGCCAGCCACCACCGACTCCAGAACAGCCACCCAGCGCTGCTTATCTGGGAAACTGGGGGCCATGAAGTAGAGAGACTGACCAGGCCAACACGTAGTGTGAGGATGAGACTCCAGCTTCAGCACATACGGGATATCTGCACACATAGACACTTTTATATTGCTACAGTTTTAAAGAATTTGATGAAGTGATTTTCTTGCCAAACGTTTAGCCCAAATGTGCCTGGTCAGCCCAAAAATGCTTAATGTCTGCTGAAGTTTGATTCCCTAGTTTTTGCAGTTGAGCTTATGTTATGTAAGGTTATGTAGCTAAAACCATTCTAGCTTATACCACACCCCATCCCTTACAGCCAATTACACCAATATACAAATGGATGGAGTATACTATACCCGTCCATTTGTATCTTTAAGCAGTACTTTAAATAAATAAGCTTATTCATAAGCAGTGAAAGGGTCTTTGCAGAACGACTGAGCACCCAAAACTGTGTTCCATTCAAACATTAGCAACGTCACTCAGCCCACAAGCTCAGCTGCGTCCACTGCACTGCTGGACTCTAACCTGACTTGGCAGTGTTGATGAGCTCTGAAGCTCCAACAGCTCCATGTACTGTCACCTCACCATCCGGTAAACACAGCTCAAACTCCTCCTGCGGCTTGACGGAATCTGCAACATACAAGACGTGTTACTTCATACAATCATACACATGCATATTCTATAAACTGAGGCTGCATAACATGAAAATGAAATGACTTTGTTGTGATAACTGTATGATGAGCCCAGTGAGTCCCTGAAACTAATAACTGCCACCCTCCAAAACTAAAACTAATATAGTGAATAACCTAAACAACATTAAATAAACCAAATAATGAGACCGACATGTCCGGCTCAAGCAAATGTATAACCTGGAAGAAAAAAATGTTTTTAGTGACACTACTTCTTTGGCTCTCCCATTATTAATGTTTGGGGAAGCCTGCTGAGAACAGCACAACCCTAAGCTGCTTTCTGTGATGCTGAACAAGGTTGGAGAACACACAGTGAGAGATCAGTAGACCTCTCAGGCATGCAGAACATGAAGGAGCGGTCCAATGGTCCCAGTTCCTTCATATACTTCAGTCTTCACCTGGAGACTGCCCTATTCGATACACACCACGGGTTTTCAGTTGGGCTCCAAACGTAACTGCCTTGCTGAAAGTCCACCCACTGCTAAAGCCTAGCCTTTTGAGCTAAACTCTCCCAGAATTTAGCAGACTATATGATGCCACTGATTTTTTAACAAGAGCCGCTTGGTAAAAACCATCAAAGATCCATCAGCGTATTTAACAGTAGGTATCAGGAGCTTTTCTATTCAACCTCTTTCAACATGACGATGGTGTAAATTTTTGTCTCACCTGATCACATCACATAAACATAAATGCTTTCCCACCCATATAGTTACACATGTATTGGTCAATGTTCTTTAAGTACAGGTGAACTGTGTGATGTGATTAAAAACATGAAAACTCATTTAATGATGTAAATTAAATGATTATTCTTGCAGCTCTACTGCATACATTCAAGCTTTGCAGTGTAAGAGCAGTTAAGTACCTTCTCTGGGTTCGGACTCATAGATGGAGACTTTGGTTCCGTCCAGAACTACATACTTGCTCTCCCAGCCTTGCTGACCACGCTTGCCATTCCTGTGGGGTGATCGGATTGATCATCAAAAGCTCACACTTCACTCTTTCTTTCTCTCTCTCTCTCATCTGCAGTAGTGTTTTAAGCCCTGTCCTGCAGTACATGCAGCACTGTGCAAATGCCTTAGCTACAATAGGAAATAGGCTAGAACACTTTAAAGTAGTATGTGTAGTTTTGCCTGAAAAGTAAAACCAAAAGTAATCGTGAGCTACTGTGAGCTAATGAAGTACTGATTAGCCAAAGCAGGCCTCAGATGGCAACTACAGGTAATATTGGATATCTGAACATCAAACAAGGAGCTTTTTAAATACAGCTTTCTTGAGACTTTTGCCGAGTACTGTACCCCATAGTTTTTCAGGTTACCAAAATAAACAATTCAACAACTAAAATGACAAATCAAGTTTCAGATAGAGATACCTGGGGATAAATTATCAACAAGCTTTATATCCAAAATTCATCTTATTTGAAATACAGTGATCAAATGAGGTGAGGTCTAATAATGTACAACACAGATCAGAAAACAACATTTAAAGAAAAGACTGCAGAATAGCGGGTCCTTGTGTAAAACAGTAATCTCATAACACAATGCCTGTGAGCAACAAGCCTAGTTTTGATGGCAACAGTTTCCACATTTTGCCCTTTTCATTCAATTTTTTTTATTATCATTTTAGTAACTGATTTATTAGTTGAATGAAGTGAAGTTACATCTAGGATAAATATATATATGTATGTATGTATGTATATTTATTTATACACACATATATATAAACATGCCTAAACAGAGGGGAAAAATCCCAACATTTCTCTGGTACTTCACTCTCTGGTATCACAAGCATCTGTTCCTCCACCTGTCTAACACCCAGGAAGACCCTCCTACCTGGGCTGCTTCATCCAGCCCTCCAGGCGAACGTGGCCAGAGGCCTCTTTGACTTGAAGGGCTGGAGAGTTGGCCTTGTCTCGGCACAGAGCCTCAGAGAAATGGGTCGCGTATTCCGGAGGCAGGCCACACGTGGCAGGAAGACAGGGGGAGCACTTAGGATGGCACAGAGTATGGCATTCTAAGAGAAAGTGAGAAGGAAAGAAAAAGAGAGGAGGGGCAGAAGTGTAGAGGCTGATAAAGAAAAGGTCACACTAAGCACAACAAAAGCGCTTTAACATTCCTGTCTATGACCACGAGTAATTCACTTGATAACAAGCCCTTAAAGGGGCAGCTCAGGTACAAACCAGAACTATTTTACCTTCTTCATATTTCTGCGTTTGAAGAGGACATGTCCATGATGATTAAAGATTAACATTCACCGTAAAAACTGATCTTGTTTTGGTGGTTTTATGGTACCAGAATGTACTTTTATTGATTAATAGTTTTGCATTGGAGCTATACAAGTAACTATAGCTTATAGCCCTATTAACTATTAGCTCAGTAAGAACTGCAAGCCAAGCACAAATCACATAACCAACTTCTCCACACTTAATCTCAGTGCATTCAAAAACAAAGACAGCGTGATGTTTCTTTAATATACCGATAAAACCATGCCCATACTAAGGCACGGACAATGAGGACATGCACGTGGTCCAGCAGCTCTGGCAGCAGATTTTAATGATTTCCTAAATATACCAAACTAAAACAATAACAATGACTGAGCTATTGGTGAATGTAACATCACATGGAGCACATCAAAGCATGTAACACTTGGGCTACAGCCATAGCACACACCAAAGCCAGAGTATAATGCATTATGTAACCCCATGCACCACCAAAACTTCAATATGTAATACCGTGTCTTTAATTAGCAGTTTTATTTCAATATATTTTAATAAAAATGTATTTCCTTTAACAAATTACGAATAATGGGTGTTTAGTTTGTTATGATTAATCCCAAATTTAGCCCCTTAATGTGAATTACTGTTTTATACCTAGCATTATTATTTAACTATATATAATATAAACTTTTTAATGAAGCAAACAAGTAGCAACATTCATCTTTCATCTTTCATCGGAGGCTTACTGCCCACTGTACTGCGACAGCTGGTTACACCAAAATAGGTTTGTAACGGCATTATTCGTTGGTGTGTGTCCATGCGTGTGTGTAGAAGTGCGTACCAAGGCAGGTCGCAGCCTGTCGGCCAAAATGCACAGTGTCCAGGCACACAGCACACTTAGCCGCTCTCATGTTAAGACCCACAGTAAAGCGGTGAGGAATGTTATGGTGCATCCTCTCCTTTACACGCCTTCCGTACTCTATAGAGAGGGGGAAAAGGAGAGCCAGAGTTAGACAAGTAGTTGTGATTATGGTCTTCCTGTTCTCTGCTTTCAAAGCCTTGTACTGATGATCAAAAACCTCTGCTGGTGAGAGTAAAGCATTCCACATGAGTGTGGACCTAAATACTTTCCTAAGATCCTTTTTTATTATGCAACTTCAAGTCACTTCCCTTAAACATACAGCAAAGACTAATCAGACCACATGCTCAAATGAGCCTTTTCCTTAATTCGCCTGAAGCACTGCTAACAGATCTTCCCTTTACCAATGCCGGCAGTATGGCTTATGTTGAATTAATCTGTTTCACAAGCTCTAAAGCAGATTTATCAGGAGAGGGGTGTTCAGACTGAACGTTAAGCTTCAACTAAAGCTCAAATCTATTGTCTCACTCAGAGACAATTCAAGAGAGCCCCTACAAGCTGTTATGGCACAAAACCTACTACTTCTTTTAGCGTTTGGGTTCTTGGGGTTGGGCACACCTATTCATTAAAAGGGTTTACAATTTGTCTATTACCTTTGGTGGTTCAGAATATTAATTAAAATACATAAATAAATAATAAAAGAAGCAATTAATTGGGTGTACCCAAACTTTAGACTGGTACAAAACAGGTATTGCATATTGACGCATAAATCCACTAGTTGGCTTTATGGGTAAGAACAGGAAGCAGAGGACAACAGAAATTAGTTGCTCTGAGTGAGATGACATTGAAAATCAGGCCTAGAAGCCAAAGCAGGTAGATTTAGACAACTGCCATCTCTGATATGATCGAGCCATCTGACTGACATTTCAAAATGAGCACTAACTGAATGCTTAGAGCAATGAAAACAAACTACTGTACCAGTTGGCAAATATCTGTTGGATATCTGTTGGCTCTCTACCTTTATAAGCAAAACTCTCAATGACTAGGCCCGTGTCTTGCTCTGAAAGATTGATAAGTAGATGCTACTGTCGTTTAGTTCAATACACAACTGTTTTTTCCCATCCCAGATAGTGAGCTAAAGCATTGATTGACAAAGCCATCTTAAATTTTCAGCGAGATTGTGAGAGCTGTTTAAATCAGACAGTCTGCGTGCTTCTGTGGGCTTCTGTGGGCAGAGTGCAGGAAACTGAAACTTACAAAATTGACAAAAACAAATATCTCCTGCAGCAAATTCTCACACTGCAAACCGCAGCATCTGTCACTCTAACCACTACTAGCAAACCGGAGAACAGTCATACATACTGAATTAATTCGATTTTCTTCCTTCCATTGACTGGCTGACTGGCTAAAATGAAGGAATCGTGAAACCCCTAGCACAGTACACAGATTTTCCCCATTTAAAAAATGACTATGAATTATCTGGATAAACAGAAGCAGATGCAGATTCATTTTCTCTCAGAGTGCAAGAGAGTGAGAGGAAGAAATCAACTCTGGTTTCTACAGATGCATGTTCACATGCAGGGCTCTGTGCGCCGAGGGTGAGGTAAGGTAAGACAAAGAGAGGGAGAGAGAGAGAAGGAGACAGATTGAAGGAGTATGTGGAAGTCCTGAAAGCAGAGTTTAGAACAACAACTGCCAAAATTACAGATGAGAGAGAGACAGTGCAATCTCATATCAAAGCCAGCGGCAGTAGACTGCATGCTTCAGGGCAATGACAGGAGCTGGAGCCGAAACCCAATTACTGAATCAAAGAAACAATCAAACCAGAGAGTCTGAATGAGAGAGAGAGAGAGAGAGAGAGAGAGAGACAGAGAGACAGAGAGAGAGAGAGAGAGAGAGAGAGAGAGAGAGAGAGAGAAAGAGAAGGAGAGAAAGAAAGTGCGTTGTTTGTGGTGGGTGCCAGGCTTGATTGGCAGACTCAATGGCATGGTGAAGTACTTAGGCTAGAGAAAGTAAAGGAAAGAGGGAGAGAGGCAGGGAGAGAGAATGAGAGATAGGTAAAGAGAGGGGTGGAGACAGCAAGAGAGAGTGAGAGAGTGAAAGAGAGTGAGAAAGAGAAGAAAGAGAGACAGAGAGACAGAGAGAGAGGCAGAGAGAGAGAGAGAGAGAGAGAGAGAGAGAGAGAGAGAGAGAGAGAGAGACAGAGACAGAGAGAGACAGAGAGAGACAGAGAGAAAAAGAAAGAGAGAGAGAGAGAGAGAGAAAAAGAGAAGGAGAGAGAGAGAGAAAGTGCGTTGTTTGTGGTGGGTGCCAGGCTTGATTGGCAGACTCAATGGTATGGTGAAGTACTTAGGCTAGAGAAAGTAAAGGAAAGAGGGAGAGAGAATGAGAGATAGGTAAAGAGAGGGGTGGAGACAGCAAGAGAGAGTGAGAGAGTGAAAGAGAGTGAGAAAGAGAAGAAAGAGAGGGAGAGAGACAGAGAGAGAGGCAGAGAGAGAGAGAGAGGCAGAGAGAGAGAGAGAGAGAGAGAGAGAGAGGTTTACTCCGCTATGCACATTTCCCCTGGAACCGTCCAGACTGTATGATACTGTATATCTAATTAACCGCTAGCTGCAGTTACAGGGAATGTAAATATTCATGTGTTACTTTGTTATTGTTGCTGCATCTTCATGGGTATTACAGTTTCCTTCTTTGTATCTATTTGTGTATCAGTTTCTAGCATACACAAAATGCAGCTTTTATTTAATTATTCCATTTACTGAAGATAAATACTTATTCAAAACCCATATCACCCATGCAAATCCAAATCCAGAGGTGGACTTTCTTGTGTGCTTCAGATCACTGTCCTGCTGCATAATCCAAGTGTGCTTGAGCTTTAGGTGGACCTGACGGGCGCACGTTCTCCTTTATACAAGTTGCCACAGCCAGACTGGTTCTGTAGCTGACTAGCTCATACTCAAAACCAATACTGTTTAAAAAATTTTTTTAATTTTAATATTATTATTATTTAAACTTAATAATTAATAATGAAAATATTACAAATTATTTACCAAGAAGAAGTTTTACATGTTTTATCAAATAATTTAAGAATTCTTATTAAGTCATATTAATTATTAGACATCTATCTCAACAGCATCAAAAAATCTAAACTACAAAGTGTTTTTCTTCTGGAATCCTAATTTACAGCAAACATTAATATACATATATATTATATTATTACATATTTGCTATGCATTTGCCAGGGCAAATATTCTATTAATTATATTAGCTCTAAAAATGAAAACACTATCAATTTCTGTGCCCAGTCTGTGCAGAAAAAGGTCTATTTGTTATCCTGCGTAAGGGATTAAAATATTGGCAGACACATCAGGCAATCAGCAAATTTCTCCACATTATTATGAGTAATGGCTCCAAAAATCCTAAAATCATTCATCAAATCAAAATGATGTCAGGAAACAAAACGCTTCCAGTGTGTGTTTACTTATTTATTTATTTGGGGCTGCCAGGGAAGAGGAGCATACTCCCCAAGTGCATAGCTTCATAAATCCACACGCGGACCATATCTCACCAAGGAGATGGACAAGCAGATGAGGGAGAGCAGCAGAAAGAGAAAGGGGGGGATGCAAGCGAGAGACTTACTTTCGAACGTTACCCTCCTCTTCTCTGAAAACAGTAGAAGAGATAAGAGAAGACAAAGAGGTCTCAGGCTTCACAGAGACAGACAAAGACAGAGGGAAGACAGCAGAACAGGCAACAGACAGAGCGAGAGGATGCATCACATCCCTCGCACAGCCAGAGAGAGACAGAGGTGAGGGGGGGCAAGCGAGTTACATGAAAATAAAGTCCAAACTAGAGTCGCGTTAGGTATCAAAAGTTCAGAACTACACAGAAAACAATTCAAAACTCAAGCTTTCCACAAGTTCAGTGCTTTATTTAAACAGACTAGCTGTACGCTGGCATAGTATTCAGATTATACATAGACCAAAACTATGCAAGCAAAGTTGAATCCTAACGTAAGATACAGATACAGAGCTTATGTGCTTAGTCCATACAAAATAGAACTACACAAGAATGCACATTGTCGATGCATTTCCGATTTTGCCAATTTGCATTTGTAACCCATCATTTGAAAACAGCATAGTCATTTACGTTGTATTAAAACATCCTCATGAACAGACCAATAGAAATGCTTTAAACTAGCCTGAGACTGAATTTCTTTACATCAACTTCCATTAAGAGCAATAAGAGCCCATTTTTAATGGATCATGGTTGCTGCATTTTATGCCTATGCATGCACAATAACGACATCAACAGAATAGCAGAGATCAGGTTGGCTGCCGTCAGTGATGCCAAATAGTGAGATTTGTCAACTACTGGAGGCCAAATCTGTGGGACATAGTTTCAACCATAGTTTCACCATTAGCTGGCTAGTGGATAGTAGATTGTAAACAAGGGAGAGGTTTGCCTCGTTTCGCAAGTGAAGGGTCATGTAAAAATATTAAACAAATGGGACTTTGTAGGAGGGACTTCATGAAAGATGCTAGAAAAGGGCACATGTAAAGACGTATTATAAAACCTTTCAATAAGACTGAATATAGAAATCACTTAGGTAACTACCTTAACTAGAAATATGCACCCCAATTAAAATGAGCTGGCTGAATGAAGATATGGTGTGCCTCACCCTCTGGTGTGGAGGTCTCCTTGCGGCGGGCGGAGCTGGCTGGGTTCAGCAGACTGCTGGGGTTAGGCTGTCGCTCGGGTGATTTAACGATGGCAGACATGAGGATCTGGTGTCGGGCGGAGGCAGGTGTGGATGGGGCCACGTGCTCCTGCGCCTTAAAATGAGCTGCTGGAGATCAGGCAGAGGGAGAAAGTGAGAGAACAGATGCAATTAATCAAACCAAGAGCACAGATAGGAAGTGGATAAACCAGAAATATGGACTGATAGTGTAAATGATGGGAGATTTATGTGATATAATTGCAAACTGTGCTGTCCGATAACAGTGAGGCTGTAGAGGGTAGTCAAACGCAGCGTGACCATAACAATAATTGGGTCTGAATGGATCTTTCCCTTCAGGATATCAAAGAAAGAAAGAGATAATAACAGTTGTAGTCGGCCTACTGAGGACAATAAGGAAGAAACAAACAAGACGGAGAATAGAGCTGACTGCTGAAACAGAGAGAGCAACACTGACAAAGAGAGAGACACACAGAAAGTGAGAGAAATAAAGAAACAGAGAGATAGAGCGACACACACATATATATACCACCTCAAAACGATCAGTTTCTCAGTTTTTACAGTTTATGGGTTTGTGAGCAGTTCTGTTTGATTCTGTACACTACTGGAAACATTCCAGATCAGATATTGTATTAGATCTGTTTATTTAGGAAATCACTAATGACCTCCAGAAGCCTGTTTTTAGAACCATGCTTACTGTGCATTTCACCCCAAACACCGCTCGCCAGTCTTTCTGTAGATCACCTGAGGTCATCTTACGGTGGTTAAGGTACATTGGAATGAGGTGGCCCTCATCACAGTCAGTAGAGAGTGGTTTGGCCCTCGGCCAGTCTGCAGCTGTGTTGTCCTGTGTGTTTGCTGGCAGTAAAGCTAGAACCCAACCTTCTGTTCCTCACTAAGAACCTGCTGTTCATGTAGAGATGCTGGTTTAAGAAGAAACTGGATTGGTGTGTATGTATGTGTATATATATATATATATATATATATATATATATATATATATATATATATATATATATATATATATATATATAGATATATGGCAATATTACCATATGTACCCATACACAGATGCAGGTAGATATATTTTATTACACTATATAAGTGTAAGGTATGACAGTCAGTCTGTCTGCCAATCACATTTTGCTGCAATAAAAATGATTGTCATGGGACTGAAAACTTTCCCATGAAACTTATATTGGCAAAGTTTATAGTTTAAAAAAGTAGTAGAGAATAATATATGTTATGACTGTACTTTGCATATCACAAGAATATAAGGAATATTAAGAAATGTGATAATATGGTATTATGGGGGCTTCTTTTACAGCACATGTAATATTTCATTTTTATTTATATATTTGGTTACTTAGAGACATTAGAGACGGATGTGCTCTTCACCTTCCTCTCGTAGAGAGCGTAGTTCTATCCTCATCTTCTGTAGAGCCTCTTCCAGTTCAGAGCAGCGTGCTCTCTCTTTATCCAGTGCTGCTTTCATGTCACCGTACTGCATGGGAACTGCAGGCTGGCTCTGAGCCACGGCCGTTGCCCCGTTAGCACCAGCCACCAGCTCGTCCCGCCGGCGTCCGAAAATACCCTACGGGGACGAGGTCGCAGAGAATCCATCACATCACATACTACAGGCACAGCTACATACAGCAGTAGCACTCATCTTGAAGTGTCGCTCATATTTACATAGACAGCAATTCAAAGTTGTCCACAAGTTGAAATACACTTGCTAAGATGTTTCCTCAGAAATCAAGATTTTACACTAGTATGTGGAACATTACTGTGAGAATTTGATTGCATTTATTCATGCAGCGAGGAACTGAAGTAGGATAATTAGTTTTCTACACTAATTCATCCCAGAGGTATTGGATCAAGTTGAATCACTCCAGAGAGCACAGTTACGTTACTTCTCAATGGTTTACACACTTGTAGCAGAGACATAGCATTGTAAATGGTAACCGTAGGCCCATGTGTGGCTGTTCAAGGGAACCATTTAATTAGCAGTACTTATGCTAGGGCAGATGAATTCAGGAATTAGAAGGGGTGTCTGGATAACATGCAGTGTAAGCCATACAGTGTCTGAAACCACATTCGATTATAGTTGTCTGTTTAACTACATACAAACAGATGCTTGTTTCTCTGAATGATCACAGTAAGGAACAGTTAAAGTTAAAATGTGCCATCCTTTGCCCAATAAAACTCAAAACTGAACTTTCTTAACGGCTGTATTAGAAAGTTAAAGCATTTAAAGGATCACTTGTAGCTTCTATGCTACAAAGCCAAGAGGATTTCTCTGTGCGAGGGAGATTCTCCAGTCCAAATTCATTTCCTCTCCCACAGAGACCAAACCCACACCTTTCTGAATAATAAGTGCTGTACTTGAGAGTATCCTTAAAGAATAAATCATTCTGTAATTAGATATAGATTTTATGAATGAGGTTAAACCTTGGGGACCTTGAGGGAAGGTGAAGATTTCACAGCCTTGTTAATGAGTGTAGAGCAGGCGCTCCCTCGCTCACCTTCTTTTTCTTGGTGGGCTGGTCCATCTTCGCCTGAAGGAAGTCAATGAGTTTGGTCTGCTGGGAGATAGTGCCCTCCATCTTCACCTTCTCATGAGAATACACAGCCTAGACAGAAAAAGAGGGGAGAGAGATAGAATGTAGAAAGGGAGGAAAAGCACACAGGAGACTGAGAGCCCACAGAAACACCTTTCATGTCTAAGATTAAAAAGTATAGTTATTCACTTAGACAAAAAACTGAGATCAAACGTTCCATGTTTACTCACCATTATCCATCAAAATTTTGGGCACGATGGACATGAAAAGACAGACATTTTAAGCGTCTAAAATACTGATAACTGATCATACCATTTTGTTTTTATATTTTAGATTTAAACTTTATACTCCAGTAGTTGTTCCTCACAATTACAGCATTTTCATTCTGCACATTCGAGCTACAAAGTGGGAAATAAAACACATCTAGCAAAGCAAGTATGGCTTGGAACAAGCTAGCCAGTTAACATCAGTAATATGAGATACAACTTCAAATGCATTTTACCATATACAACAGTGCATCTAACAATACAGTCAATGTTACAGATTTAACCAACCGCTGTGTTTGCATGACGACGGCTCTAAACCAAACACCACTATAATCCCATTTAAAAGTGGCACAGTGGTGTTGTGTCCTGCACTGTGGAAGCTTGGCCTGCGTCTGCTGACCCATCTTATGAACCCCCTTTGAGTCTTGGTTCCTCTTGAGGTTTCGTCCTTCCTAACTAGGGGGGTTTTCCTTGCCACTGTCGCTCTCGGCTTGCTCATTGGTGGCTCGAACACCAGATTCTTTGTAAAGATTCTTTGTAAAGCTGCTTTGTGACATCTGTTGTAAAAAGAGCTATAAAAATAAATGTTGATTGATTGATTGATTGATTGATTGATTGATTGTTTGATTGTTACTGTTAAAAGAATGAGTGGCCAGGCTGCAAGCCATGTTGACATAGCCCTTGGTGCTAACAGAATGTAATGTCAGGAGTGGGTCAGTTTTTCCTGACCACTTTCTTCCTGTCTGAGATCTGGTCCAATACAAGACTTGCTGTTAATTATCAGTTGCAGAACTGCATTGGTACCAAAACGTCTGTGGGGTCTCAACAATGGCCAACCAACATATTTATTGGATGGGGGGGCTAGTAAAATTAAAATCTTTAGTTTTACTGTCATAATGCTACAGAATATTCTATGTATATTTACTGCACCTCAGCTGATTAGTGTGTGTATGTACGAAGCAGTGAGCAATCTATGAAAGATCTGAGAGACAGCAAAAACAACAGTTCATTAAACCATAGAGTTGAGTGTGTGAGCGAGCGTAATTAGAGCTCAGACTCTAAGGCTGAAAAAGAGACAGATTGTGGGAGCCCTGCTGAGCTGAACAATGCCTTCGCCTCTCCTCTCTTCACTTCATTCAGTATAAATCAGTAAACTTTATTCATCCCTCAGGGGCCATCAATGATTCATGCATCTGTTAGTGCTTTTGATGAGCTGTTCAGAATAGTTAGCGAGCTGGGCATGGCTGGTAAATGCTGTACCTAGACTTGGGAATTGAATACAGTCAAGTGAATGCTGATCAAAGCTATGTGTGTGAGTACAAGTGAGCGTACCTGTATGTTCTCAAGTTGGTATTCCAGGTCTGTTCTTTCAGTCTTTAGAAGGTCAGTCTGGTCCAGTGCATCCTGCAGGCCCTGAGTCAGTCTGAAGATGTGAGTCTTCTGGAGGTCCATCTGCTGCTGCAGTTTCCCTTGCTGAAAAGACACATCCAAACCGAGGCATCGATTTCAGCATGCTGTTTCAGCACCCGCCTTTATTTAGCTGATATATGTACACAGTGCAGTGAAGTCAGCAGGGTATAATACGCATAATGCGCCAAAGAGGTATGTTTCCATACATCCTTAAGACAAAAATATCCTGATGATGAAGGAAAATAAGAAAAAAGCTGCAGAGGATGCAATATTTGACACAGACTGTTATCAATAACGTTGTTATGAAGCTCCTGTTGACACGGGTTTGTTATTAGTAAAGAAAAAGAATACATAAATGAACACAATTTCATAGTAGATGAATGCTGGAATGGCTAGTTGCTAGTTTGCAAGTTGCTGCTTGCTCAGAACTGCATGGACAACACAGAACCCAAAATGACTGACAGTGGCGTCTCTCTGGCACTATGCTAAAGATGGCAGACGGGATTTGATTCTAAAGAGAACGCAAGTCCCAGAAATGAGAAAACAGAACACTACACTTCTTGGTCCCTCTCAGAATGAAAGCAAAACAGTGCACAAAAGTTGAAGAGCTTTTATCTTATGACTGGAAGATCATGGACATACAGTGTCCGATATTTTAATACTTAGTACTAACATTATCTTTCTAATCAACAGCCAACAAGCTAACTGCTGGGCTGGTCTTCGGAAACCGAGGTCACATAAGCTGCTGATTTTTAGTGGTGGTATTTGGTGATATTTACGATACCATGCACTGTGGAGAAATTTCTTATGTGCCTAATGGTGCATCACACCTGCAAAATATAATTGCCAGGAATACCGGGAAAGTGGACAGTTAGCAGTCACTCTCTCGCAAATGAACTTAACTGCTTATAGCGGGATCCTGTAGAAAGTAGGAAGCAGCAGCACCATTGCCTAATCTAGAAAAGCTTATAAGAACGTGAGTAGCTGATGTGCACATATCGGTAACTATAACTGGTCTGACTTTGGCAGATCTAACACCACCATCCATCTATGATGGATACAGTAGCGCCCAACTTGTACCCAACAAAGTATCAGAAAAAAACTTCTTAACAGAAAAGACCAACATTATTTTAATCCCAGTGCATACTGAAACTCATGATTTTGAGTAGAGAAGCCTTTAACAAATTTTATGTGATTTTACACATCACATATACCATAAAGATTAAGATCAGGCTCTTTAAGATCAGATCTTATCATACACACTCCCTTTGTTGCCATACAGCCTTTTAATTATTTCATTTCTAGTTTCTATTTCTTTTACTGTATTTTGAAAAATCAATCTCCACTCTTGCTACAGATCTGAAAACATCCACAGGTGTTTCTGTCCATTCTTACACTGTGAAAGAAGTAAAGGCTACATGCTTTTACTGGATGTGTAGCAACCAAGAAGCAGTTACTCAGAAAACAAACTAGAACACCAAAATGGGACATCTGAGGTGTGAAGAACACTTTTTTGGATCAGTAAATCCAAATTTGTCACTGGGATTATTTGGACAGAATGCCAGCTGCAATGGAGGCAACAAGTGGTGAAAATAAATACTAAACAGAATGATATAGATCTAGAAGTTTTACCATTTGAAAACACTATCTGATCTTTTTGACCAAAACTGTTTGTAATAAAATCTTCTTACATGGATTATAATCATATAATCATGTTAATAATGAATGATTCCTTCTTCTATGAAATTACAGTTTGGGAGAGGTCTTAGGATAGAGATGGTTTATATAATAAACATCACACGTATGTAGGACCCAATGAACTGTTCACAGAGTTTTCATCATTCTGTAACTGCATGTGTTTGTATGAAAGTGAACTGAGAGGTTTACCTCCTCCATTAGCCTCTGTTTGAGCTCTCTCTCCGTCTCCAGCTTCTGCTGGAGGCTGCGAGCGTTCATTTCCAGCATGGCGTGCTTCTTCTCCAGGTCATTCAGCTGCAGAACAAACCAAAACAGCAGCGGTGTGAGCCACAGGCACACAACACAACAAAGCAGAGGCTTTGTGTATGAGTACTTTTATAGGCGTATCTGTAAAAAAGCAATAGCTGGTTCATCAAATTCTGAGCCTTGCACTGAGATAAAGCTTTCCTACATGGCATCATGGGGCTTTGGATGGAACATAAGGGGAACAGCTCTAGCGTACCTAAAATCCTCTCACCACAGCAATTAATAAGATTTGAAATGGGGGTTATAGAAATATAGCTGAGAGTTGACTAAAAAACAGGCCTAAATGTAATAAATCCTTTGATTTTTACAGCTAATTATTACTCTTTAATTACAAAATCGCTTCCGGGCTTTGGGGATGTGCAAATTTAAACTTTTAATTACAGTAAAAAAATTGGGAGTATAGGGTTTCTGATCTACTGTCTAGGTCTAGTATACAACAGCTACTGTGACTGACACTAATTATGATGTTATTTACATAATTGTCTCCACCAGCTTTAATTCTTCATTAGCCGCATTAGCATTAGGACTGCAGTGTTTCAGAGGAAAGATCGCCTGCTGGTCTACACTGGGACAGGAACAGAACTTCCTGATTGCTAGCAAGTGTCATTTCTTACATTAATAAAAAAAAAAGTTCTAAAAAAAGCCAGAGAAGATGAAAGTGAGAATTAGAGAGGCGGAAAGATGAGTCATCAGATTCAGGGAGTAAATGAGGCTTTAAAGCTCATATAATGAAAAAAGAACCTTCCGTTCCATGATGGAATATATTTTATAGTTTGATTCTCTGTAAACCTCATTAAATATTGTAAAGATACCATTCACATAATTTATTACGACTACCGTGAATCATCTGAGTGGCCAGTATTCATTTGTTACATCAGTAACTGTTTATTTTGTGTGAGGAAGCTGGCTTTGGATGTGTATATATGAAAAAGAGCTAACATGAAATAAATCTGATACAGCCTGTTTAGTTAAACGGGCTCTCCGTGTGGCAAATAAAGCTCCAAGTGCAAAGGAGTCACATGTGGATGCAATTAAAGTTTTGGTCCTTTATTCAAGTACCACTCTGTAGGCTGGTGTAGCTCAGCGGATAACACCAGTAGCCACCAAGTAGCCAGCTCCCCACGTGGGAGACTGGGGTTCGAATCCCAGTATGGGTGACCATGCTGTGCTACACCAATAAGAGTCCTTGGGCAAGACTCCTAACACTACACTGGCCTACCTGTAATGTGGTTAACCTTGTAAGTCGCTCTGGATAAGAGCGTCAGCTAAATGCCAGATATGTAATGTAATGTAAATGTAGGCTGCTTTCCTGATTACAACTCGGTTGTGCAGGTGTACACTATTAAACCACTGTTGATGCCTAATGGATATGTTTTGAAGTGCCCTGACAAACATACCTAAAATTATGGTTAATTAGGAAATGTTCAAAAATCCTGTTCATGTCAGCTCTACAGAAGTGGTTCAAAGTCTTCCCTGAAAACATATTTCATTCTTCAGATTAAAATTCCTTTTGAGTGACCTGATCCTTTAATTATGCTCATTTTATTAACAAGTTCATTAAACTGCAGAAAATATGTTGTGCCAGTTGTTAAGGGTACATACTGATTTTAAGACACATTTACATCAGTGGGATCTAAATGCTCCCCATATGCCCATGAGAGACTGGGACTTAATGACTAACACTTTCTGTGTTTTGGATGTGACATAAAACGTGTAGCAGAATTTTTTTTAATAATTTTTTTTTTTTTATTTACGTTAAAAGACAGCTTCTAACGTAAAGCAGCTTATAAAGGATGGATTTTTATGTTTTTAGCTTAATGCTGTCTTGCTTAGCGTCTTCAGTTCAAATAGATCATGACATACAGTGAGGAAAATAAGTATTTGAACACCCTGCGACTTCGCAAATTCTCCCACTTAGAAATCATAGAGGGGTCTGAAATCTTCATCTCAGGTGACACGGAAGGTTCCCCTGCTTAAATCAGCATACGTCCAGGCTCATCTTAAGTTTGCCCATGACCATTTGGATGATCCAGAGGAGTCATGGGAGAAAGTTCTGTGGTCTTAATTCCACTCGCCGTGTTCGGAGGACGAAGAATGATGGGCACCATCCCAAAAACACCATCCCTACTGTGAAGCATGGGGGTGATAGCATCATGCTTTGGGGGTGTTTTTCTGCACATGGGACAGGACGACTGCACTGTATTAAGGAGAGGATGACCGGGGCCATGTATTGCGAGATTTTGGGGAACAACCTCCTTCCCTCAGTTAGAGCACTGACGATGGGTTATGGCTGGGTCTTCCAACATGACAATGACCCAAAGCACACAGCCAGGATAACCAAGGAGTGGCTCCGTAAGAAGCATATCAAGGTTCTGGAGTGGCCTAGCCAGTCTCCAGACCTAAACCCTATAGAAGATCTTTGGAGGGAGCTCAAACTCCGTGTTTCTCAGCGACAGCCCAGAAGCCTGGCTGATCTGGAGAAGATCTGTGTGGAGGAATGGGCCAGATTCCCTGCGGCAGTGCAGACCTGGTGAAGAACTACGGGAAACGTTTGACCTCTGTAATCGCAAATAAAGGCTACTGTACCAAATATGAACATTGACTTTCACAGGTGTTCAAATACTTATTTGCAGCAGTAACACAAAAATAAATTATTAAAAAATCATACGTTGTGATTTCCGGATTTGTTTTTTTTTTTTAGATTATGTCTCTCACAGTGGACATGCACCTAAGATGAAAATTTCCGACCCCTCCATGAGTTCTAAGTGGGAGAACTTGCAAAGTTGCAGGGTGTTCAAATACTTATTTTCCTCACTGTAATTCTCTTGAATATCTATTAATAACAATAACACACTTTTATTTAATAATTAGAATTTTTAAAAAAACATTTTAACCGAGGGACTTTAGTTCCAAGCTTCCTAAGGAGTCATTCGACCTTTCCTGGTGACAGAACGTCATTCCATACGTTTCAGGCTAGACCGCTTTTAGTTTGAGACTAATACAGGGCAGCTAATCAGGCTAGAGGTCAGTCGCAGACATCAGTTTTAAAGTCCTAACCAGTTTAAATCTTATGGATAGGGTGGAGCTGGAAACGTACAAGTAAGATTTATAGTGACTCTTTGGTATATAAACCCACACAAACTGAGTGAACATAAAATAAATTAAAAAAATAATAAATAATAATAACAATAATAACAACAATAATAATAATATTAATAATAATAATAATAATAATAATAATATTATGAATGACTTACAGTGTCAGACAGGCTTTCAGCCTTAAGCCTCTGCTCTTTGAGGGCCTGCTGTAGGGCGAGGATTTCAGCCTTGTGTTCTCTGACTGCCAACTCCACGGCCTGTCGAGACTCTGTGCTGCGTTGGTCAGCTCGCAGTCGGTTCTGCTTTTCATTGTCGAGGAGACGCTGCAGGTCACGGGTTCGGCGCTCCGCCTGCTCCTTCTCATCCTCCAGCGCGCCCCGCCAACTTTCCCACTGCCGCTCTTTCTCCAGCAACTCATCATTCAGTGTCTCCAGTTCCACTACCTGCTCCTCCAACATGCTGCATGTGGTCTTCAGTGTCTCAATGTTCTGTGAGGATGTACATTGGGTTATTAGCCAGGTCCCTGATGTCTTTCACATCTAAAAATATCAGCAGTCAGCCTTTAGATTAACAGGTTTCTCCCCAATCGTTTTAAAGTTGGTATCTGTTTAGAGTGCTCACTACCTGATGGAAGGGAGCTGCTCCCAGGAGGATACATTTTAAATTTAAACGGTTGCAAAATCAAGTTGGGGAAAGATGGCTACTGTAGCAGACCACAGATTATATTAAGAAGTGGAACAGGGTAGGGCATGTTAATCAAAGATGTTGGTAGCTTACAACGTCTGATATATCATCTATAGGCCATCTGTTTCTCTGCATACGTTGTTAGCCCCTTTCACCATGTCCTTCAATAGTCAGGACCTCTATACTGGAGCAGGTATTATGTGGGTGGTGGATCATTCTCAGCACTGCAATGACACTGACATAGTGGTGGTGGTGTGGTACATGTGGATCCGCCAAAGCAGTGCTGCTGGAGTGTTTAAACACCGTGTCCCCTCACTGTCCACTCTCTTACACACTTCTACCTTGCTGATCTACTTTGTAGATGTGATGTCAGAGACAGCAGCTAATCTGCTGCTACACAGGGCAGTGTTGGTCATCCTCTAGCCCTTATTAGTGGCCACAGGAAGCTGTTGGCTGGATAGTTGTGGTTGGTGGGCCATTCTCAGGTCAGTAGAGACACTGAGTTGTTTAAACACTCCAGCAGCACTGCTGTGTCTGATCCACTCACATCAGCACAACACACACTAACACACCACCACCACGTCAGTGTCACTGCAGTGCTGAGAATGATCCACCATTCACATAACACCTGTTCTGTGGTGGTCCTGTAGGGTCCTGAACATTGAAGAACAGGTTAAACAGGAGCTAACAAATCATGCGGAGAAACAGATGGACCACAGTCTGTAATAAAACATCAACGCGTGCCTTCAAGATGGCAGCAAGGAGTCTAAAAGAAGGGTCTTCTCTCAAATCCGATTTCAAGGCTGGTTATTGGGTTGGGTGTATGTGTGTGTGTGTGTGGTTGGTGCAGTCTGGACCTGTTTCTGGTTGTTGAGATGCATCTCCCTGTCAGCCACCTCCCGGCGCAGGCGGTCTACATCCTGGCTGAGCTGCAGTCTTTCCTCGCTCTCATCCGTCACCTCATCTAGCTGCTTGGATAGGTAAAAGTTCTGTCGGTTCAGCTCTGCGTTCTCCTGGGTCAGCTGAGTCAGCTGCTCCTCCAGGTCTGTGATAACCTGCAACCATGGCATTCCGTTTATACCCTCTTTAACATAACACTGTACAACTGCCTTCCAAGGCAAGCTTTGCAGGAACAGTTCTGCCTTAATGGTCAGAGGAAGCAATCAAAGTTAGCAAAGCGCCATCATGACACTGTTGGCAAACAGCTTCAGTATAATCAGCATCTTCTCTGTTATTTGGCTGTGGAATGTTGCCCTTTATACTCAGCACTTTGCACTATAGATGGAATACTGGTATCAAAGGTATCAGTACTGGCCTGATATCAAAGGAAGATACAGAACAGGACATCAGAGGGAAAAGTTAAGAAACTGATCCTGTCCTGGTATAAATCTAGTCTGAGTTAGTACCCACTCTAGCAGAGTATTTCATCCTTTGCTGTAGCAAAGTTTGGGTTGTTTAAGCATGATAGACTAGAAGCTTGTCTGAGCTTCTATTAAAAATAGCTCATTTTAAAGCACAGTGGTTTTTAAAGTCAGAATAATGAAGCCAATAAAATTTCAAAATTATTGTTGGGAAAATAAGGTCACACTGTGCCATCTACACCATGCACACCTCGCCATCCATCATCATTGGAAAGATGATGGTGGAAAACTAGTGTGGTTACCTATGATGGCCAATCAAATTTCAGAGGGAGTAGCTCACGCCTCAGTCCTCTCACCCCCATACTACCCAAGACTTGCCGCTGAATGTTATGCCACCTGTGCATGTGACTGTGTGTTACAAACATCTGTGAGGTATTTCACAATGAAAAAAACTATTCCAAAAATCTTATTTTTAACTTCATATTGTTTAAGGTATATTAAAAACTAGTGTTGGTCAATTCCAGCATTCCCAAGTTAATGTGTGACAAAAAAGAGGGGATGTGATAGGACCATGCTAGGTACATCATCCCAAAAAAAAAAAGACAAGACACTGAGCATGGGAACCCACTGCAGTAAATGTGCTAAATGTAACAGCATGTTACACAAACAGGACACGAAGAACAATCCAATACAAAACACACCAGGAAGACTTATAAACATATACGCATGGGAAAGGAATGGAGAGAAACAAGACAGAGGTGTGAAGACTAATGTATAAACAAGACAAGGGGTACACAGGTGGAGCAAGGCCAGAGAACCTGTAAAACAATGCAGTCAAAAAGCCACCTTCAAAATAATATATCAGCGTTTTTTATGGCCCCTAATTTCTACTCATCACTCCTGTAATCTTCCTCAGGGTAACTGGCTGATGGTGAGCAGTGAAGTCTGTGCCAGCTGTTTCCGCAGTGCTCCAAGGTCAGGTGGAAACCACTCCGGTTCAGACGAGGACACACTTAAAGAGCTGTTCATTGGGGAATAAACACTGCGGGGAGTGTGAGAGGCTGTTCTTGTTGCCAGAGGTGTGGGCTATGTGTAGTGATGCACTACTTGCTCACAGTGCATAACGCAATGCCATTCATGACTCTCTGGAACAGCTGCTTTTGGCCATGTTCAGACTTCTAGCCCAAAACAGATTTTGGCATATCCAGATTGATTTTTTGATAGTTTAGTTCTACCGAAATTATTTTTCTATAGGCTTATATGCAGTTTTACTGTGACTCTATCTGGATTTAAATTTCAGTATTAAACCAGTCTGTTATCTTATTAGATAATATTTTTTTAGGCTAGAAAGTATTAAGACACTACAAACTAAATTCCCAAAAATCTCCCTACTCTTCATGTCTGAAACACACTTTGTAATGTTCTATGACCCATGAGATGCCTACATTTTGTCTAACAGAATCTTAGACTGGACATAGACATAACTACCAGATAATACAGATCTCAAAACTGAAGAACAAGAAGAAGAAAAGGAAAAAAGGCCAATCATGCCATCTATAACACACATACCTAAAGGAACAGCTCATGGAAAGATCCAATTAAATAACTTATGACTTATCCCAGATGTATTCAATAAGCCAAGACCTGTACACTAGTTTAGTTTGTTTGCCGAAGTTACTGTATGTTTAGGAGTTAATGCAGTTCCATGTTTGATCCACTTTTTTTAAATGACACCACATGGTGTGCTAAGGTGAAAGTTGTTCTGCTTACTCGCATTAATATCATTTACCTAGCCCCACAGTTTTGGTAGCCTGTCTTAATGTATTACAAACCACATCAAATTGTCTGCACAAAACAACTGAAGCGCTAGATGTTTTGAGCAGAAACAGTCTGCTGACCCCGGTCCAGTGTTTATGAGCAACGTTAAACGAGCATCGCTTGCTGTAACCTGAAGAAGCACGTCCCAGATGGGGTTAAGAGACAATTTATGTTTAGTCGTACACCTTTAAACAAACACTGGTCCATGAAACCACCCTGGTCGTTTCACTCATGACTCAGGTTAACATTGAGGCAGTGCATTAGCGCGTTACGTACCGAGCAGCTGTCCCTTAAAGCATCAAATTTGCGCTGAATCTCGTCTCTGTGCGCCTGGAACAGAAGGACAGAAACTTGTTTAATAAAGTATCTAGGATTTTAAAAAAGCATTTCATTACAAACAACAGGACAACATCTGCTAAAGTAACATGTACATATCAGAAACAGGACATTGTTCATGTAAATATCACAGATTATAATAGTTTTATGTATGGATGTGGAAGCTACAACATTGTGTAACAATAGATAATCATGCAACTGCAATTATTTGAGTTGATCACAATACTTTACTCTGACTGCAGTTTTTTTAAAATTTTTTTACAGTCATTAGTTTTCTGTCATTATGCTGCAACAAACAAAATGTGAACTGAGTGAGTTCTGTTAAGGCAAATGTAAATAAATGAAAGCTTTCATCATAAAGGTTATGAAAACAAACCTTGTAACGTGGTGCTCTAACATGTTTAGAGAGCAGTGCTGAGTAATGATTGAATCCATGTTGTTATATTCATGCTTTGATTTTCACTTATAACCCCACTGCTCCTGTAAACACGTCTCATGGTGTGCAATGATACAGGGTGTCTCTACACCTCCTCTAATGGGGAGGTCAGCTCAGGACTGCAGGCAGACCAGTTCAGTACTCGTACCTGCTTCCACTTGGGAAGTGTGCAGCATGTGGTTTTGCTGACAGATGAACAGACATCCCTGAAATATATGTCTTCTCCAAGTCAGCATATGACATAGGTCCTGTGTATTACTGCTGCATCACAGATGTGTAACTGCCCTCTGCCTAAGGCACTGACACACTGACCCAGTACCATGACAGACGCTGGCTTTTGGACTTGTTTCTGATGACAGTCTGAATGGTCCGTTTTGTCCTTGGCCTGGTCCATTTCTTCCAAAAAAGGTCCAGAATATTGAATCATCTGACCACAGTATGCGCTTCCACTGTGTGATGGTCCATCCCAGACGCCTCAGAAAAGTTGATGCTGCTATTGGACATGGTTAACGTAAGGCTCCTGTTTTGCACAGTAAACTTTAAAGTGGACTTGTGAGTGTAACTCTGTATTGTAGTGCCTGACATTGGATTCCCACAACACTTCCTTCATTTCCAGCTACTGTTGAACGACGGTTCTTGATGCACTGCTGTCTGTCCTCTACACAGTAAAATTCCTCCTGATTCCTTCACTCGTTTAATTACATTGTGCACTGTAGAGTGAGAAATATGCAAATCCCTTGTAATCTTTCTCTGAAGAACATTGCTTTTAAACATTTCATTAATTTTCTCACACATTTGTTTACAAACTGGAAAACCTCTCCCCGTCTTTGCTCCTACTTTCATGGATACTGCTTTTGAAATAAATTATGACTACACTTACCTGTTAACATCACCTGTTCCAAATCACACTATTATTTAATTACTAACCCATAATTGCTCCCGTCCCAAGTTTTTTGGAATGTGTTGCAAAGTTGACCCGACAAAACATGAAATTTTCCATACTGCCTCAACTAATTCATTATTTTTAATGGTTTTTATTCTTCTTATCAATTATTTTGAAATATTGAATACAACATCCAGTCGTTTATATTTTAAGTGTATTAGCCATACAACAAAATAACACTCACTAGTATAACAAGTGCTTTGGAAAGTTCATGTTTTCGTGTTTCAACTAAAACTGTAATCATGTCCTTGACTCTATATTTTCTGTCTGTGTGTGTGTGTGTGTGTGTGTGTGTGTGTGTGTGTGTGTATGTACGCATGAGTGTCTCACTCTGAGAGCAGTAATCTCCTCCTCGGCCTCTGCGGTGGTCTCCTCCAGTTCAGTCTTGGCTTGCTGTAGTTGGCTCTCAAGAGCATGGCGTGCAGCCTGCAGACTGCTAATCTGAGATTCTCTCTCTTGCAGAGACAGAGTCAGCTCAGTCACCTGCCGCTTCAGCTCCAGCTTCTGCTCCTCGTGCTCCAGACCCATCTACGCACACGCAGATGCGCACAGACACAGACACACACACACACAGATCAAAACCCATGGCAGCTCACAACTACGAGTTTTCTTTATTTCCACAAAGTTTTTGTTACTGTAGTCCTGTCTGAAGCGCCTATCATGTTTACAGACTGTGTGCTCCTGTGTTACTAAAGTGAAAATGTGTAATTTAGACCCCTTTTCTAAACCGATGAATCTAATGAGCATTAAAAACAGTATTCAACTCAGTAAAAATGTGGTGAAGGATCCCTCTCCTCTGTTGTCATGATATCTTCACCAGTATAATGTTGATTCTGAAGGCCTAAACATCAAATCAGATCATAAATATCTGACAGGGTCCAAAACAATCCTGTAAAATTAGACTTTTGCATGCTCTGATCCAACAATCATTTATTTATATATATATATATATATATATCCCAGACATTTTTATACTCTCCTGTTATGAGACATTATTCGCCTAATTTGTATTGTTAGGCATATTGTTCTGGGTAATCGGTATAAACGCTGTGCAGTAAGAAATATTACACAGACAAATGTTGAATTAAATCCACACAGAGATTTTTTTGCACGCTGTTTCGGTACCCAGCATGCTGCACAAACGTGAATGAACAATACAGGAAATAGAGAACTGTGCTTAAAGAGATTCTATGAACGATAGGAGCAATTAATTAGCTAGTTCACTCAGTAGGGAGGTCCTAAAGGAAGCAGAATAATGATGCTCAGCAGGAATTTGCTCCACTCCAAAAGGTCCACAGGTGTTTATTTTGGAATCCTCTAGATCGATGATCAACTGAGTCCAGGGATCTTAAATCACATGGCACCTCCACATTTTTGACATTTCTTCACATGGCACCTGCACAAGACACCTGTCATTTTTCTAAACAGCCTGTCGAAGCTGCTTTAAGCTTATGATTCACCACACCATTCCGTCTCTTTCCCTCCACTTTGTAACACAGAACAAAATCTTTTTGTTTAGTTACTGACGGGTTATAATTCTTCTGCCACATCATTCTTATTCTGCACATCCAGTTCAGCTTCATGACAATGCTCTATCATTCTCTCTCACATCATTCAGCCTGTCTCTCTGTTTTTTGCCATCTCCCTCTTTTTTTCTGCCCCACTCTCTGCCTCTCTTTCTTTTTCACACACCTTCTTGGCATCTCTCTCTCTCTCTCTCTCTCTCTCTCTCTCTCAGCCCCACACGCTCCATTTTTCTCTCACCTCTCGGAGCCTGGCCTCCAGTTCCATCAGACGGCTCTTTTTGCTCTGCTCCTGCTGACTCATCTTCTCCAGATGTTCCTCCAGTTTGGCGTTCTGAGCCTCCAGCTTCCCCGCCTGGGACTCCAGGTAGAACTTCTGCTGACGCAGCTCAGAGATCATCTCCTCCTGGGCTTTCCTGTTCAGCACACACACAAAGTCGTGTAAGAGCACCAGCAGAGCACCAAGTGTCTTTATAGATTTTGATTTGGGTGCTGGTCAAGTTGCACAGTTATAGTGGGGTCCAAAAGCACAGCACTTAACTGTGTAAATAAACAAAAGTATATATAGACACACACACACACACACACACACACACACACACACACACACACACACACACACACACACACAAACGCGCGCACACAAACGCGCGCACACACAAACGCGCGCGCACACACACAAACGCGCACACACACAAACGCGCACACACACACCCTCCTAAATAGACATTTGTTCTTCCCTGTACTGTAATATACAAAATATATACACTGCTCACATCCTCAACTGTACATTTTGTGTACTATATTTAACATACTGCTGACATTTACGCTGAATCTTTTCATACATCTGCCAGAACATACTGATTTTGTTGGGTACCATAAAGCTGAAACTGAAGTTTGTGTTTGCAGTTGTGTTCAGGTTTAGTGTGAAAGATCTTAAGACACTTACATGTTTTTCTGTGTGTAAATGCTGCTGTTGGCTGCCAGTTTGTTGGCCTCAGAGAGCTCAGCGATACGCTGCTCCAGGCTCTTCATCTTATTCTCCATAGCATTGATGGTCTACAGAGAATACACAAACACAGAGTAACTAAAACACAATTGACAACATTCTGCATAGTCAATGCAATGGAACCATATCAGTCCTAAAATATGTAATGCATTTAATATTATAAATATAATTAAACACACTTAACAAAAGGAGCTTTGTTAATTGTGACTGAACGTATCACTGGACTGGGGAAATTATTCAGTCACATTTAACACAGTCATCTGTACACCTACTGTTGATTTTATCAGCTCCACTTACTATATAGGGGAACTCAGTAGTCCTACAATTACATGCTGTAGTCCATTTGATTCTCTGAGTACTTTGTTAATCCTCTTTCACCCTGTTCGTTAAGAGTCAGGACCCTCGCAGGACCACCGTATAGCAGGTATTACGTGGGTGGTGGATTATTCTCATCTGAAGGGACACTGACAGTGGTTCACCTTGTAGTACAGTTTGTGTTGGTAATCCTCTAGGCCTTTATCGGTGGTCACAGGACGCTGCCCATAACACACTGCTGGCTGCATAGTTTTGGTTGGTGGGCTATTCTCAGTCTAGCTGTGACACTGAGGTGTTTAAATACACAGTGCGCACAGATGTGTCTGATCCACTCACACCAGCACAACACACACTAACATACCACCATATCAGTGACACTGCAGTGCTAAGAATGATCCATCACCCAAATAACACTTGCTCTGTGGTGGTCCTTCGACACACAGAGTGAAAGGGGGATTAACAATGTATGCAGAGACACCGATGAATTAAGTCTGCCCTTTTAAAATTACAACATGCACCTTTACGGTAAGTGGAGCTGATGAAATGGACACTTTGAGTGTGCACACAAGGTTTATAATTATTATATGACAGTCATATTTTATTGTAAACAAAAACACTGTCACAGCTTAGCATACATGCAGGCTCTAATATCACCTGTCAGAAACATACGCCATTCCCATGCAGGCCTTGATGTGTGTAACACACTGCAACACACTTTATTAAATTTTCTGTACTTACATTTTCAACTAGTTTTACAGTCTGTGAGTTTGTATGGTTTAGTACTTAATGGCTGAGCTGTTGTCTACAATTAGTAGAGGCATCCCCAGACTTACATAATGTATCAATAGCTATATAATGTATCTATGGTTTTAACTAGAGTTCTCTCATATGACCAAATGTACTAACAATACTTTAGTTTTTATATAATACACGTGTCACAATATTCATTCTTTCTGTAATAATGTATTTTCCTCTGCAGCCTATTTGTTGCTTACCAGTCTGCTTCTACAAACAGCCAATTGTGCGAGCCTATGCCTCCTCAGCCTGTCTGCACCCCCCTAAATGCACCCACAAGCTTCTGAAAATTTATCCACCATAACTGAAATGACTCCTGTCTACAAATCATTTTGCAGATCCACTCAACCCGCAGGAGAACCTGGAGGTACAGCTCTGATTGAAACAGAAGGATCCATTCCAAAAGGTTCAGGTGTTTTATTAAGGCCTTTTGATGAATCAAATGAGGTCTAAGATCTTAATCACAGGGCCCCTGCACAATCAGCCATCTTTCAAAACAGCTTGTCAAAGCTGCTTAAAAATCTGCTGAGGGCTTACTCACCACATTATTCAGTCTTTCAGTCCAGTTTTTCAGTCTACTGTGTATCTCAGCACAAACCCTTTTTGTTATAATGACAGGGTATAACTCAAAACTCAAAACAATGAAGATGAATTTTCTTGGAATGATAATCACTAGAATGGCATAACTTAGATCTTATGGGCCAAATACAAACAACACTGAAGGACACCCACTTTCCAATAATACAAACTCACAATGTAGTGTGGATGCTAATTCTGTTGTTATATCCAAAACAAGCTATTGCACAAGTTAGCATGGCACTACCCCCACGAGCATCTACTGTACAGACTACACTTTTGGATCACAATGTTATGTGTCAGCAAAGTTGTTTTTTATGTAGTTAGAGAACCACAGGTTTGCTTCCTGACTTGCTGCAATCCAGTCACAATATGGATTGGATATCAGTAACAGAGACCATTTTAAAATTGAGACAATAAAAAAGTGTCACTGGGCCCAAATACTAAAAACCTCAGTAGGTTAGCAGACCCTATGTTTTCCTCCTCATACTGCTGTACTTTGAAATATTATATTGTAGCATGTGGGCTATTATCCCGTAATATGCAATACTTAATATAACGGTTGCAAGCCTTTATTACAATACCTGAAAAGCATACTATCCACCGCTAGTACAAATAGGCTTCTTAGTCAGTGCAGCTAGCTCAAGTTCAGCAGGTAACAAGATCATGGGCTAAAGCCTGAGCTTGATAAAGAGATTCATTAGAACTGGATTCACATAATGAATTGAAAGCCCTTAAATCCCAGCTCAAATCTGTTTCCACAGCACAAACTAGTCTGTGTGCTCTCCAAATACAAACAGGACTAAGCTCACCAACATGCCGGGGAATCTGTGCAGGCGCAAACAAACACCCATACACACACAATAGCCAGATGGGAGCCCAAAAGAAGTGGGCACAGTTATTCCAACACAAACTATTTCTACCACAAGCCAGCAAGGCAAAGCACCCAGAACTGAAAAGGACAGAAGAGTAAATATAGAAGGAGTGGAATATTCTGGCTGGCTGTTGACAGAATGGAGAAGAGGAGGAGGAGGTGAGAGGAGATTCTTACAGCTTTCTGCTCGCTGAGGAGTTTGCCTTTTTCGCGCACCTCCTCTTCCTGCTGAGCCCGCTTGGCCTCAAGAACATCCTTATCAGCCAGGTCCATTTTCATCTGAGCCTCCAGCACCTAAACACACAAATATACACAAACCTCTTATCTAATACTATATTGGTAAACATCTCTTTAAAGATGCTGGCTAGAAATACAACATACAACCAGCGCTGGAAAGTACTGATTAAATCCTGAGAGGATTAGATGCAAGATATAACAGACTTGAATAAGGAAGGGGAAAGTCACAAGAAATGAGTGTAAACAAAACCAAGAGTCTACAAAACTGGAGCTCAAATAAGGGGACTACAAACAACTGTTCATGACCGGGTGGAGCAACGAAACTATCATCTTTGAAAGTGGAGAAATCAATCTCCACATTTGCTTCACGTCTGAAACATCCATGGGTTTTGCTGGCCATATCTCCACTTCCAAAAACTGCACTAGAATGATGAAGCTCTGCATCTCCCAGCAATCTCAATTATACCTTGAACTTGATATGCTACAATATATAAACATATTTATGCACTTATTTTTAACTTTACTCAGAAAATCAAACAAACGTGTCATTTAGCTAGGGGCCAAATATTGGCAATGTATAATCCAGCACTAATACACATGCTTCAATACACTCATAAACTTGTAGCATGCAGGCAAACACTGTTTTATACATCACAATAAATCACAAATGCTGCAGTGCTGAAATCGCATCATGCTACCTTGATCTTGTCCTCATACAGTCTTTCCTTCTGAACAAGATGGGCCTCCATCCTTTGGGCTGTGGCCTGGGTCTCCCTCAGGTTTTCCTCCAGCTCCTACACACACAGGCAAATACATCATGGTCAGCAAATCATTCCTAAAGATGCATGTAGAGCACAAAAAGCTGGAAAGCCTGCAACATCCAGAGATCTTAATTCCAGTACAGATCTTAATTCCAGTACAGATAATACTAAATATCACAGAAATTAAAACATTAGAGAAAAAGAGTAGAAAAATGATTGAAAAATAAATAAACATGCTTTAAAAAGGTATGCATCGGTCGGCAAGCGGCATCGGAGACTGTTCATGCTGGAACGAGAGCATGCGTTGTCCCCTGTGAGAGGAATCTGAGAGTATGCGTAGGGCAGCAGACGGGACATCCCGTTAGAGAGATGAGCGCCTGAGTGTGGGAGTTAATTTGAGCGTCCCTTTCCATAGAGGTAATCTTTGAAGAAAGAGAAAGACGAAGGGAATAGGGTAGTTAAGAGATTAAAAGAGGGACAGAGGGGAAGAGAGAGACCAAGCAAGACAGAGAGAGGTTGAGTGAGATAGGAAGATTATGGTGGGGGTGGTTAAAAAAGAGGATGTGACAGACTTGGGAAAAGTGGGCCTAAAAAGAGAAAGATAGGGGATACAATGTGGGGGTACAAATAGAGAGACCTGAAACAGGAGACAGAAAACGAAAGAGAAAGAGTGGAAAAGAATGAATGACAGCGAGAGTGCAAGAGAGAGCGGGGGAGAGAACGAGAGATGGGGGTTTACCAGGATCTTTTCGGCCATCTGCTGAATCTGCTGGGATTTGGTCTGAATGTCGTCTTTCAGTTTGTTTTCCCTGCGTTCCACCATCTCCAGCCTCTTCACCTGATTCTCCAGAGTCTTTCTGCCTTCCTACACAAACAGAGGCATACATACATTCATTGGACATTCCATCTGCATATACAGCACAAATGCATTACATATATCTCTGTAAAACCAGGTGCGCATGCAGCAGGGAGTAACTAGCATATACTGCGGCCTATGCTGTAGATCAGTGGCGTACTCTGATCAAGTTTTTGCCAAAATGAATGCAGGACTGTACCTCCCCTTCTTAGGCGACAGCACTAACGCAAAGGAATACATTCCTTAAGCTTTAAATATAAAAACTGGCATACAGAATTAATAGGTATTTATGCAAGATGGTGTAACAGGGACTACATGAGATGAGGTAATCAGTTACTAGAGCTAACAGGTAGAATGAAAATCTTCCACACAGGATCACACAAGAAAATTATAAAGTTGGGCCTACTTAACATCAGTTGGAGTACTTAGCATTAGGTGTGGTATATATATATATATATATATATATATATATATATATACACACACATATATATATATACATATATATATATATATATATATATATATATATATATATATATACACATACATACATACACACCCATACATACATACTTACATACACACACACACACACACACACACCACACTTTAAGCTTCATGTCCCCTTACAAGAACTTGGTGAAAAGCTCAGCTGGAGTACTTAGCATAACGTGTGGTATATATATATATATATATATATATATATATATATATATATATTATATATATATATAATATATATATATATATATATATATAATATATATACATGATATACCTCGTTTAAGGCGACATGATTTGAGTATTGGCACCTACAAAAATGGCATCTACAAAGATTAACACAGTACTCAAGTACTCACGTTCATCCCTAGATTACACATAGACATTGACATAACATAACATGACAAATACCCACTAATTTGTAGGGATTGTTTTTCTTCTCTAATTGAAACTGTGTCACAGATGTTTTTTTTTAGATACATTTGGACAAAATAAAACAGGAAATCTGTCCTTAAAAGTTAAGACACATTTTACAATTTAGGTATAACCCCCCCAAATTATAAAGAGATAAAATAAAAATAAAAAATCTGTATTCATTAAGATGCCACTTTATTAAAAACTCCTGCACTATAGGTGCTGCCTTTACTGTTGATCAATTTACTAACCCCACTCTCACTCCACCGATAGGGACACCATAACTTCTAAGCAAAACAGTGAAACAAACATTTCAGCACCTGGTGCTCAAATCTGGCAGAAGTCACTTCATAAGGATTTACCTTCTAGATACACCTAGCAGGTGCGCAGCCAAAGACTACAGCTCATCTCTTTCCATGCACAAAATGTGTTAGTCACTCTCTAGTCCTGGGGTTGGCAAAAGTGGTCCTGGAGGGCTGAAGTCCAGCAGAGGTAATTGATTTCCCTGCTAAACACACCTCGTCCTCATGGTAATTTAATTAGGTGTGTTTCAGCTGGGAAGCCATGGCCAACTCCCCTGCTCCACCTCTGTATCAGTCAGTAAGTTTCTGAGCACAGAGCCACTCTTGGCTGGATATCTTTGGTAAGCAGGCTCCTCTTAACTCAGCAGGGGCATTGAGGTGAGTGGAAAACCCCGCAGCAATGCTGCTACGGCTGATACGCTTGTAACAGAAATACACACATTACCACGCCACTACAATGATGTTATCACTGCTGTGCTGAGAATGGTCCACAACCAAAGTAATAATATGGGGTCAGCAGCAGTCTCGTTCGACTGATGGGTGGAATAAAGGTTGGCTGATAAATGTGCAGCAACAGATCAGTAATTATATCTCTCCAAAGTGCCACTGCTGCATAAGAGCTGTCGATAAAATGGCCATTTAGTACAAATATAAGGAAGGTGTCTCTAATACACTGATGGCATAGTGTACATACAGTACTGCGCTAAAGTTAGAGACCATCATTCATTTCATTTTCAGGAACTATTACACAGAATCTTCCATAACTAAATATGATATCGCTGTTTTCAGTATTTGCTGGGTTCATCTGTTGACCTGTGACTTGCTTACAGTTTTTTTAAAGAAATACACTTCTTTTTTCCCCCCACACATCCCAAGTTTAGTCTTAGACGCTGGCTGAATTTTCGGCTTATCATGGGATGGCTTATCATGGGATGGCCATTCCATTGTTCTGAGAACACCAGCAGTTTCTTTGTTTGATTTGGCAATTTGTTTCTTTTTAATTTATCTCTCTCTCCTCTCTCTACTCTCTCTTCTCTCTCTTCTCTCTCTTCTCTCTCTTCTCTCTCTCTCTACTGTTTTTCTGATGCTGACACTTTTGGTGATCTTCTAGGTAGATCTTGAATGCCTGTCCCATTATCTCTATACTATGCCCACCCCCCTTATTCAAATGGATTATCTAATATCTGCATATCTCCAAGAAACTTATACCTGAAGTCTGTTCTGACTGGAAATTAAATACATGGTCTCTGACTTCTGC
This sequence comes from Prochilodus magdalenae, assembly GCA_024036415.1. Taxonomy (NCBI): domain Eukaryota; kingdom Metazoa; phylum Chordata; class Actinopteri; order Characiformes; family Prochilodontidae; genus Prochilodus; species Prochilodus magdalenae. The sequence goes on from JAMWET010006600.1 coordinate 1,052,442, forward strand.
TTAGTACTGTACATATATAACAGTATGTAGTATGAGAACAGTGCCTCAGTCTCGCGTAGTCGTCTGCGCAAGGTGTCGCTGGGGTCAGACTTGCTGCGCAGCCGCTCAAGTTCACGCTCCAGCCTCTCTTTGGCCTGACGGATGTTCTGTAGAAGCTCTGTGGCCTCTGTGCTAGCTTTCACCGCCTGTGGAGATCAACGGTAAAAAGGCTATATCAAATGACAGGCATTCAAAGCCACACAAGGGTGTTGGTTATAAGGAATGAGATAAACCATTGGAAAGCAAACTAGTGTGATCAACAGGTATAGGAGGACAGATATGAGGAGAAAACTAATCTGATCCAACTCTAGAACAAATTTAACCTGACATAAGCCACTGTAAAACCCAGCTGTGTTTAATAAAAGAACACTTGCTTGGTATCAGTCAACGCTGAAAGTTTCAATGTTAGTCTAAACACAGGAAAAGGACAAATGGTATTTCTATTGACCACTAAAGACACATAGGTTATATCCAAAGTGAAAAAATGGTATCTGGGCAAGTCAAAAGATGTGAAACCATTTTAAATATATTTAAAAAATCTAAAATTGTTAGACTGGTCTACGATTATTATATTAATATTATAATTATTTATATTTTTTATTAAGTCAAGTTATCTTATTATAATGGCAGAAACCAGTCTGGTTTAAACATATTACTTAAAAGAAGCAACACTCCTTAAGCAACACTTAAAAGAATTTAAAGTGGACTACAAATAAGCTAAATACTCTTATAGTAAGCTTTCAAAATCTTAATATGAAAAATAATTAAAATAAAAATGTAATAACTTTATCAAGGTTTATGTTTTTTGGTATATATTTTGAATGAAAGCATTTATCTTAACACAAACAAACGTTGTCAAGTTTGACTGCTAATTGTACATTTTAAAGTAAAGCGATATTAATTATTTTTTACAACTATATTGTATTAATATTATTTAAAACTGAGCTTCTGATATTTAAATTTTTTTTTTTTTTTTATCTTTCTTATTCCCAAAGAACTTGTTTATTAATACCTGAGACCAAATCACCTCATCCTCTTTAACTGAGTGAAGAACACTACCTTAGACAGCTTATCCTGCAGCTCCTGGACCTTCAGCTGCTGCTCCGAGTTAGTCTGAAAAACACAGGATATCGGAAGATTAGCGCATCATCTCATGCACCCGCACACCGAAACCTGCACTGAAGGCCACAGCAGACATCACACAGAGAGTAAACGATATCAAGCTGAAATCAGAAAACTGTAGAGAACAGAGTGACGGTAGTAGGAGCGGGTCATACAAAAAAATATATAATAATAATAATAATAATAATAATAATAATAATATCATGATGTTTCTACAATACACAATCAGCAGTGTTTAATGTACTGTTCTACACAACATCAAAATAAACAGCTCTAATCATGCTGCGAATCGAGTTGTTCCAGACTGTTTGGAGAGACTCTGAATGGCAGCAGTCATCATTAGTGACGGGTCCCGCTTTAGTCTTACTGGTAACCAACGAATCTGTGTGTGGAGGTACTGTGGTCTGTGCCAAGATGAACGGTTTGTTGTCAAACCTCCAGAAGGCCTGGCCTCCCTCCATCTCCACCCCTACTGCACAATCTGCAGTATCTGAGTGAGAATAGCTCCATGGGATGGATTATCACAGGACAGCATCAGGAACCTCTACAGCTCCGAGATGTGCCGAGACATCTGCCATGTTGCGATAGCACCAAACTGAGAGACACTACGTCTGTATGTGTAGCTCAATGTTTCTTATACTAAATAAAACTAATCAAATTCAAAAACAAAATTTACATATTTAATACCAAACCATGCTTCAGTTTCCTCCTAGCATGTCCCTTTTACTGTATTTTTGCAGAGACCAAAAGGATGCGTTTTCTTGCATCCTTCCAGAATAAGGTGATCAGGGAGAGGATTGTTTTTTGAAGCTGCTTATGAATTGTAGACGGATGTGAGTTGTGGGCCCATTTTTAGCTATTATATCTTAATTCCAGAACTGAAAATGGTCAAATGTCAATATGAGTATAGTTAAAAGCTGTTCAGCCACTACATTCATTCATTCATTCATTAGTACAACACTAATGTGCAAGTTATGTGAGTGAAATGGAAGACGAGGCCAAAAAAGAAAGTGTTGTATGAACTTAACGTAATCATGCCATACATTTCCAATTAAACAAATAGAGCTTAAATAAACACTTACATGAAGACTTTTTTTAAACCTCAAAATAAAGTTCAGTTGTTGGTGGAACAAAACTGTAACAACTCGGTGAAGTTTACAGCTGCAAACAGTGAAATGTACTTTCATTTTCATAGTTGTCCATTGTACCAATCCAGTCATTTCTGTACAGGCTCTTGCAGTTTCAGTTATATTCTTTATATTTCAGTTTCAGCGTTCTCTTCTAAGTACAATTTATAGTAATCATACAGAAACTAGCATCTTCATACTGATGCACAGACAGTGTGGTGGTGTTAAAGCCAGCGTTTTAAATAATGAATGCCAGTGCTGTCACCTGTTTGACATTTTTATCAATGAAAAGCACTTGTGACAAACCCCCCTCAATATGCTATTGAGTGCTAATGACCAACTATCACCACATTAGAGTAGCAGCTTCACAAAGAGTGTGGTCATTAACATGAAACACCAACTTGAACTGAAAGTGATCCTACTGTACGGGGAAAAAAGTCAAGAGTGTGAAAGTAGCAAGTGATAAGTGAGCAATCGAGGCTGACTGATGCCTACACACACTCTCCATCTCGCTCACACTGACACAGGCGTAACACACAATCTCTGTTTCTGAGTGGACAGCCTAGCCGGTAAAGCTTGCTTTGTGGGAAAAGGATGAATCTCTCCTATAAGTATGCATATGGGTATTTATGAGACTTGAAGCGTCTTGAGTGATGGCATTCGAAAGTCTGACTGAGTTAAACCACGAAGACTCAGGGTTGCTCAAATATTAATGCAGCTCAGTTTTAGGAAGAAACACACCCGGTGGCTCAATAAAGGCCCATTATGGTGAAACCTCATACGCACCGGCCTTCCAGAGGTGGAGTGATGTTTCAGAGTGACTGTAATGAAACAGGAGTCAGAACAAGAAGTGTGTGGAGGCCAAGTGAAGCTCTCACCTTCTCCAGCTTAGTGAGCAGCTCCTCCGCCTCAGACTTGCCCTGTTCTTTTGCCTGTTGATACACAAACACAATTTTACATAGCGCCCTGTGCTGAAAGGCAACAGTGAAGAATAATCAAGAATTTGTGTGATGTTTTATCCTATTATTTATTCTCCTGTGATGAATGTGCCATTTTCTAGGTGTTAATTATAAATATTAATAAACACTGCTGTCGTCGAATGTCTCAGTGGGAAGGGTGGAGTAGCCCTTATGCTGTGGTAGAAGGCTTGCATGCCACACAGTATAGAGACCACACATGTTCCAATTTGTAAGCTCGTATGCACTGAGCAGGCAGATATTGGCAGTTCATCTCAATGGTTTAGTTAGCAGGGTTTAACCCTGGTGCTGAGAAGCGCATTAGGCTTCCAACAATTTGTGAGGCAATGTAACGATGTCTTTCTGGCACTAGATATGAATTTGGGATTTGCAAGACTCTAAAATTATGTAATGATTATGTTGACGGTTATGTAATGATAGTCAGCTGTTGACATCATGAATAAAACCAAAGGAGAAGGGATGCTTTGCAAAGAGCTACTTCAAAAATCTTTAAAATCCTTAAATCTTTAAAATCTTGAAAAGTCCATGATGAACAAACTCAAGTTCACAGGCCAGTAGAACATAACATAAACTTTCCAATCAGCCTGGATCTTACTGCAAGTCCCAGCATCTTACAAATTTGTATCCACCTTAGGCGCACACCAGACCAAGATGCTGAAACGTTATGGGCATCAATAGAGCCAAAGAAATGTAGAACATGGCAACTTGGCAAAAGTGTAACAGACTTCAGACTTTACAGGCTTTACAGGATTACAGCCAATTACGTCTCCTCTCAAACTACACGTGACTTTTACTGTAGCCTTCAGGAAAACAAATACATCGCCCCCTGCTCTGGATCGGCAACAAGGGAACCAATACAATATGCAGTCACTGAATCTCTGAATCTCGACTGTCTGCTATTCAAGCATTTGAATGCACAATAATGTTGAAGGTAAACAGTGTGAAGCAGCTTAGTCCTGCTCTGTTAGCATGCTAATAGGGACCTCTTTGTTACGCTTATATCAAGCTAACAGCGGATGTTTACATGTCAGCAGCTCTCCTTTCATTCAGTTATTTACTTATTTATTAAATCATTTACACTACATTCACTTTTTCATTCCTTTACTCACTCATTCAGGTCTGCTGTCATTCATTTACATACTTCTATAAATAGTCCTACAGTAACTCTACTGACATGCATTCACATGTCATCACAGACTTCATTTACATGCTCATTCATTAACACTCGTTAACTGACTAATTCATTACTTCATCATTCATTCATTCATGCACATGCTCATTCATTAACACTTATCTGACTTGTTCATTCATTCATTTCTTCACTCACTCACTCACTCACTCACTCACTCACTCACTCACTCACTCACTCACTCACTCACTCACTCACTCACTCACTCACTCACTCACTCACTCACTCTTATTTAATTTACTTATTCATTCGTTCATTTACTATCATGCTAATTTAATAACGATTCACTCACTAGTATTATTTACTTTCTCTCTCACTCTCTCACACATACCTTCTGGATCCTCTGCTGGTAGTCTGCAGCTTTCCTCTTGAGCTCCTCGCTGGTCTGGCGTGATTCTCGGAGCTCGGCCTCGTATAGGTCACTACGGCGACGGGCAGCCGACAGATCCTCCTCCAGCTGCCTGATGGTCACCTGCATCTCCTCCAGCTGAGCATGGTACTCCTGGGAATAGCAACCAGAGGAAGACATTTTCACTATATTCACAGTATTTAACATTACAACACAATATATATGTGCACCAAAACAGAAGAGCAGACAGACAGACAGACAGACAGAGATAGGCTTCCGCATTGAGGGTGGGGAAAAGAGTTTCAATGCATTTGATGATTAATTTAATCAAATGTCTATTTAATTAGGACACAAGTTGAATAATAGCAAAGTATAAGAGAGATCTCTCCGCATTAACAAATGGAAGCCTCAGAGTAATCACAAAAGCCTCTTTATCTCAGCTGATGTCTCAATGTGCTTCTTTTTTGCAGGCATGTCCTCATAAAGAGGGCTGGGAGAAAAGGGAGTAGTCAAAGGAGAGGTTATGATGAGCTTCAAGAGGTCAAAATTAATCGTTCCACTTCTTGAGCAATAATGGGAGAGCATCTGATGATGTGAAATTGCCTGCTGATAGGGACCAGGCGGGTTAATGAGAGTAAGAGTGAGTCAGGTGCATTGCACAGTGCAGCCAACAGTGACTAATCTAATTTTTTTTTGAGAAGCAGCGTGGGCTACAAGGCCTTATGGATGCTTTAGTGAAGATGGATTAAGGTGAGTGCATGGTAGGGATCAGATGCTGTGGGCTTGGTTTGTTTCATGTTGTTTCTTATGAGCACAGACACCGGCCATCATTTACCCTAGAGTGGGTCCTCAGTTTATTAAAAGGAAAGATCTGAGTTTCTGTTACTCTACAGAATCAGAACCTACATCAGCAAAGCACTGCAGCATGCTTAAGCTACACATTTACATTGTAAATCTACAGCCCAAGCACCGAGAGAACTAAATGCAGGCAGTAAAACTTTGCAGCCTTTGCTGTTTTTGCGAGGTGTTGCATTAACTTTAGGTATAAATAACTTAGGCAAAATATGTAATTGCTACCTTTCTGACCAAAATTGCAATTGCGATAAATTTAAAATATAGATTTTCTGGTGTTTCTCTACTTTTTCTGGTTTGAGGCTTTATGTTGCTAGTTAATACACCAGACCGGCGGTTAATTATGGCTGTGTTCATGTACATTGCATATGGGTAATTTCTGATTGGTTGTAATCATCTACAAGTGGTGCACAAGCATATTTTCTTAGCTAGCTATTAAGTGAAATTTTGCTAATTTAAAATTGTTAAGGCAACATGGGCTATGATGTAGGCTATTACAAAAACTGCATCTCCTGTGATTTGAAAATCGGATGCTTTTAAATTGATATATATATGTGTGTATGTATATATATATATATATATATATATATATATATATATATATATATATATATATATATATATATATATATATATATATATATATATATATATATATATATATATATATACATACACACATATATATATATATATATATATAAACCAAGGGTCTAGCATCTGAGGCTAAGTGATATACTTTTACACCACTCAGTGCTTAGCATGGCGCATAATGCTCTTAGGCTTGTGTGCAGGTGCTCAGTATTGGAAAACCAAATAAAGCTCCAAATGCACAGTTCTAGTGATGCTGCTACTTCCAGAGGCAGATCAGACTTCTGTTTTGAGTGATGAAACTAAGTATAGCCAGTTTTTCAGCACAATATGCTTCAGTGGTTGACGGTGCTCCTATGTAAGTTTGTATGTAAGTTTGTATGGTCTACTATTTGATGGCTGAGCTGACACCTTGCACTAACATGCGTTATAGGTGATCAGATTACATCTGTGTTTTGTTTAAAAAGCCACATGTAAGTACCCCCAGGATGTGTTACAAACAGATTATGATCAGATCACTCAAACCACAGTCTGAGGAGATCAGACCGCATTAACACAAGTGTGAACTTTATCTATATGCAATCACATGTAGAAAAGCTGATTAAAATAAAATGTAATAAAAACAGATGCACTTCAGTGATCTACAATAACACGAACCAGCAAAGCTTGTACAGCAGTCCTCTGATGCAGCGTATTAAATGTAATGCATTTAAATGACTTTAGCCAATGGCAACTCCTCAGAAGAAAGAAGAAACACAACACTGCCAGATATGAGTTATAAGAAATCTGGCATGATATCAGGAATATTATATTATACATATATATATATATATATGTGTGTGTGTGTGTGTGTGTGTGTGTATGCTATATATATATATATATATATATATATATATAATATATATATATATATATATATATATATATATCTATATATATATATATATATGTGTGTGTGTGTGTGCCGGTGTGTGTGGTATATATATATATATATATATATATATATATATATATATATATATAAAACAAATACATATAATATATACAGACAGACAGACAGATACACAGATGTAATCTGATCACCTATAACACATGCTAGTGCAAGGTGTCAGCTCAGCCATCAAATGGTAGACCATACAAACTTACATAGGACCGCCGCTGACCACTGAAGCACATTGTGCTGAAAAACTGGCTATACTTAGTTGCATCACTCAAAACAGAGTTCTGGTCTGCCTCTGGGAGCAGCAGCATCACTAGAACTGTGTATTTGGAGCTTTATTTGCACAGTGCAGATGGTTAACGAATGGTGCTTATTTATCTTTGCTGATGGTTAACGAATGGTGCAGGTGTGTGAACTGACTAGATCTCTGTTGAGTTTACACTTTGACTTGTGAACATACATACCAGACACACACCTAGAACAGCCAATGTGGATCGAAACACAGATTCAAATGGAAGCGTATCTGTTCCATCCAAATGCTTTGCTTTTACGTTTACTCTTTTGGGAAAATGAAGCAATGAGCATTCAAAAACCTCTAAAAGCTTTTAAAGTAATTTGGACATGCAGTTAGCACAATGCTAATTAATGAAGCATAAGCTTCCATTTCTTTGCTAGCTACGTTCACCCTGCTGCTTTAATGCAGTGTAATACTGCAGCATACAGTGATGACTCTCTTACTGCTTTATTCCGGCAGTGACAGTGTGCGGTAATTTACTTACTAAAGCAAATTTAGCTTGCATAATGTGAACTGTGAGAAAAGTGAGTTATTAGAGGTCACGATGTGAACACGCAGACAGATCCTGATGCAGTAACACACAGCAGCAGCTCGATTCAGCAGAGTTGGAACCCCTGCAGGGCTGTTCATCTCAGTCTCTTCAGCCAGAGCGTCGCGCCACCCGTCATTCATCATTACCTCTATTAAAAATTTAATTACTGAAGTGTCTCTGTGTTCTTGCAAATACGCCACCCAGAAAGTCTCAAAGTGAGAGGAGAGAGCGATGAGGAGAGAGCAAAGAGGAGAGGAACAAAGCGTGAGTCACAATGTTGAAAGTAGTGACACGTTCTGTCGTACTTGCAGAAAAAGAGAAGAGAGAGTGGAGGAAGAGAGCGAGCGAGAGGGAGAGGGAGAGGGAGAGGGAGAGGGAGAGGGAGAGAAGAGTAGAGAGAGAGGAGAGGGAGAGAGCGAGAGGGAGAGAGAGAGAGAAGAGTAGAGAGAGGAGAGAGAGTAGAGAGAGGAGAGTAGAGAGAGAGAGAGAGAGAGAGGGAGAGAGAAAGAGGGAGAGAGAGAGAGTGGGGGGAGAGTGGGGGGAGAGTGGGGGGAGAGAGAGAGAAAGAGAGAGTGGGGGAAAAGAGAGAGAGAGAGAGTGGGGAGAGAGAGAGAGAGAGAGAGAGAGAGAGAGAGAGAGAGAGAGCAGAGAGAGAGTGGAGAAAGAGAGGAGAGAGAGGGAGAGAGGGAGGGAGAGAGGGAGGGAGAGAGGGAGAGGTGGGAGACAGACTTCGGGGAGTGTGAGATGTAACGGCACAATGTTTTTTCTCGCGCCTGCTGCCGTCAAAACGTTCCTTTTATTAAAGTCAAACTCTTTCTGAGTCAACAGTCAGCAAGAAGCACGTGGGGATTAAAATGTCAGGATTGATCTGGGAGGCAGCAGGGAAACATTTCCACACGTTCTGGAGTCAGAAAAACGAGTGAATTTGTGTTCTCCCGGAGTTACCTGTAAATGTCAGCAGCCTCTGCCTCATAATGGCTTCATTTGGGCCTTGTCTGCACTGCTGTTCAAAGTTCTGGAATGAACTGCCAGCAGTAATTACTGTTATTTCCCTTAATAATATCAGAGCATGCAGACAAGACTAATGGATTTTGAGGTTTTGGGCGGAACACAAACACATACTGTAGTTATCTACTCAGAATGAAAAGTGTGATCAAGACAAAGGATATGAAAATATTAAGGACCACAAACTTTGATGGAGAAGATGAGATGAAAATGATGAACAGCTATTGCCTACTTGGATTAATTACTAACCAGAAAGAATCCTGCACTTAAGAAACATGACACAGACTGGCACTCGGCACAGCAAGGATAAATGAGGGGGTGAAGATTATAATAAGCACCGATTTTCACAAAAGCACCTCTCTTGCTCTTCCGTCAGGCTAACCTGGGACCTGGGAGTATTCTGGGTGTTACCTCTATACAGGACCCAATACGACAATACCATAGGGTGATGTAAAAGCGCTGCTGACTATTGACAGGTTGATGAGAATCATCGCTAGAGCCACTGTTCCACTCTAAACACATATACTAACACAAGGTACCAAGTTAGCATACCCTCTTGTGTGGCCTCTGAGCAATTAGAATTCTCATTATCTGAACTCCTGATGTAATATTTCCCAAACCCTCCGGTCACTGTCTTTTGTTCTGCAGCCTCTTCTGAAAGAAACCTGCCTCCTACACATGATAGTAGTTTTGAGCGGAACCACTATGAAGAGCAGCTACACTGAGGCGCTACTATATCTGTAGTGAAAAACAAACTAGCTGCTACCCAAAAATGAGTGGATTTGAGCCATTCCATGTGGTGGAAAAGACCCGACTTGTTCTGGCCTGGTCTTCTCTCTGACTCCTTATGAGACTGAAGCATTTGGACTTCCTGTACAGTTAAATTCTTTCACCAAATCAAGCCTCGCCTCTCACCCGAATCCCAAATAAAATGGACCCTCTCTTGTTCTGGACACATTCCTAGAAAACCAGTAACATAGAAAACACCATTTTGCTTGGAAGAGCTGACATTAAAATATGTACGGATGCAATCAGAGGAATTATTTACCAGCCATTAAGAAGCCTAAAGACTGAACCAGAAAACAGCATATTATGGATTTTCCCTGCATGTCCTTGTATGTGATCTGTGTAAGCATTTATGGCCTGCGGCAGTGCAGTACAGGAAGTGCTGTAAACTCAACACTCTGCCAAAGCATCTCATCATGTTCATCAAATCATAATCAAACAAATCAGCGGTTTATCATTTCAATCAGCATCACAGGTCATGTTTTATTTAACGGTAGAGATAATGAGAGCTAGATAGTGTCTTTTAAAAGATGTTATTAAATGGTGGAAGAATACTGAACGACTGGATCCGTCACAAGGTGTGTTTTGGGGCCCTCTCACTCCTGTCCTGTTGGGTGTAAACCTATCAAGAACTTGGTCTATTCTGACAGGTGTGAACACTCTACCCAGACTCAGGTGCACATCAAACACCTGGACCTTGATTCGGTAAAAAGTGCAGGTCTCAGTTCGCTTCGAAATGAGATATTCCACACCAAACCAGGGAATTCAACAACAGAGCGTTCCTCCTGCTTCTTCCAGCAGCACATGAGCACTGAACAGTCCACTTCATCTGCCAGTCTTACCGTCTGCTTGTTTACCAATGCTCATATCACTGTTGCAGCATGAGCTGCTAATAATAGCATACGGCTTTCATTTTTGGCATAAGGATTATGGAATGCATCGCATCAGCAACCTGATTGGTTGCATTCTAATTGATAAACCAATCATAAAGGAGCAAGTAAGGTGCATTATGGCTTGGACTGTGGTACACATAGACCTAAAGCATCTATATATTTACATGCAACATGGAGTTTTTTGGTTCAAATGGTGGTCAAGGTGAGAGTAACAGTAACATTTGCATCCTTGTACAATTTTCTGACAAACAAACAAACAAACACACGTGTATGACTGGGGGCACTTTAGCTGTTGCAGTTTGAAAACATGCAAACCAAATAGGAAAGCATAGACTAAAGCACACTTTAGTCATTAAATATACCTGGTAATTTACTAAAATAGTAAAGAAAGTGAGAACGTGAGAAAGTGAGAAATAAATTAGCCTCCAATATATTTTAGCATTATTATAGTATTTCTTTAACATTGTTTTTTATATATATATATATAAAAAAAAAAAAAAAAATATATATATATATATATATATATATATATAAATAAATATGTGTATTAATTAATGTCTTGGGTTTAAACAGATCAGCACATAATAAGTAGGGGTGCTTTTTTATTGAGGACCTGCATTTAGGAAAAACATGCTTCTACTATTCTGGTTTCGAAATACCTTGGCCTGGTGACCCGAGTGACCAGTGAATATGTTTTGCCTATCCAAGAAAAAGAGAAGAAGTAGAAGAGAGAGTACGAAGTGGAAAGGAAAAGAGCAAAGTGTTGATTGACAGCTGAGGTAGCACAGGAGGGGAGAGAGAGGGATGCAGACGGAGAGATTAGAGATAGAATGATGGAGAGAGAGGAAGAGAGAGTCAAAGACTGGAGGAGGAAAGGAGTCTGGCTGATAGATGACACATCAATCACACACTAAACACCTTCCCTGCTGAGATCCCCTACAGATACACATACTGCCTCAGTCTCTGAGTGTGAGAGGTTCTACATGTCTGTGCGTAGCAGGTATCAGTACCGGGACGATACCAGCAGAAAACGCTGGACTGGATAACAGATAATAGATGCAATGACTAACAGCATTAACCTACAACAGCTTCTCAGAGAATTTCTGAACCCATGTGGTGGCATCTATCACAGAAACAACCTGGTTATTAAAACCTGGGCTTTCTGAGGGGTCAAAGGTCATGGGGATTCATATGTAGTCTTCGGCCCTTCCTTTACGCACATAGCTTTGACCAGTGTCTGTGAATCTGTTGATGACATCATGCTCTGCAGTTGTGGAATCACTCAAATCTATTCAGCCACTTTCTAAAGAGCTTCATTTGTAGGATTTGTACTGATGCAAGTGGCGAGCGTCAGCTTATCCGTACCCATAAAGGACTAGGTCTTTCATGGATGCTACTTTTATATTTCAGCATGGTTGCATCACATGTTTGTCTTTCTTCTCTTTTCTTCCTGCTGTTTAAAACCGACTTTACACATTTGTAACCATGCTGGCAGGGCTTTAAATGAACTGATTCACTTCAGTACAGCTCTTTATAATTATAAACCTTTGCATAGCTGCCATTCGACATCGGCTGCAGGTCATGAGGAGAATGCTATTTGAAATCTGGCTACCTTTAAACTAGATCAGATCATCCTGTGGTCATTTATTTTTATGTTAGCTGTATTTGATCATGTTTTAGCAAAGTGATATTTCATGATGTCATTAATTTCTTGGAACAGATGAATGTAAAGCGTTTTAAAAAGATTTTTAAAAGATCAATCAATTAATGTTTATTTGTATAGCGCTTTTTACAACCAACGTTGTCTCAAAGCAGCTTCACAGAAAATCAGTTTGTTGTATATAAGGAATGGAAAGAAAAAAAACACAATATTATTGTGCGGACATTTGAGGGTGGGGGGGTGGGGAAGACCAAGTCCAAGCCCCCCTTGAGCAAGCCAGAGGCAACAGTGGCGAGGAAAAACTCCCTTGAGTAAGGAAGAAACCTCGAGAGGAACCAGGCTCAAGGGCGGAACCCAACCTCCTCAGGTCGAACCCGGATGAGACGAGAAAGACAGAACTAACAGGAGAAGAATATCTATTAGATCCAGTCTGATTAGTCCAGGAGGGAGTAACTGCAAGATGGAGCCGACCCAGAGATAGAGTTCATGATCAGAGCCAGACGCAGGTCAGTGTAGAAAAAGATGTAAACACTTCTTTCGATACTTTCTCACATCCATGTGATTCACTGCATTGTGAATAGGATGATTAGAATCTTCTGCTGATTATGAGACCATACGCCTTTTGACGTGTACCTTCTTCCTACTAACATAACTGGATCTTCTCAATTACAGGGTCAATAAGTAAGTAAAACATGAATTCTGCTACATGTGAACTGCACTGCTGTGCACTGAACTGACAACCTCACCAAAACACAATGTAAAAAGTGCTTTGTTAGTTTTTACTTCATTAAAAAAGGAGAAACTCTGACTGAAAGAATCATTCATTTAAAGCCTTAAAATAAAAGACTAAAATAAAACCAGCTAATACACGTATTCCATCAGCGCACCCTAGACTTACCTGCAGGTTCTGTTAAATGTGGTGATTAGGTTGCTTTAGCACTAGTACAGTATACTTGGTGTAGCTGTGTTTCAGCAGACTTTCTTTTAAGTGACATCATTTCAGTGGCAACTTGCCATTACCATGGCTGTAACAAAAACCATATTGTAATTCCTCACCAGGCTTGTAATTTAGAGCATCCAATTACATTCAGTTGGAAACTGTATGTAGGACAAACAGTTTCAGGTTTGGGACCGTTTTGTTCACCGCAGTGTGCAATAGCATTAAGTACCCTGGGTTCCAACTACAGAATGACATACAAGGTCCACAGCTCTCTGTTTCGCCAGTGAAAGCATAGCTCCTCACCATGGCAAAGCACCTTTAAACCTTTAAAGAAGGGATTCTGGATCAAATGATACTCAAGGTTTCAATATCAGTACAACAAAAGAAACCCTGGTATTTTCTCGTATTCTCTATTTGGAGATCTTAGTGACAGAAATCTAACGGAAATAAAGAGACACGGCACAGAAGCAAAGCTAAGAGATAAGGGGAATGAGGGAGAGAGAGAGAGACAGAAGCAAAAGAGAGATAAAGGCAGGATTAATGATGGATGGCATCCTGATAAACGAGGGAGGAGATAGACAGTAAGAACACGAGAGGGGAAGAAGAAATAGGCTGCCAGTTTCAATACGAGGTGTTAAAGCACAGTGAACAGCGCCTAGCCGACACAGGATGGAGCAAAATGTCACCGCAAAACAACAAGGCAGTAACCCTGAGTAACTCGCAGCGAGCACACAGCCACCAATGCCCGATTCCAGCAACACTATTGTTCCCCCAGGCTTACCTCTGGCATTTTACCTTCTAAATCAAAGCTCCCCACAGCCCTATTGCTCTCAGCACTGCCTGCAAATCCTTACCCGGCCTGCCAGCCCAGCACACAGCCCACCGCCAGACTCGCACACTCTTAACATCCTTTAATTAACGAAAGCACAGCCAGTTTAGTTTTGTAGGGATCTTGGGTGCACCGTTAATGCAGCTGCTCTGGAGGGGGGTGCATGCTCTTAAGGGGGCAATTCAACTGCATCGATTGCGGAATGTTAAAATAGATTATAAATAGAGATGCCAAACCGGTATCAATGGGCATGAATGATGGGTCTACAGATCTCAGAAACAGCTGATGTTCAAGTATGGGATCAGCCGATGTTATTTTGAATTTGAACCGATCACAAAATGTCAGAACTAAAAATGCACTGAAAGCAAACAGTCCTTAAAACGAGACTGTGTACATTTTTCTAATGAAACTAAAAGAATCTGTGTTAGTCAGAAAAACAAACAAATAAATAAATAATTAAATAAATAACTGGAGGAGAAAATGCAGCACACACACTTCTCAAAGACTGAATATTGATATCGTAAAGAAGAGGAGGTATGGTGTCATCTCTAAAAAGAACATCATGGCATTTGCCAACTACTTAAACTTAATTTCTCAACATACGTATGATACAGCTCTTGGGCCAGCAAGTAAAGTGTTTCCCACTGCTATGTAAACAGTTTCAGTCATATTCCAGTATTCAGCATTTGTATATATCGTTGCTGTCCAAAGGAAAAACAAAACTTTTTTTAAGCACTTTTGGGACATTTTTTTAAATCTATTTATCATGAAATTTTTACACAATTTAAAGAGCAGCAAATTATACATAAATTAAAAATTCACCAAACTGGAGATGTGTTTTTTGTTGGACAGTGACGATATAAAACTACGATGAACCGTAAATAAGTTAAGTCTAACTGAATCACTATCATTCAACATTTCATGAGCCATTAAATCATTTCTTAAAGATTTGCAATTGTTTTGAATGTTTGAGATTCAGAATGATTCAGAGAGCTGCTGCTACCACAACGGCCATGAGCACAAGAGGTGAGAACAACTGCAGGGAATTGGACGTGTGTGTGTGAGTGAGTGTGAGAGTGTGTGTGTGTGTGTGTGAGAGAGAGTGTGAGAGTGTGCACCAACCACCAACCACAGGCCACAACGGTCCCATTAAAAATGCATTACATTTAAAAAGGCTCGAGGGCTGATAAACAGAGGGCTGTAAACGATGACTGCAGCATTAAGGAGAGTGTGGAAAATATGGCTCCTTTTAAAGGCGCCCTCTATTTCAGAGCATCCGCGCAAAGAGAATTACGAGAGCATGACTTGTGCTTGTACGTATCCCTGCAGGTGCTCCAAGACTTCTAACTTGAAGATGCACCAACTTAAAGCGATAGCTTTACAAAATCATATTTACACATTTTTTCCCAAATCCTAATGTAGGCAACCAGCCAAACCATGCTTAGGTTTGCACTGGATCTCTGAGTAAAAGTGGTGGAAGGTTAGCGTAGCATGCGGCATGCTGTAATCGACACATAAAACAGTGCTTCAGGAATTACATTAAAAGGAAGTACCCCAGATGTAGTCAATCAACCAGGTTTGGTTCCCCAAATTTGCTTCTTTAGTATTGCCTTAGAGCAATAAAGCTTAGGCTGCTAACAAATGAAGTCACATGAAGTCAATGGGCAGTCAAATCTTTTGAGCCTGCATATACTCAAAGCTTCCCTCAGCCAGGGTAAACCACATCAGGGTCTTCATCAAGTTTGATAATTGACTTGGGGGCTCCAAAAAAGAAAATCCTCAGTGTAGTTAAACACAGCATGCATCAAATTCAATCACTGCTACTTCAAGTGAACAGACATTATACAGGGATATGGATGCTGTTATTCTGTTGTTCTCTCTATAAGTGACTGGAATCATTGTCTACCATATTTACACTTTAAAATAATATACATATATATATATAAAATATACAGAAAAATATAAAAAATACAGAAACAACAGCTACCGTCCATGCCCCTCTGTGATGTGCTATCAATTTGGCATATCATCTGTTGACTAAAACTGAATAATGCCAGCATTCACCTACACAGTGAAGTTCTGTTAACACAAAATCCTAAACCACATCAACAAGTCTGCTGATGTTCTATTGTGCGTAAGCAATGTTTCATAGGTCCCAAGCTAAATCAAAGAAGCAAAAACAGCAAAAGCTTATTGGCTGATCTACTGATCTACACCTGGGGTAAGTAGAAAACTGAATCAATTAAACTGCTTTAGGAAACCTCAAACTGCTAAAAGTGGGAAGTAAAAAAAAATTCAAGCCACCAGTGGTTTAGCTACGCGATGAACCTTTGTCCAATATTGGGATTTAAGCTTTCATTATTTGTTAGCTACATTAGTCGCTTAGCACTAGTACAAAACTAAAACACATGTTGCGGTTGGCCAATTACATTTGGCATAAGACTACATTTAGACAGCAGGCCGAAGATCAATACATATGGAGGGCTTAATGATTCTCTGAGGGTAGGCGCTGTAGACTGCTATTGATTGCGGGGGCAATGTGGACTGAGCGAACTAAGGTAGAACGGACACGAACAAACTCCCTAAAGATCTCGGCCCACAAGATGGTATCGCCATGATGCTAACGCCATTGTTTCATTTCGTATGCTGATAAAAGCTGATGTGTGGACACGCCTTTCGAAACCATCAATCATCATCTTTCTAAATGGGTGCCTCGCATGAAACGGCTAATTAGTAATTTAATTGCTTGTGGAATGGGCTCCTGAAAGGGCACACGCAGCACCTTTTCCACAAGGACCGCAATGCGTGCTGCTGTCACTAAATCTGTGTTGTGCACTGTGGAGTGATTGTAATTTGAGCCCTGTTTACAGAACAGCAGCCGTTAACTGCAATTGATGAGGTGGTTTTAACAGGACTCAAGCTAATGAAACCACCTAAGCACAGTTTGGGGTACTGTATTTGTGAGACAGATGGGAGCACTACTCCACTAAAGATTTCAACAACTGTTATCAGCAAAAGGTACCTGACAATGCAGTGGTCTGTATAAAGAACAGAACATGAGTCAGAGCTTTTGTAACTTCTCAGAAGTTAGCAGGTTTCTTATAGCTGTTTTCAGGTTACAACGGTTAAAAAAGCCAGCCAAAAATACTGGAGACACTTAAGTATCTACAAGCTTGTGGAAAAATGGAATGCATGTGACGGTATAACCCAATCAGGAAACAAAGAAGGTAAATGCATTTCGTTCCAGTAACAATTATTATTACAGTGAAAAGTTTTCAATGATAAATATTCCACTCCGGGTTCTTCAAGAAACAGCCCAGCAAAGATTAGAACTATCCAAGGCAGTCGATTTGCCCAAGCATGTTCAGTGTGAACATTATGCATTGGTAGTTTAGAACTAGCCCTGTGAGCTGATGGTAGTAAAAAGTACTACATGTCTACATGACTGTAGGAGTGCAACAAAACTTGTTTACTGTAACAGAGTTACAGGAAGTGGCATGAAGAATAACAAACCTTATAAAAATGAGATGCTGCTTTCCATTTTACAGCAACAGAAAAAAGACATGTACAGTCAGCCTACTATGTTTCTACCAATTTCCTACTGATACAGACACATCTAATTTGTCTGGCAAAGAACCGGGAACTAGCATGTTCAGTAACCAGGTTCTAGATGTTCAGTATCCGTGAAAATCTGTATATATGTGGCAATAATTTTCACCTGACCATTACAGGAAAGGTCTCCAGTGGGATATTCTAAAATCTACATATATACACCCTGCACATTTTACAGACAAAATCATAAAAAGTGAAACAGAGGAAAGCACTGTTTACTTTAATATTTGAAAAAAAATCTATATATTTATTCGTATTTAGAAATGAATTCTGAAGCGTTTTTAAAAAGTGACCCATTTGCACGTTTCTCATATTGCCAGATTTCACAGCAGCAAACTAATTTAAAAGTTAGCTCATTCTTGTTAATGAGCTGCTACTTAAAATAAAACAGTCCCACTTTTGCATATTGCTAACAGTAACTTGCTAGTTTTAATGCAAAAATGAGACAACATTATCAGTAGCTAACAGTTCATGTTCTAAATCAATTAAATAAAACATGCCTAATAAATAAATAAACAAAATTCTTTGTCTTGTGAATATTGAAGGACATGTTTATTTCTATCGTCTGCCATAACCATAGAAAGTTGAGGAACGTCAATAATACATTGCAAGTGGCAAATTTGGGGTCCAAGCACTAAATCTAAATCTAACATCGTTACTAAATCTAAAATACACTAAATGGTTTGCAGATACAACATACTGTAAACGGTTTACAGGGGTTGGACAATGAAACTGAAACACCTGTCATTTTAGTGTGGGAGGTCTCATGGCTAAATTGGACCAGCCTGGTGGCCAATCTTCATTAATTGCACATTGCACCAGTTAAGAGCAAGATTTGTGTGAAGGTTCACAGTTAGCAGGTAAGAGCACAGTTCTGCTCAAAATACTGCAATGCACACAACATTACGGGTGACATACCAGAGTTCAAAAGAGGACAAACTGTTGGTGCACGTCTTGTTGGCGCATCTGTGACCAAGACAGCAAGTCTTTGTGATGTATCAAGAGCCACGGTATCCAGGGTAATGTCAGCATACCATCAAGAAGGATGAACCTCCACCAGTATCACGTAGTGACCTGGCCACTATCCTGCAAGAAGAATGGCTTAAACTCCCTCTGACCACTGTGCAGGACTTGTATATGTCATTCCCAAGACCAACTGACGCTGTATTGGCTGCAAAAGGAGGCCCTACACCATACTAATAAATGATTGTGGTCTAAAACCAGGTGTTTCAGTTTCATTGTCCAACCCCTGTACATTAATGTTGATAAAGGGGCCTTAAAAGTAGGTGTCTAAATTCTGACCTTTTGTTTAACAAATAAGGTCAATAGCTGAAACGCAATAGTTTACAGCATGACCTGCACTGGCATAGTTGCTGAACTCAATGATCTGATTCATCTTACAGGAATTACTTGCTAATCTGTATTTTTCAAAGTGACATCTTTACAATAGAATATTTTAATATATTGCTCCACTTATATTCTACCATTTCACCAAACATTAACCATTAACATGGCCATTTCTGTCAGACACAAATCAGCAGCAGCTTATATTCCTACCTTTATCTTTACATCATTATGTTATACCGAATACATCATTTATGTCAATTTTATTAAACTCCAAACTACACATGCCTTAATGGAATACAGGGTTTTACAGCTGCTCTTTTTTATTTGTTGTTGTTTGTCTCAATAGCCTACTGGTTGATGCAAGCAACTGGACCTAAATGATACTATATTTACAGTGCATTATAAGGAAAATGAGTGTATTAGCTCATCCTGCATGTCACAACAAGTCTAAACAGCTGAAGAATTAACCTGCACATCTGTACAGCCTCAGGTTAGTTAAGAACTGTTGGATTACTGTAAGACTTACTTCCTTTGCCTTTTCTGCAGTCTCCCGGAACTGAAGGTGAATCTCACTGGCTAAATAGGTTTGGTTAATTGAACGTTGTACTGTGGCATCACTGAGAGAATCGATACCAAACTCAGCTATGTACTGGCAGTACACAGCCCAGCTTTATTAGCTGAACTGTGAGTTCCTATAAAGTGTGGTGGTCACAGTGTAGGTGTGTGTGTGTGTGTTTCAATGCAGGAGAGAGAGAGAAAAAAAAACAACCCTCTATGTCGAGATGCTGAACAAATTTTGTCACCAACCCCAGAGCTTCCTAATCACTTATAGCTGCTGTTTCCGTGGAGATGAGGGTCGTCTCTGTGCGCAAGCACACACAGAAATGAGTCATTCTGTTATTTCCTCTTCTCCCAAACCTTTCCCCCCCATTTTCCACTCTCTCAGTTCATGCTCATCTGCACAAAACCAGTTAAAACTATCCTCCTTTATTCCACTCTTTTACTTCTCCTTATTCTCTGTCTGCATTACAGTATGAACCGCATTGAAAACACAGCATCACGACTCCATTATCCTTCATTACAGCAAAAAAAATGAAGAATGAAAATATGAAAAAATTAAAGCAGTGTGACTCATACATTCCTAATATTAACAGTGGGGAAAAAAACGAGCAAATAAAAGTGAAGTTTCTTTAGACCTTGATGAGGTGCCCAACCTAAGCAAATCCTACCTACAAGTGCAGAAGAGGTGTGTGTGTGTGTGTTTGTGTGTGTGTGTGTGTGTGTGTGTGTGTGTGTGTGTATATATCGAATGTCATCCAGAGGCTGCAGGTCTCATTGGGCTTGCTGCAGAGCCAGCTCTTGCATTATATGATTAATGGAGCAGACAGAATATCTGCACTGAGTTACGCTCCTGTCCTTCAAAAGGTCCATGCATACAAATATGCCAACATGCGCATTAAAATTCAAGGTATATGCAATTTTGTATGTGTGTCTCTGCACGCCATGCAAAGCCGTTACAGGAACGGTTTCACACGCATGATCTTGAAATCTCTCTTTTATAGAACACCTATATTTCGTAACTGTGGGAAACAGGTAAGGTATGTGTCTTCTGAGTTTGTTGTGTGTTACAATGTGTAATGAGACTGCACAGTGGATATGGATCCAGGTTGTGTGAGGTTGTGCTATGGCATGCAAGGAGACTAAGATATGTAATGAGGTTGTGTGAGACTATGATGTTATGTAATGACACTGTAAGTCTCTTGAGGTTAAGTGATATGGTTACAAATAATCTAATTAAATGTTTGTGTAATGAGGTTGGAACTAGTGAGTGTGTATATGTAATGTGGTCTTGCTTCTTGTTTTGTGTATGTGTGGTGTTTGGGAGGTGTGAGTTAAATGAGATAAACATGACTGCATTGTTGTTTGGGTATAGTTGTCAATGATGGAGTTGTTTGAGAGGTTGGTGTAATGAGGTTGGTTTGGGGGTGTGTTGTATTGATGAAATGTTTGGAGTGTGGTGTACCATGAGGTTGTGTCTGGGGTGTGGATGTAATGAGGTTGTTTGGGGGTGTGTGTAATGAGGTGTGTTTGAGGGTGTGTGTAATGATGAGGTTGTTTGAGTGGTGTGTGTCGGGCGTATGTCTTGTTTGAGGGTGTGTGTAATTTGAGGGTTGTGTCGAATGAGGTGTGGTGTAATGATGAGGTTTGTTTGGGGTGTGTGTGATGAGTGAGGGTTTTGTGTTTGCTGGGGTGTGTGTAATGATGAGGTTGTTTGAGGGTTTGTGTAATGATGAGGTTGTTTGGGGGTGTGTGTAATGATGAGGTTGTTTGAGGGTGTGTGTAATGATGAGGTTGTTTGAGGGTGTGTGTAATGATGAGGTTGTTTGGGGGTGTGTGTAATGATGAGGTTGTTTGAGGGTGTGTGTAATGATGAGGTTGTTTGAGGGTGTGTGTAATGATGAGGTTGTTTGAGGGTGTGTGTAATGATGAGGTTGTTTGAGGGTGTGTGTAATGATGAGGTTGTTTGAGGGTGTGTGTAATGATGAGGTTGTTTGAGGGTGTGTGTAATCAATGGCTGTGCAGGTTGGTTTTGAGGGGTGTGTGTTGTAATGAGGGTTATTGTTTGTGGAGGGTGTGTAATGATGTTGTGTTGTTTGAGGGTGTAGTGAGAGTGCTTGAGTCGTTTGAGTAAGGTTTGTGTTGGTACGATGTGTAATGAATGTTTGAAATATGAGGTGTGTGTTGTAATATGAGGTTGTTTGAGGGTGTTGTGTGTACTGAATGTTTGGTTTGGTTGTGAAGTGTTTAGGGTGTGGTAAATGACGAAAGGTGTGTTTGCATGGGTGGTGTGTAACGGTTTGTGGCCGTTGTTTTGAAGGGGGATGTGGTTGTGTATTAATGAGGTTGTTTGACTCGGGTGGTGTGTATGTGTTTGGAGGGATTGTGTTAAGGAGGGTTGGTGTGTGTTAATGAGCGTTTTTGTTTGAGGGTGTGTAAGTGTAGTTGTTTTGAGGGTGTGCAAGGGTGTGTGTAAGGAGTGTCTGTTTGAGTGTTTGAAGGGTGTGTGTAATGAGGTTGTTTGAGGGTGTGTGTAATGAGGTTGTTTGAGGGTGTGTGTAATGAGGTTGTTTGAGGGTGTGTGTAATGAGGTTGTTTGAGGGTGTGTGTAATGAGGTTGTTTGAGGGTGTGTGTAATGTTTGAGGGTGTGTGTTTTAATGGAGGTTGTGTTGAGGCATAGGTTGTGATTCGCAGGTGGTGTGTCACTTGAGGTTGTTTGAAGGGTGTGTGTGAAATGCGTTTGTTTGTTTGGATCTCGCTGTACTGTGGTTTGTTTGAGGGTGTGTGTAAATGAGGTTTGAGGGCGTGTTGTAAGCAAGGTGCTTATTTGAGGGTGTGTGTAAAGATGGTGTTGAGGGTGTGGTGTTGTTTTTTGTATGTCTAAAAAATGTTTCGTTGAAGCCTGATGATTGGGGTTTTTTGTGTAATTTTGAAGGCGTTGTATGTGGGTCCTGTGCTGTGTTATGCCTGTTTAAATGGAGGTTTGCTTGAAGAATGTGTCTTTATAGTGTTGTGTAAAAATGTTATTTGAGGGCGTGTGTAATGAGGCTGTGTTGTGGTCCTGTGTAATGAGGTTGTTTGAAGACGTGATATGGTGTTGTGTAATGAGGTTGTTTGATGCTGTGTGTAATGAGGCAGTGTTTTGAGGTTGGGGTCTGTATTATGGTGTTGTGCCACAGGGCTGTGTTATGGCATTATGCACAGTACTATAATTGAGGTTGTGACAGAAAGTTATTTGGCATCACGTGAGGTTTATGTGATTTGAAGCTTTGTTATGGTCATCATTAAGGCTGTGTTAAGTCTGCGGTTGTATTATAAAGTTGTGTTATATGATGATGTTGTTTGAAGTTTAGTTAGAATGTGGTATGAGGTTGTGTGAGGCTGTTATGATGTTCAAAGATGCACATCACAATTTTTGGGGTCTTACAATATTACAGTTTGTGAACTAAAAGTAAAAGGGCAGATTTTATCCAAATTTGAACATAATAAATAAAATATCATGAATCAGAAGCGACCATAGCTGCCAGCTTCACTTACTACACAGGGCTGTACGATTATGATTCAGAGATGCAATAACACTGCCAAAACTCTGTACTCAAAGAAACGCAAACCTTTTTAAATATTGATTAAATATAAGACGCAAACACATGCAAGTTAATGCAAGTAAACATTTCATAGAGGTGCTGGGTAAAGTTGTAATGTTTCTGTCATGCTTACAAACTGTAATACATCTACAATTCAGAGTTTACAAGTACAATTGCATGGCATCCTGTACGACTGTGATTCTACGAGATTTATATATTATATATTCATATATATTTATATGGGGAACGGTTAAGGTTTTTTTGTTGGGATACCATATTCAAAGTTTTACATTCAGCAGAGGCGTCTTAATAAAGCTGTATACAATGTTAAGGTAATGTATCATTGGACGTCTTTTTATATGAACCTCATGGCATTCTCTGTTTGGTATATAAATGGTGTGCTTGACATATACTGCCATTGCTGTGCTTTCCTACATAGGGAATCAGTCCCTGGTTTCTCACATGTTGGGTGGTGGAGTTAACCACTATGCAGTTTATTAACGCAAGTTTAACGAAAGGGACATTCACACCACTAGTGGCCTACCACACAAGCATTAAACAGTCCAAAAAAGTTTTGGCTTTGATTCCGATATTAGGCAATTAATACTAATCATCATTTTTGTGAATAGTATACAGGCCAGTGTTATATCATGCACACCCATATGTGATATTGTGCAATAAATTTTGTGTAAGGATGCATTATGATGTTGTGTAATGACGTTGTGTAAGAGCATACTCCACCTGCTCTTTAATCTCCTGCAGCTTGTTGCTCTGCTCGCGGATGTCGTGGAGCAGCTGCAGAGCCTTGTCATCCTCCTGAGAGACTTCCACGCGAGCCTGCTCCAAGCTGCGTTTCAAGCTCTACACAAACACACACACACACACACACACACACACGCAATTATGCAGGGACAGGACAACTGTCATACTCGATGATGCAGAGGCTGATACACAGACAATAAGTCTTCCTAAAGGCACCTCTGACATGGACCAGCAACACAGGGCATCATATCTATTGATCTGTACTATACGCATTCGTGCGTCTGTGACTGATAATGTTAGGTATAAAATAATAGATAGTGCCTTCGTAAAGCCAACACTGCAGATACAGATAGAGCATATCTGCATTGTCGTGGCTTGATATATATATTTCCAGATGGATTTAGACCAGGTAAGGCCTTCTACTGCTTTAACATAAATAGAGCACTAATATACAGTACCAGTCAAAAGTTCAGACACACCTTGATAGACAGACAGACAGATTAATTTTATTAAAGTCACGTATTGCAGCAGCCCAAGTACAGTAAAGAACAATATTACAATAATAGAATGGGTGCATAAATAAAAGAGAGCAAGAAAAAGAAGAACTCTAATAATAATAATAAGTACCACTATGAGTGGGATGGAAGTAAAACTGTTATGAGAGTCTAGTGATGTATGCTGATGTATGTATGCTATGAAAGTATGGTGACTAGTTTATGTAAAGTATAATGCCTTCAAAGTATAATTACCATCGAGAGTGTATGTACAATAATAAAACATAAAGCATAAAAAAATTACACAGGAAAACAGTGCAGCTGTGTATCTCCACATGCACAAGTGAAGTTTGCCTTTAAGTTTGTTAATTTTTTTTTTTTTTACTATATAAAGGGCTGTACTGTATGTAAACACTACGGTGTTTGCGAGTATAACACACAAAAATACAGCACAGGAAAATGATCCATAATACCACTGCAGTAAATATAAAAAAATTGTGGGTGGGGAAATAGTAAAAAATAAATTATTTAAAACGGGACATAGTATCCTAAATATATTTGAAAGGGCACTGAATATTATTTAATTATCCTACTATTTGGTGAAATGTAATTGATCTTTTTTGTTTTTTAAACAATAAAAACAGGACCCTGATAGGTTGGAAAGAACGTATAAACTCTAATTATGCTTTGGCAATCGCCTTATCAGATCTCGAGGATCCTCACCCAACAAACCAAATTCTTACATGGTCAGATGTTCAACTTCATCCTACAAATATGGTAAGATGTACTATTTATATTTACTGTCTTAGCTTCTAAGTACAAACACATCGCTGGACTGACCTATATTGTTGTTGGCTATGGTAAAAATGTGTTTTGTAGTGCTTGTACCATAAAGACTAAGACTAAGCATGCTTACAGAGATGGCTTGGGCAGTTGGAAGTGGTTGTTTGACACTGTACACACTGAGAAATGGGAATAGTAATAGACCTTCAACTTCAATAAGTATTAGGACTTAAAAAGCATAATTATTCCCTTTGGAACACATCATAAGCATTTGAGCATAAGCCTGTGGCAGCGGTGCATCAGCACTGACTGGTATCATGTATTGGCCCATGACCATGCTCACGGACACATACCAGTCCTGATGCCACATGGGATGTATGTGTAGTGCACACCTCCTTGCTAATGAGCAATGATCCGAAGCGGGCAGTCACTGATCACCCGAGACAAAGGCCAGTTTTAAGAATCTGCCTGCCCGGAGAACACTGTGCATTTCAACTGCTCTCCAAACTTCTGACTGGGGTGTGGATAAGAACTCTTAGCAACCTACCACAAAAACAGATCTATCGAAAGGTAGACACGTTAAGCTGAAGGTGGTAGTGTGGAAGGCACTCACGCTGCACTCGGTGATGTAGGTGGCGAGGTCCTGCTCAAGGATGCTCCTCTGCGTCTCTGAGGCTTTGAGCTCCACATCCTTCTGTTGGAGCACCGACTCCAGGTCCGTCATCTTACGCTGGAAGCGTGAGATTTCCTGCTCCATCTGTGCCGCCACAAACACAAGCACCAGATCTAAATGCATTTTATAGCACCATTCTTTTGAACTCTTTCTTAGTTTTCCTTTTTCCCCTCAAACAAGTACTTGGGAATAATTCACAGGAATACACATTAATAGTACATTATTGTTGGGTCTTGTTTAAGATTACTCAAATAACATCAACGGACTGTCACCTAACTCAATTTCTAATTTAATGAAAGCAACAATGATCTACTCACAAATAAAAACATGGTAAAATGTCCACAACTGAAAAATTCCTTGTTTATCTGAAGCCTTTAGAAGGCAGTGAAATAGATTCAGTAATTATATCAAGATATCAGTGTAGAAAACATCTGAATCCAGAGCAAGCAGCTGACACCAGCAGCCTTTTGCAGGCTTATGCACTGACCGATATCAGCACTCAGACACAAGAGCACCAGTCTAAGGATACATACAGAAGACAACTTGCTAATTAAAAGGGAGCTTTGAAAATTGATCAATTAATTGAGGCTATTAATAAAATGGAGGGTTGGATCAACTGTGGGCTCCAAAAGGGAAGGTTACAAATCCCATTACTCCTTTACAGGTTTAACGGAACAGTAATTACACAGTGAATCAGCATGAAAAAGGGGCAGGGCCAAAATGATTCCACTTTACTCTCACTGCGCACTCAGAGCTTCTTCTAAAGATCTTTCTCTTTTACATGAGGACCAGAGAACTGTCACTGCCAATTACACTAGCAACTGATACATTTACTATGCAATATTATTTTGACGGATAAACTGTAGAGTTTGTAAAAATAATAAAAAGAGTAAACTAAACAATAACATACCGCGGATACAGTACTGTGCAGAAGACCAGCCTTTCATCTACGTAACTTAGTCAAAACGGTCACTAAGCATAAATGTTCAAAGTCAGGAAAAAAAGCTTTTAGCTAAATATAATATTCTTTTGGATCTTTTTTAGATTTTGAAGATTTGCATTCAGGCTTGTGAAAACCTGCAGGGATACTTTAACCCACAGAGGCTCAGTCTTAGAAATGAGTTGCATTTTCTGCTTCTTACAATCAAAGCAATCCCAAACACATTCCGGGATGCGGAGGTCTGGACTCTGGGGTGGCCTGTTAATTCTTTGAGAACAGGAGCTTCTTTCTTTGATTTGCCAGTTTTCTTCAGTTGTTGGTGAGAGCCTCTTGACAGTTACACTTCTTTTCAGTCTCATTGCGTTCAGACGCTTTTTCACAGTGGAAGGACTGACAGAAAGACCTACGGATCTGAAGCAAGAGTGGAGAATGATGTTCGCTTCTCTCTCAAAGATGAAAGATTTAAATGCGGGTGACAGTTTAAGTGGTCTACCAGGTCTTGAGATTCTGCAGCGGTGTTAGAAAAGTGTTGGTCGATAAAACACTAACAATCATTTATACACTGAGGTCTGTACCGCGTGATCGTCAAGTTATTTTCCTGCAACCAACTGTGAGTGGCAAGATAAATGGTGTGTAACTGTACAGAAAAAACTTTTACCCAACACTTTAATCACTTGTG